>QLOH01000938.1:0-268009 GCA_026901365.1 Sesbania bispinosa | reverse complement strand
AATTAATATAAAAAATAAAGTTAAAGTATGAAAAAAAAAGAAATAAATGTAGGATCAAAACTGCTTCACCTAGAGGATACGCATGATTTATAAAATATCACTTTTTATAATGAAACAAATAATATGAACAATTAATAAGAGAAAATGTTTTAATACAAACAATAAAAATGAAATTGTAAAAGAAACCAAAAGAAAAAGAAAAATAAAATGATAGGAGCAAGACTGTCTTCCGTGAAGATAAGTATGATTCATAAAAAAATAACTTTACAAAAAAAGAGAATAAAAATTTTGAAAAAAAATGCAATGGGTACATGTAAAGGGTACATGTTAATAGGACTGTCTCCCGTAAAGGGTACACGTAATTCAGAAAGTCATTACCTACAAGCTTATATGAATCAGTCCAACTTAAATGTATAACCCAATAAAACAAAGCCCAATATTAAAAAAGGGGGTAAAATATGTTTTTGGTCCATGTTAGAGGTGTCAAAATGGGGTCGAGAGCCCGCCCGAACCCGCAATATGGGGAGGGCTTGGGCACTTAAATTAGAGGCCCAAATTTTTTCCGGGATTTTTAGCCCGGAAATGAAAAAGCCCGGTCTTAAGCGGGTTCGGGTCGGGCTACCCGATCGACTCGTTTTTTTTTAAATGGCCTTGCTTTTTTAAAAAATTTATTATTTGTAAGATATAAAATTATAGATTTAATTACTAACAAAGTCCTATTTTATATTTCAGAATTGATGGTGAAGATGATGATGGTGAGAGGGAAGAAATTGTTGTTTGAAAGACACCAATCTTTCGCAAGCAACTCCAACTTGAAGTTTTATATTTCATACTTTCATTTATTTGAATGTTATTTAGTTTCATTACTTTCCATGGGATTTATGGATGAATGTAATTTAATGTATGGAGATTTATTTAAAATGACATGTTTTTTAGTTTTCATGGGGATTATGGATGAATGTATTTTAATGTGTTTTGAGATTTGTTTAAGTGTTGAATGTGATTTATTAGGGGTAGATTATGTTTGTAAATGATTTTTAATAACTAAATTGTAATTTTTTTTAGTTTTGTAAAAGTATAATTGTTTACATTTTTAATGAGCAACATTTTTGAATAAGTTAATTTTTTTTAACCCGGGCCAACCCGCACAAGCCCGCTACCCGCATAGGGCCGGGCTAGGGCACTAAGTTCACAAGACCGAATTTTTTGCCCGGGTATTTTAAGCCCTGCACCGCACAAGCCCGCTAAACCCCCATGCGGGCCGGGCCGGGTAGCCCATTTTGACAACCTCTAGTCCCTGTAAATAAGCGAGTTTTGCTTTTAGTCCCGTAATTTTTTTTGTTAATGCTTCCTCCCAAATTTTTTTTTGCAATTAGTCCCTCCTCTCAATTGGGTGCTGATGTGTCACACCCTCTCTCCTACGTGTCAATTTTTTAATTTTCTCCCTTTCTCCCCTTCTCGAAAACAACAATCCTGGAAATGAGGTTCGCTGCTTGTTGTCTCACCTTTGCACTCTTGTTGTTTAACCGCCACTTGATGGTACCCCGACAAATCTGAGGAAGTATATGGTTTCACTCTCTGCTCAAGCGAATTTACAACTGCACCAAACCCATTAAGCATCACATTAGCATCATCACCGGTCTGCTCTTGGAAGGCATAAGAATACCATCAATTCAAAAGCTCTTCCAACGGGGCATCTATATTCGATGCTCCCAAGTAGTGACCACCTTCTCAATAGTTTCCATAACCGAATTGCCTTAAAAATGCAGCCAACACCATTCCCATGGTGTTGCCTAATACCCTTCCATAGTGGTTTCAACACAGAGTCAAAACTTTCAATTCCCCGCCAGAAATTTAAAAAATTGACACGTAGGAGAGAGAGTATGATACATCAGCACCCAATTGAGAGGAGGGACTAATTGCAAAAAAAAAAAATTTTGGGAGGATGCTTTAACAAAAAAATTTATAGGGACTAAAAGCAAAACTCGTTTATTTTATAGGGACCAAAAACATATTTACCCTTAAAAAAGGTCAATGACCCACAATAGACTTTGACCCAACAAAACAATAATGCCCCAATGAATAGTTAAAAAAAACTACTACTATGTAATATTAATAGACTTTGGGCCCACAATGCAAACCCAATGACCCAAACCTGACCAAAAAAATTCCAATGTGAATGAACAGTAAATAAAAACGTCCCCTTTATAATAGTATAGATAGTATAGAAAATAAAGGGCCCAAAATGATAACCCAAAGGCCCACATTGCTCACCAAAAAATTTAAGAGGTGAATGAACATTGCCCAAAAATGACCCAACAAAAAACAATAATGCCCCAATGAATAGTTAACAAAAAAACTACTACTATGTAATTGTTTGTGGTGAAAAATTCAGATTCGAAAAGAATGAATTTTAACACTTTGATTCTACGAGCAATCTGGGGATTAGAAATCAAATCCTCTTACGGGACTCTTTAAAAAAGTAGGTTTATGTGTTTAGATTTTCAAAAGTTAAATTTTTTCTGGAAAATTTGGTTGATTGGTACAGAATTTCACCAAATCAATTGTTATGGTTTTCTAAAATCCAGAAGTGATAAGTTTTCCAAAGATTGATTCAGAATTCTATCAAACTTATCTTTCAAACAAGAATAAAATTTACTTGATCCAGAATTTTATCAAGTTTCAAGATAGTTGTAATTTTCAAAGAAGTCAATGAAAGTCTCAAATAAATGTAAAGCAAAGAAGAATTGTAGAAAGTAAATTGCAGAATGTAAACAAAGAAAAGAAAAACGAATTGTAAGAACAATATGCATTAAGATAAAAATGGATGGGTTCATCACATACTTGCCTCCCTTTGTAACCTGTTTCGTCGGCAGTGTGATCGGACTTGTAAAGGTGTTTAAGAGAGTATGAGTATGAGTGATTTGCCAACCTTTATGACATGGTGGGTTCTACTATTTATAGATTCCTAATCCTAACGGCTAACTAATGCATGTTTGACACATCAGCAAACCTATGTGTTGGCAGCGTAGATGCTTGCCACGTTTTCTGCTATCCAAAAACTGATTACAATTTTCAAAATAAACCACTAATTAATTGACAACCTGTCTTCATCTTATATAACTTCCATTAACTGTTGTCTTGGTGTCTTCTGTCTTCTTCCGAAATCTTATCTTCTAATTTCTCGAAGTCTTGTCTTCTGATTTTCTCAAAATCAGTTTCTCTGTTTCTCGAACTCGTGCTTTCTGATTTCTTCTTCATGAATTCGAGAAAATCTCTCTCCTCTTCAGACTTAGTCTTTTCTTGCATTTAAAGTCAATAAGTCTTTATTCATTTTCAAAACCTGATTATACTTTCTTCAGTACCATGTGGCCAAATTCTATTTAAACCATTCGCAAGTCATGAAGACCACCAGCCACTTAATTTCCATGTGGGAATTCTTTTCATTGGGTCATTATAATGGTGTCCATTAATGGCACCTGGCTCTTTTACTCTTATAAATATGAGTGAATTTTGTACAATCTCTTCACAATTCTTCGTTCTTTTCTTCTTCCTGTTTTAACTTCTCTTAGATATTTCTTCAAAAAGCTATGAAGAAGTTAATCTCTTTGGCTTTTACGTTCAATCTAATCTGGAATGATTTCGTTTTTTGATAAGATTGACGTAATAGCCAAATTCATTGGCTTTTTCATACCTTTACCTTCAAAGGTTCTCTTTTAGATTGAATGTAACAGCCAATTATAGATTCATTTATTTGATAAATGAATCTCTCACTAATTCTTCGTGCTTCTCTTTAGGTACACCCCAACACCAAGGTGGTTTAACAGATTGGAGAATTCATTCTTTTTGCCTTGGCTCAATCAAAGCTTGTGAGGAAGGAAGAAGAGAAAGAGGCATGGAAGACACGAGTCAAGACTCATTCTAGTTTAGGACAGTTTCCTTTCTAATGTTTTTAGGGACTTAGGATAGTTTTCTTTCTAAATGTATCTCCATTGTATTCGACCACATGTAATTCGAATTTGGATTATGAATGAAAGAATTGCCCTTTACCTTTTGAATACCTCTTATGTACTTTTCCTTGAATTTTCGAGTTCACAATTACCTTCTTTCTCAAATTTCTAAAGTCTTTGTATTAACTTTACCTCAAATATTCCTCTAAGTCATTAGACTTATTACCAAAATTCGAAATAAGGGTAATATTAACCTTCTTCTGTAAATTCGAAAATGACATCATATTGTTATCACCTTGAGGAATTCGAAATAATTGAAAATCAAATCCCAACAGATGCCCCCCCAAAAATAGTCTCTTTCAAATAATGATTCATTTTTTGTAGAAAGAGATATTTTTGGAACAAACCTTGGTATTCCTCATAACAGTTATTTAAAATTTAAATGGAAATTTAAATATCAGTTTCAGATAAACCTTTCATTTTCCAATTAAAAATTAAATATTGCAGTTACCTTTTAAAGTTAACTGACTTTGCCACATTTTTGGGTTACTGGTTCCACGTCCCAAAACCATGTAATCATGTCTTTTCTTCTCATATAAATACTAAGAAAAGACCCTTCAGTTTCACTTTTCCATCTTCAACCTTAAGAAACTCAACTCTATTCTTCCTCTCTCTTTACGGCGTGTTTACCTTCATCTTCAAGGTAAGATCTTTACCTCATTTTAATCATTCTTTCTTTCTTCGTTTAAACTCGATTTTCACCGTTTAAATCTCTTAAGGTTTCTGATTTTATATTTCTTGCTGTGTTTCCAGCTCTCTTAAACTGTTACATTGTATTTTCTCTTTCCTCAAGAAAACTTCAAGCTCCATTAATGGCTTCTCAAGCTCAAGATTCTGTTCCTCTTGCAATCTGCAAGGGTGATTTCCTTGCCAGGGATGATCAGGTCTATGTTCCTGAACCTGAAGATGCTGAAGAAAAACTTGCTATCTGGAATCCCAGGTACTTATTCCTTATACTATAAAGAAGAAGAATTTGCTTTCTTAGGACCTTATACACCTTCTTCTTCATTGAGTCAGTATAAAGAATTCTTCCCTAGTTTTCCCGAAGAAAAAAATTCGAATCTTTAGGTCTATCATTCGTTTTGATCATGTTGAAAATCCAACTGAAGTTTTCCCGAGCCACTACTCCTTCTCGAAAAGATTCATACATAATGTGGGCTAAACAGGGTCGAAAACACCATGAAAGATGTTTGGAAACAAATTGGTATTTATGACCTCATTCACTGAGTAGATATGATCTTAATTATGATCCTTCTCTCATTCTTTCCTCTTTACTTTTCTGGGAAAGAAGTACCAATTCATTTCACTTGCCTTATGGCATGATTACCCCTACTCTTTTCGATATTTCTGCTATCACTGGCCTTCGACCTAAAGGCCAATTAATTACTTCCTTATATCAAAGTGCCTAAACCAATTATTTTTCCAAATTTCGAGAAACTTACCTATTCAATTTCATTCAAAACATGCAAAAACTGGTAAAGTTTCTGAAGAAGAGCATGTTGCTTTTCTTTTATATTGGTTATCTGCCTTTGTCTTTTGTTCAAGGTCTAGTCAATTCCAAAGTCTTTTCTTCCTATGGCTCAAATGTTGGCCAAGGGAATTCGAATTGATTTGAACAGATGTCTTTTGGCTCATGTGTATAATATGCTTTCCGAAAGTATATATGCACTTAAGTCAAAAGATTTATTCGAAATCTCTGTGGCCCATTCTAGTTTCTTCAACTCTGGCTTTAATGCCATTTTCCAAAACAAGTTTGAGAGTTCTGAGTCTCTCAAATATGAATCTTTCAACTGACATAGAAGGGTTTAGGTTATCCTATTTCACTCCTTCTTCGAAAAGGATAGAGTTGAGAATTTCAAGTCTTATATTTCATGTTTTTCTTCAAATAAAAAAACATTCTCCGAACCTAGCACCACCTTTTGCTCTTCGAACTTGAGGACCAAATTGGTTTGTTCGAATTCCCTGTGAGAATCCCGAGAAGAAACTGAAAGTTTGGAACTTTGGAAAGCAATTTTTGTCCCCAAACCTATTATAACCGTGGCTTCCAACCTAAAGACTTCAAAGTTTTTTACTATCAACCCCAACTGGTGGCTCGTCAATTTGGATTGAGCCAACTTCGTCCAACGCCTTATTACACCAATAAGGATGATATTCTGATTGAAGACTTAGTGGATGGAGAGAGGGTTTCGGAAACTCCAACTCAAAAAGGCTAAGAAACCTTTTTCCTTAGTACCAGTCTCCTTCGAACCTTCTTACTACTGCACTCTTGAATTTGAAGAATGGTGGTCTGAATATTTTCTAGCATTCAAGTAGACGAAGCTACTTGTCTTTCAAGACTAACCCAAGATCCTGCGCAGAAATTGATCAAGAAGACAAAAGGTACGCATATCAAAGAGATTGAAGCATTTGAGAATTTTTCCATGTGTTCTATATTCCCAATAAAATTCATAGAACTATTGCTGATGCTGCTTCTTCTTCCTTAAAAGAAAAAATTTCTTCAAATAAACAGAATTTTAAACTTATAAATTCTAAAGATATTTCTGATTTCGAAAAATTTTGTCCAAAGTTCCCTTCTTTGCCTACAACAAATTTGGTTAGCAAAGAGTTTATATGGTCCTGAATGGACTAAACTTGGAACTCTTGATTTCTTTTTAATAATCAATTTAAAACCTCTTCCAAAAAGAGTCACTTTAACAAACTATACTTTGGACAATTACCCTTTTATTCCCCATGTGGATATAGAACATGTGAGAATATTTCTAAAGACCTTATAGTTCAAGGTAACGATATAACATCATTATTTAATTTCCTCTTATTATTCCCAATTTGTGATTCTGACTCCCTTTCCTTTGTTTAGCTAAAGAGTGTAAAATCTCAAAGGAAGAAAACTGGAAAGTGAAGAGGAAGGAACTTCAGAAAAGAAATCCAGAAAAAGAAAGACTCCATCTTCTTCTCAAAAACTTTCTGTAAGTTCATTTCTCGAAATCTATATTTGAAACCTTTTCGATATTTCGATCTTTTGTTAACTCTCTTTCTCTTTCTTTTTTTTAGACTACTGCTTCGAAATCACAAAAGAAGACTACTTCTAGCAAGGCTGAAAAGAATGATGAGCCTTCTGAGAAGAGTCAATCTGCTTCGGCAGGAAAGAAAGAAAAAGCAGATACTTCTAAGCCCATTGTAAAGAAACCAATAGTAAAGGCTGAAAAGAAGAAGAGAAAAATTAAAACTTCAAAAGAAGAAATCTCTTTCAGAGGTAACTTTCGAATTTGTATTGTCTAATTTCGAAATCTTATTTATTTCGAGAAAAACTCATATCTTATGCTTCTTTCAAACAGGAAAGTACCCCTGAATAACAAATTGCTCCTCTGAGAGAGAAAACTTCAAAGAAAGAAAAGAAAACCCCAAAACCAAAAATTCTATCAGTTGTTCCTCCAGGGAAGACCATTGGAGCAGTAAGTTCCTTTTCCTTCATTTTCTAAGTTTTCTTTTAAAAACTTGTTTCTTTCTTCCTGGTTTTGGAAAAATTTCTCTTTATGCCAATATCAAAGAGTTGGGCAAAGGTTTAAAGTTAAAGCATATAAGGAACAAATCCCAAGTGGAATTGTTGAACAAGTAAACCTTTAACTCTCTTATGAAAAGAAAAAATATTCATCTTCAAAATTTTCTTTCTGTATATCTAACTTAGACTATTTTCCGATTTCAGATAAACCTTTCTTCGAATTCCCTAGCTGAAAGTGGTGGAACTGGAGAACTAACTGTTGAAAGCCCACTTCAACCTGTTTCTTCGAAGAAATCATAGAAAATAACTCTGGAGAATATCGAAGAAAGCAATGAGGAACTGAAAAAGAAAGAAGAAGAAAAGGAAGAAGAGGAAGTCCAATCTCCTTCTAATCCTACTAACGAAGACTCTCAAGAAAAGAAAACAATCAAAACGATCCTACAAACTCCCCCGATCCGAATTCGGGAAAGACAAAGGATTCTTCCTCAAAGGAGATTCAAGTAACTCAATCTGAATCAGAGACTCCTGAACAGGCTCCTGGGTTATCGAGGGATTCATCCAAATCAACACCAGTACACAAGGCTACAAGCTTGGATGACTGCCTCAAAGATCTGGATGAGAATCCTTTCTTGATTCTAGATGTACTTTCAGGGGAAATTTCCTTGTCATCTGCTCATTCTGAGGCAACTATTCAGAAACCTTTGAATGAAGAAGATTCAATAGATCAAGGGCTTCAATATTTCAAGAAACTGATCTTCGAAAAACAGATGATGAAGGAGATTCCAAAGGATCGTTTGTAAGAGAAGAAATAAAGAGTTTCCTCATATATTTTGACAAGAAGAATTCTCAGCTTTCTGATTCTCAACAAACCTGGATGAAAAATTTTGCTGAACACTATCATAACAGTGTTGCAACTATCAATCAAATCGAAAAGACCAAATCACAATTGCTAGTCATAAGAGTGAAAAAGGCCGAATTAGTTGACAAAATGCAACACAACAAACTGATAGTGAATAATCATGAACAATCCATTCAGCAAAATTCTGCAAGAGTTGAAGAATTGAAGAAGGAAAGGTTGAGAATCGAAGGCTTAATTAAAGAATATCAAGAAAGGCTTGATGAACTTGTAAAGGTTGAAGACGAAGTTGCTGCTACCTTTCGAAACAAGGAACTATTCGAATGGAAATCACCAATTCCGTTAAAAGGGATTTCGAGGAATGCTGTTCAAGTCACCAAAGATATTGAAAATTCTGGAACGAGAAGACTTGAGCTTCAAAACTCAATATGAAGACCTGATGCACAACTTCGCGAAGCTGAAAAGCGAAATTCCATTTTAGCCTTTCATTTTCTTCTTGTCCTTTATTTCACTATGTTTTGTTTCGAGGCATGGGCTCGAATTTGAATTGCCACCCCAGACAATTATTTCTGTTTATGCACAATTTTCAACTCTTGCAAGTTTGGTTTGTATTCTTTCAAGTATTTCCATTTATTGATATATGCGCAAATCACCAACCAATTCTCGAATTGAATACGCATTACTGGAAAACACTTTCTCAATTTCGAAAGGTCCTTCCCAATTAGGTGACCATTTCCCAAACTTCTTAGACTTTTTATCAATTGGCAAAATCAACTTCCAACATAATCACCAACTTGGAATTCTTTTTTCTTAACTTTTCTATTATAACAACGAGTTATTTGCTCTTTTGTCTGATTATGTTTTCAAGAGCAACCAACCTTTCTTCATCAAAGTTGATATTTAATTCATCAAACATCAAATTCCAATAATCTTGAGAAAGTAACTCATATTGTTTTTGAACTCTTAATGATTGTAAGTTCACCTCAACTGGTAACACAGCATCATGACCATATACCAATTTATAAGGAGTAGTTCGAGTTTGCCTCTCTTGGAGAATTTCTATAAGCCCAAAGAATTTGATTCAATGTCTCATGCCAATTTCTAGGACGTTGTCCAATATGTCTTTTGATCAAAGCAATAATAGTTTTTATTAACTGCTTCAACTTGACCATTGGCTTGTGCATAATAAGGAGTAGAAGAAAGTAATTTTATTCCTTTTGATTCAGCAAACCTAACCATTTCCTCCCAGTAAACATTGTTCCTTGATCTGTAGTAATGGTTTCTGGTAAGCCAAACCGTAATATATTGTTTTCTTCAATAAAACAAATGATATCTTCTTGAGTAACTTCTTTTAGAGGATTGCTTCTAACCATTTGGTAAAATATCAACGTCCAACTAAAATAAACTTGTGGTTTCTCGAAGAAGCTGGATGTATCATTCCAATTAAATCTAAAGCCCATCCTCGAAAAGGCCAAGGCTTATGATTGAATGCAATTCACTTGCTGGAACTTGTTGTACATTTCATGCTTTTGACATTCTTCACAAGACTTTGCAAAATTATGACAGTCTTTGGCCATAGAAGGCCAAAAGAATAATTTCTTTTCAAAATCCATTCCATTTTCCTTCCCTGCTTGGTGAGCACCACAAGCTCCTTCATGAACTTCTACTAAAGCTAAGTAAGCTTCAGTTTCTCCCAAAACATCGAAGTAAATTCCCATAAATTGCCTTTTTGTAAAGTTCTTCTCCTAAAATACAATAATTCAGGATTTTGTATTTCAACTGTTTCTTATTTACCAAGGAAGGATTTTGGATAAGACTCACAATTTCACTTCTCCAATCATTCTGTTCTAAGAGATTTATATTATGGATATCGAATCCTTTCATTGGGAACCTTCTTTGAATATCACTAATTTTCCTAAGAGTTCCAATAGAAATTCTATATCCAGAAGCTATTGAGCCAATTCATTGGCTTCGAAATTTGACCCCTTGGAATATGTTCAATCTTCACTTCATCAAACATTTCCAAAAGTCTATTGGCTTGAACCAAGTACTTAGCCAATTTTGGATCTAAACATTTATACTCTTTAGTTATTTGTTTAATAACTAATTGAGAATCTCCTCTAATATGAACGTTTTCTCGAATTCATAGAAACTAAAATTTTGAGACCAGCAATAAGAGCTTCATTACTCTACTGCATTATTCGAACAATGATGTTTAATTTCAACATCATTCGAGTTGGAAACCCTTTGGGTGAAATTAGTAAAATTCCAATCCCTGCTCCATTCTTATGTTTGGATCCGTCAAAATATAATTTCCAAGGGTCCAACCCTACATATGTTGATTCCTCAATTGGAATAGGAGGATGATCAACTAAGAAATCTGCAACTACTTGTCCTTTCATTGCTTTTAATGGAACTAACTTTAGTGAAAATCAGTTAAAGCTAAAGCCCATTTTCCAACTCTACTATGCAATATAGGTTTTAACAACATGTGCTTTATTACATCGAAGTGTGAAATCACAAATACATCATGGGGTTTCACATAATATTTAAGTTTAGTGCATGAAAAGTACAAACATAAACACAACTTTTCTATAGCACAATATCTAGTTTCTGCATCATTAAGGACTCTACTCAAGTAGTAAATAGCTCTTTCAACACAATTTTCGTCCTCTTGAGCCAACATACTTCCTATTGTGACTTCTGAAGCAGAAATATACAACTTTAAAGGTTTTCCCGGCAAAGGAGGAGTCATAATCGGAGGAGTTGTCAAATATTCTTGATTTCCTCAAAGACTTGTTGGTGTTCATCTTCCCATTTGAAGTTTTCTTCTTTCTTCAATTTCAACAAAGGGGAAAATACTCTTGTCTTTCCTGATAAGTTCGAAATGAATCTTCGAAGGAAATTAACTTTTCCCAGAAAAGACTGTAACTGTTTCTTGGTTGTAGGTGGAGATGTTTCGAGAACAGCTTTAGCCTTATTCTTGTCAATCTCAACACCTTTCTTATGCACAAGAAAGCCTAAGAAATTGCCTGCAGATACACCAAAAGCACATTTAATAGGATTCATTTTCAAACCATGCTTTCTCATTTTCTCGAAAGCTTGTCTTAAATGATTCAAATGCAAGTCTTTTGATTCAGACTTAACTACAACATCATCAATATAAACTTGCATAAAATTTCCTATTAAATCATGGAAAATTGAATTCATGGCTCTTTGATAAGTTGCTCCAGCATTTTTCAAGCCAAAGGGCATCATTACCCATTCATAAGTACCTATTGCACCAGGACATCGAAAAGCTGTCTTCGAAATATCCTCTTCGGCAATAAAAATCTGATTATATCCTGAATACCCATCTAACATACTTAATAATTCATTTCCTGCTGCCGAATCAATTAACATATCAGCAACTGGCATTGGGTATTCATCTTTAGGAGTTGCATTATTAAGATCTCGAAAATCAGTACATACTCTTAAAGATCCATTTTTCTTAATAACAGGCACTATATTAGAAATCCAATCAACATACCTGGCAGTTCGAATGAACTTGGCCTTTAGAAGACGCTTAATTTCTTCTTTGATTTTCGAAACAATTTCTGGAGCAAATCTTCTTGGGGCCTGCTTCACTGGTTTCTTTTCTGGAAAGGTTGGAAGCTTATGTTCTACCAATTCTCGACTCAAACCAGGCATTTTCATGGTAATCCCAAGCGAAACAATCTTTATATTCCCTCAACAAATCAATGATTTTTTCCTTAAATTCACCTTCGAGATTCTGACTAATAACCGTGGGTCTCTTTTCATTAGCATCACCCAAGTTTATTTCTTCCAAGGATCTTGAGCTTCCATTTTCTTGATACCTTGAGACAAAAATCCTTCGAAACCCAAGGGAGAGTCATCATAAATGCAATCCAATTTTTTCGAACTTAGGCTCTTGTGTTTCCTGAACATAAATCTCAACCCTTTTCATCATTTGCTCAAAATACTCTTTTTCAGAATCTTTGTTTTCCTCAGAAGAATTTTTAACCCTTTTAGAAGAATCACCTTCTACTTCAAATGAATTTTCTTCTTCTATTATCTCCTCAATGATTATTCTTCCTTCTTGCCACTCGGCCTTAGGGGCTGTTTCTTCTTCATTTTGTTTATTTTCATTGAATTCGGCTTCGAAAGCCGCTTCAACCCTTTTTTCGGCCATATAGGCCGAAATTCGAGCCCAGAAGCTCGAATCTACTCGGGATCCGACCATTCGGATATTTCTGCGGCCTCGAAAGGGCCGACATCACATTGTAACATAAATCCATAGTTTGGATTTATCCTCAAAGAATAAGGTACCTTGGTAGGCACCAACATGTATTTATCAATTACCTCGTAAGGTTTTGCCTTCACTTTTTTCTCAGTACTCCTCACATCCACTGCATCTTCTTCAACCTTAAAGTAGTTTTTATCCCCATCCACATAAATGGGAACTCCTTCTTTTGTCCACATACACATTTTTTGATGCATTGATGATGGAACAACACCTACTCCATGTATCCACTCTCTACCAAGTAACAAATTGTAGTTTGCCTTCGAATCTACTACCACAAACATAGTGGGTCTCATTATAGTTCCCACTGTCAATTCCAGACATAACACTCTTTCTGATTTCGAAGTCTTACCACTAAAATCTGTTATGATCATCTGATGAGGCATCAGATCAAACTTGGTCTTCATCAATCATTTCATCATAAACTTCGGCATCAAATTGACTGCCGCTCCTGAATCAACTAGTACTTTGCCTATACTCACATCTTCAACAAGTGCTCTTATAAACAAAGGCTTCATGTGAAGTTGCATCTCTTCAGTGGGCTTCTCAAACACTGCTGAAGTGTTTTGGCAAATTTGTTTGCCAATATAAGTATAGCAAATTGGATCTTCACCAATTTCATCTTCTTCGAAGTCCTCGTCTTCCAAATCCTTCTCGAGTTCTTCGGCATACTCTGCTGTAAAACAGATACAACTGCGCAAATATCATCAAGATCATCAACAAACCCTGTTTCGAAATTTTCAGTAAGTAAATCATCCTCATTTTCATTAAAACCTCCAATTACTTAGAATGGAGGTTTCTTTTTTACTATTTGGGCATAGGAGGGATGATTCGAATTTGCTTGCACTTGAATTACTTGAGTATTCTTCGCTTGCACAGCTTTTGGTTGTTGATTGCCTTCCTCAACAGTCGTGTTTTTCTTTTCTTGTTTCTCAAAAGCAGCCTTTCTCATTCTCTGAGCCCTTCTCCATTGGGTTTTAGTCATCTGAGGTCTGTTTCCATAGTAAGGTTTCTGATGAGAACCTTGGAAGTTGTTCTGATACTTAACATATCCGGGTCGAACCCACTGGTTCGGAGAAACTGAAGATGAAGGTATGAAAGTACGTGGTTTTACCTTCCCTTGGAATCCTTGATTCATAGGTTGTTTTCTTTTCTCGAACCTATTCATGTTACCAGGTATTTTTCCCCCCAGACATAGACTCAGATTTCGAAATCCATCCTCCATATGAAGGATAAGGCTTCTTCTGTTTGTTTTCAAGTCTCTGATGATTTGCAAGCCACTTGTTGATAGTATGTTTTCATTTCTGAGCCATGGAAAATTTTGGCTGCAGATCTATCGAAAACAGCATGGCATCTTGGACAAAGTTCAATAGAGGCATCTTCTGCCTTCTTTCGATTCAGAAATTCCAACAAAGTTTCACCTCCTTTCGGGTAGACATCATGGAATTCTCGCTCTCCATCCAAGGCCATCTCAGTGGCCTGCCCCACAGAGTTAGAATCTTCAACTTCGACCATATTAATACTCACAGGCTCAACGTAGTTAGCGTTAACCTGAAGAGGATCGGAGTCAATTTTCATTGCCATTGAAACTTTCTCTTCAAATTTCAATCTCCCCTGTTTGATCGCTTCCTGAATAATATCCCTGAAACGAACACAACTATTAGTCCAATGTCCATAAGTATGATGATACTTACAATATTTTCTACCTCTTCTCTATTCTTGAGAAGGGATTTTATGATCATCACTTAGTGTTAATTGTTTGTATTTTACTAAGATATCAAAGATTTGATCTGCCTTCGAAATGTCGAAACCATAGTTCTTCTTTAGAAATTTATCTTTATTATCATTATTGGTATTTCCACTAGGTTTCAAAGATTGACAAACATAAGGAGGTCCAGGCTTAAGTTCTGCTACATGAACATCATTTTCTTCCATATCATATTCGAAATCACTATCATCTGATACTTCCAAATATGCTACTTTGTTTTTTCGAAAGATTTTGTCAGTTTTTCGAAATCTCTCTTTTTCTTTCCTTAAATGTTCAATTTGCCTAACTTTATCAGCCAATTGGGCCATGTCTCTAAGCTGTTGATTAATCAATTTCTTTCGAATTGAATAATCTAGTCCTCCTGCAGCCATTTGGACTAACTCATATTCAGGAATTTGAGTAAAGCATCTAGCTTTCATTTGCATGAATCTATTCAAATAATCATCCTCATTTGAAAATCTTTTAATGTTCACTAGATCCATTAAAGTAACTTTGGTTTCTCCTCGAAAGAACTGTTCGTGAAAACTTCTTTCTAATTGATTCCATGTATGAATCGAATTTGGGGGAAGAGTTGTAAACCAAGTGAAAGCATTCTTGGTTAAAGAACTAGGAAAATACTCCATTTTAAGTTCTTCATTATTTGCCAAATCACCCACCCGCTTCAATTTGATATCGAGCAATGTGTTCGACGGTAGATTCCCCTACTTCTCCAGCAAACTTAGTAAATTTGGGAACTTTCCATCCCCTTGGCAATTCAGTCTGCAATACTACTTGGGTAAAGGGAGAAACTACATAAGGGTGGTTTGCAAATCCTACATTGAATCCATGTCTATTTAGGACTTGTTCAACTATTCCAACAACATTTTGTTGCCACCACAAGTTATTTGCTCTTATCCTTTCGAGAACTTCATCAGCATTCTAATTTCTATTCAGGATAACCCTGGGAGCATTGTTTTCTCTGTTTTCAACAGGATTCACAGGATTTGGTATTTGGTTATTCTGATCTCCTTGATTTACAGGAGGATTCATGTTAGCCACTTGTCTTACTATAGGATCTGTGGGTGCTCCAAACACATCCGCAATCCTTTCCATTTGCCTAGCCAACAAATTATAATTTGTATTCGTTGTTTGTACTAGGGGATCGAACACTGTGGCCATTTGAGTTGTCAACATGTTCACCATTTCATGGTTACTTTCATCCATTTGTTGCCTTAGAGTTTGCAACGTAGAATTTGTGATAGATGAAGAAGAATTTCCCACAAAGGGATTAAACATGGGTTCTCGAACAACAAAAGGACCCACTGTTGACATAGTTGGTGGGACTGTTCCAGAATTTGAAACAAATCCATATGGTAACCCATACTGTGGTTGCCCATTTTGAGGCATAGACATAAAACTGGGTATAGGGATTGTAGAACCAATTTGACTTACTACAGGGTCTGTCACAGCAGTAGTGGTTGTAGTAACATTCGTTGATGGTTCCCTTGTAACACTATTATTTCCATTAGCCCCATTATCATTGTTATTCACAGACTCATTCCTTGGGGGAGACGAATTCTCAGAATTCATAATATTAGAATTATCCCTATTGTTATTTCCACTCGCATTCTGCCTAGAATTGTTAGCCATTTGAACTGAAATTGTTCTTCCACTTCTCAAACGCATACAAGAACAAATCTATTCATAAAATCGTAACACTCACTACCTTTTGGCAATATGTCCCACCGGGCGTGCCAATTTGTTTGTGGTGAAAAATTCAGATTCGAAAAGAATGGATTTTAACACTTTGATTCTACGAGCAATCTGGGGATTAGAATCAAATCCTCTTACGGGACTCTTTTAAAAAAGTAGGTTTATGGTGTTTAGATTTTCAAAAGTTAAATTTTCTGGAAAATTTGGTTGATTGGTACAGAATTTCACCAAACCAATTGTTATGGTTTTCTAAAATCCAGAAGTGATAAGTTTTCCAAAGATTGATTCAGAATTCTATCAAACTTATCTTTCAAACAAGAATAAAATTTACTTGATCCAGAATTTTATCAAGTTTCAAGATATTTGTAATTTTTCAAAGAAGTCAATGAAAGTCTCAAATAAATGTAAAGCAAAGAAGAATTGCAGAAAGTAAATTGCAGAATGTAAACAAAGAAAAGAAAACGAATTGTAAGAACAATATGCATTAAGATAAAAATGGATGGGTTCATCACATACTTGCTTCCCTTTGTAACTTGTTTCGTCGCAGTGTGATCGGACTTGTAAGGTGTTTAAGAGAGTATGAGTATGAGTGATTTGCCAACCTTTATTACATTGTGGGTTCTACTATTTATAGATTCCTAATCCTAACGGCTAACTAATGCATGTTTGACACATCAGCAAACCTATGTGTTGGCAGCGTAGATGCTTGCCACGTTTTCTGCTATCCAGAAAAATGATTACAATTTTCAAAATAAACCACTAATTAATTGACACCTGTCTTCATCTTATATAACTTCCATTAACTGTTGTCTTGGTGTCTTCTGTCTTCTCGAAATCTTATCTTCTAATTTCTCGAAGTCTTGTCTTCTGATTTTCTCAAAATCATTTCTCTGTTTTCTCGAACTCTGGCTTTCTGATTTCTTCTTCATGAATTCGAGAAAATCTCTCCTCTTCAGACTTAGTCTTTTCTTGTCATTTAAAGTCAATAAGTCTTTATTCATTTTCAAAACCTGATTATACTTTCTTCAGTACCATGTGCCAAATTCTATTTAACCATTCGCAAGTCATGAAGACCACCAGCCACTTAATTTCCATGTGGGAATTCTTTTCATTGGTCATTATAATGGTGTCCATTAATGGCACCTGGCTCTTTTACTCTTATAAATATGAGTGAATTTTGTACAATCTCTTCACAATTCTTCGTTCTTTTCTTCTTCCTGTTTTAACTTCTTTTAGATAATTTCTTCAAAAGCTATGAAGAAGTTAATCTCTTTGGCTTTTACGTTCAATCTAATCTGGAATGATTTCGTTTTTTGATAAGATTGACGTAATAGCCAAAGTCATTGGCTTTTTCAACCTTTACCTTCAAAGGTTCTCTTTTAGATTGAATGTAACAGCCAATTATAGATTCATTTATTTGATAAATGAATCTCTCACTAATTCTTCGTGCTTCTCTTTAGGTGCACCCCAAACACCAAGGTGGTTTAACAGATTGGAGAATTCATTCTTTTTGCCTTGGCTCAATCAAAGCTTGTGGGGAAGGAAGAAGAGAAAGAGGCATGGAAGACACGAGTCAAAGACTCATTCTAGTTTAGGACAGTTTCCTTTCTAATGTTTTAGGGACTTAGGATAGTTTTCTTTCTAAATGTATCTCCATTGTATTCGAACCACATGTAATTCAAATTTGGATTATGAATGAGAGAATTGCCCTTTACCTTTTGAATACCTCTTATGTACTTTTCCTTGACTTTTCGAGTTCACAATTACCTTCTTTCTCAAATTTCTAAAGTCTTTGTTTTAACTTTACCTCAAATATTCTCTAAGTCATTAGACTTATTACCAAAATTCGAAATCAGGTAATATTAACCTTCTTCTGTAAATTCGAAATGACATCATATTGTTATCACTTGAGGAATTCGAAATAATTGAAAATAAAATCCCAACAGTAATATTATAGATTGGGCCCATAATGCAAACCCAATGACCCAAACCTAACCCAAAAAATTCCAATGTGAATGAACAGTAAATAAAAAACTTCCCCTTTATAATAGTATAGATAGGGGAAATAGTTTTATAAAAGGATTCAGGGGGAGAATGGAACTGAAATTGAAAAGAGGAAAATCAGGATTTTGATATCCTCGCAGCATTTTAGAAAAGGGGGAGAATTTTTTGGTTACTGTCATGTTCGTTCAAGCGACAAGGGCTCGCTTGAGCGAACATATCATTAAAAAGTTAGGAAAATGGTTGTGGTTTGCTCGCTCAGGCGAGGATCCCTCACTTGAGCGCAATTCATGGGCAATTCCAAGAGTAGCTCTCTGAAATGTTCTCACTCAAGCGAGAATTCTCTCGCTTGAGCGAGGATACTTATATTCCAGGATTTCATTTTTCTCTCGCTCAAGCAAGAAGGCCTCGCTTGAGTGAGAATATGCGAATCAGATTTTTAAAATAGAGCTAGGGCTCTTGTTTCTCATTTTTCTCCTTTCCCTTCCACTTTCTAGAGGGAGAGAGATATTTTCTAGAGAGAGAAACGCCCTTGGAGCCAAGAGGAAGAAGAGGAAGCCAAGGATCTTCTTCCTCAATCTCCCTCAGCTCTTTCCCCCTTCTCTTGGAGATCTCTTGAGGTGAGTATAGCTTACACACTCTCACCCATCCTTGTATGAGTACTCTTCTATGAACCCTACTCTCTTCTTTCCCTTTCTTGGGCTTGTACTTGGTTGTTTAATGGCTTGTTTTTATTATATTCATTGTAGGAGTATTTTGATGGTTGTTGGCTTAAAGGCTTAATTAGGGTATTGATTTGGGGATTTTGCCCAATCATGGCCAACCTTTATAATGCTTATGAGTATCATGAATCATGCTATGCATATATTAAGAATGAATAAGACACTTGGGCTCTAGCCCCCAGAAATTAAGAGATATAATGGACTTTGGTCCCTAGAGTTAATGGACTTCGGTCCCAGAGTAAAACTTGGACTTCGATCCCCATAGTAATGGCGGATATTGTTGAGAATATGAATCAACACCTGTTTTAGAGTTTATTAGAGTCTATGGTAGAATTTTACTGTTATGACAGTTTTAAGTTTTTAATTATGGGTTGTTACAAATTAATGGGCAGTTTTTTATTTATGATTATTTATAATTTCTGGTTGCCTTTCTTGTATTTAAAGATGGTTAATATGAACGAGAAATATGAGTTTCAATTTTCATTTCATTATCTTCCTACAATTAGTTTTCTATTTTCAACAAATTGGTAATCAGAGATTTATTGTTTTGAGGGACCTGGTAAGGTTGATAGTTCCACCAAACACCCAAACACAAACCCGAGAGTTGAAAATGCAATCTGATAACTCAGCTATAACATTGCCTATTTTTTAGGGAGAGAATTATCACCTATGGGCAATCAGAATGGAGGCTTAACTTGATGCATGTGATCTTTGGGAGGCTGTTGAGGAGGATTATGTGGTTGATCCATTACCGGGCAATCCAACAGTTGCTCAAATTAGGAATCATAAGGAAAGAAAACAACGAAAATCGAAGGCAAAGTCATGTCTATTTTCCGCTGTCTCTCAAGCAATCTTTACCAGAATCATGACTCTAAAGTCAACAAAGGCCATCTGGGATTTTCTCAAACAGGAGTATGAAGGAAATGAGAAGGTCAAGGGGATGCAAGTGTTGAATTTTATCAGAGAGTTTGAGATGCAACGTATGAAGGAGTCAGAAACAATTAAGGAATATTCTGACAGACTTCTAAGCATTGTCAACAAGGTGAGGTTGCTTGGAATTGAATTTCCTGACACAAGAATTATTCAAAAAATTATTGTGACTGTTCCTGAGAGGTTTGAATCCACTATTTCCTCTCTGGAAAATTCCAAAGATCAATCACTTATCAGTTTGGCAGAATTGTTGTATGCTTTGCAAGCCCAAGAACAAAGGAGACTTATGAGGCTGGGTTTGTATGATTGAAGGTGCTTTACAAGCCAAATTGAAACTCAATCAAGGTCAAAAATGGAAGAAAAAAAGGCCCAAGGGAGCAGCTTTGAGCAAGGAGATAGTTCCAACAAAGGGACTAAAGTTGAAGATGAAAAGACAAATCATCCTCCATGTCAGCATTGTGGAAAAAGGAACCATCCTCATTTCAGATGCTGGAAGAGGCCTAATATACGGTGCAACAAATGCAACCAGCTTGGTCATATTGCAAAAATTTGCAAGAAAAAAAGCAGCCATATCCGATGCTTAAGTAGCCGATCAACAAGAGGAGGAGGAGCAGTTATTTGCAACAACCTGTTTTGCAACCAACAACAATAGTGAGAGTTGGTTGATTGATAGTGGATGTACACACCATATGACCTATGATGAAGAGTTGTTCAAGGAGCTGGACAGAACAAATATTTCAAAAGTCAGAATTGGCAACGGAGAGTGCATTGTTGTTAAAGGAAAGGGAATTGTTGCAATTGAAAGTTGTTCAGGTACTAAACTCATTACTAATGTGCTTTATGTTCCAGAT
This sequence comes from Sesbania bispinosa, assembly GCA_026901365.1. Taxonomy (NCBI): domain Eukaryota; kingdom Viridiplantae; phylum Streptophyta; class Magnoliopsida; order Fabales; family Fabaceae; genus Sesbania; species Sesbania bispinosa. The sequence goes on along the minus strand of QLOH01000938.1, from coordinate 247,377 downwards.
ATTTATCAAAATTTGTTGAGTGTTGGCCAGTTACTTGAAAAGAGCTACAAAGTTTTGTTTTAAGACAAAATGTGTTTAATTAAAGATGCAAAAGGACAAGATCTTTTTAAGGTCAAAATGGTACTGAACTTTGGCACAAGAGACTAGGTCATTACAACCAAAATGGTACTGATCTTTTTAAGTGCAAGCTGCTATTTCAAGCTCAATTAATGGTACTGAACTTTGGCACAAGAGACTAGGTCATGAAAATACACACAGGGAAACACTAGAAGAAGGGGGGTTGAATAGTGTTTTAATGGAAACCTTTTAGTTTAGAAAACTTTTTCAGAAGGTCTTTAGATGATGAATTATGATCTGAAGTTTTTGCTGTAGCTTCTGAACTTTAAGTTCATACTTAAAATTTGTTTGCAAATATATTTTTTATGAGAGTTAAGGTTCTCAATTAAAATACTTTTCACACCCCTTTTTGTTAGAATAAAAACTGAACTGACAAAGTTTAACGGTAAGAGAGAACACAACCAAATTTATCCTGGTTCACTCACGTCCAGTCCCAGAGGCAAACCACCACTGGATTTCCACTATTCTTATAAGAATTACAAGTATTCTTTTCTGTCAAGCCTCTTCAGGCTCTACCACAAGTATTCTTTCTTTCACCAAGCCTCTTCAGGCTCTCAGACATCTAACCAAGTGTGAAACTGATGGATTCCTTGCAAGTGTACCAAAAGTCCAGCAGTAATAGTAGTAAGTAAGATATCGTATCCACAAGGAGCGGTTTTAATTTGTAAAGTATTAGTGATCGAATTTTCAAGAAAACAGTTCAACAATGAGATTGGTTGTATGCAGAATAATAAACAACAGATAACTGAGATGAGAGAAAAGGATACTTTGGATTAGGATTTGACTTCGTTTCATCTTCCCCCTCGTGTATGCGAATCCCTTCCTTTAATTATGATTATGCTTGTAATTACCTTAGCATTGTCTAACTACAATAATTATAAGACATGCCTAGCAATTATCGTACCCGCAAATTCCCCTATAACACCATAATTAAACGCCAAAAGCTATTCTCTACGGGCATTGAAAGTGGCTTGGCGACCCCGAACATTCCCCATATTTTGCAATTAGCGCTATCAATTTAATCCATACCTTCCTATCGAACAACTATGAAGGGGTGTGTCACTCACCGAACGCTTCAATCGCAACGAAGAACTATAGTACGATATGAACCAAACGAGTATCTTCAACAATCGGAGATTAAGCTTCATAGACAGCTCTATGCTCACCTAACTCTTATACTAGCCGGAGTTCCACTTTTTGTATCCAGAGCACTAGCCTACCACACCAGCGCACGCGCGGAGGAAGTGCATTATAAACAACATAAAGATACCAATAAATTACAAATAAAGAATCATAATTAAAAACAAGAGAATTCTTATACACTTGGGGATTGAATCCACTACATCAAATCCTACTGGAGAGCTTAGCTACTCATGGTAGCCATTACAAACCACTGAAGAATCTGTCACCTTCTTCAATCCTAGAGCTTCTCTCTCTCTCTGCTATTATGTGGTCTCGAGGACCTACTGTGATATGTGCAAAAGGCTCTATTTATAGAGTGGGAAAACCCTAATTCTCCTTCTAGAAGTCAATCTGCTGCGCGTCCTGCGCTTCATATGCGCTTAGCGCGTATGAAGCGCGACTGATCTATTGCTGCGCTCCACCTACACTTAGCGCAGGTGAAGCCTGATTAATCTGTGGCTGCGCTCCACCTGCGCTTAGCGCAGGTGAAGCGTGTGATGCGTTGCAGACATCCTTCAAATCTTGATCTAACTTCTTGATCTCCTTTTGATCTTGCCTTTTCTTGACTGGTTTTCCTATTTCCCTTTTTCTGGATTGATTTTGTATTTGTTTGGCTTGGATTTTAATTGGAGAGGTTATCCACAAGATTCTCCGATTAACTAACTGTTAATCTCCTCTTTATTTGGTCTTTATTTAAACTCTGAATCTGCAAACACCCTCCTTTCTAATGCTATTTTCTCTCTTATTTCAAATCTTCTGTAAATCTGCATAAAATAACAGATTTCTATTTAAAATAGCATTATATTCAAATTTAAACCAAATAATTACAATTATTATAAATATTAACAAAAAGGGATAATTTTGGGCATAAATTAATATTTTGACCTTGATAAGTGTAATAAAACTATAGGAAAATAACGCATATTTTACACTTATCAAATACTCCCAAACTTAACTTCTTGCTTGTCCTCAAGCAAGACACCTTATGCAATCAAATTTCCAATCACCCTTGTGTACAATTCTCAAAACATCTATAAGGAAAAATTTTCATTATCTCTTTATTAGGCAGAAGTCACTTTCCAAATATCAAAGAAAATTAGAATCAAGAGATATTGCCATTACTCAACCAAAACCAGAACACAATCAACAAGTTGAACTTTCTCAAGAGTAGCAATTAAAGCAATAAACAATAAACCAAGGAATTTCACTCATGCTCACGGGTACTGTTTCCCTCAATGTTTTCACCACAGTTGAACAACTAAGATTGATAGTCGTTTCTAGTTCCTAAGCATGTTCATGGTTAATATGGATCAAAAGGTCTTTTCAAGGTTGTAATGAGGTTGGGCTATCAAGAATTCATGGTTTTTCTGGATAAACAATGAACACCTAGAATAGAGAGCATCTTTGGATGTTGCTTTTCTTGAATTTCTCTCCTTCCACCATCTCTTTCTTGATTTATTTCACTTCTTTGCAGGCCTCTTTCCTTGTTTGAAGATGCACTCCCCCCAACTTATTCAATTTATTCACTTTTTCTTTTTGATTTTTAGGGGGAGTGATCTTCTTTTTCTTTTTGTTTTCATGTACCTGCTCTTTTTCATATTTTTTAACCTTTTCTTCCCATTATTTCCGCTTGCCACCTTGCTCTCTATCCCAAATGTGTGAGGGACAGGATATAGATATTCATTTTGGCTTGGGTGAACAAGAATAATCAAATAAGGTTCAAAATGGGTTATCAAAAATTGGAAAAATTATATCAAAGGTTGGCTTTTTGGCACTGAGCAAATATATTGAAAAACAAAAAATTGCCTTTGTCATTTCCATATTTTCCACAAATTGAATAAGATCCAAAAACTCAAGCAATAAAAGTTGACAAACAGCGGTGAAAAACTCTCAATTCAGTGATTGGGCTCTCAACTCACCGGCTTCTTGGCTAAATTCCTTGATAAAGCATTTACTGGTTTTAATTAACTACCCTGATAGGTTTTCATGTGAAGCATCCTAATCCTAACTGATTATGGAATTAATCACAAGACCCTTTCTTCTTTCCTAATCTGGTTAGTTAAACTGCCCAATTTCAGAAATTTTGAAAAAAAATTTCCTTTATTTTCCTAATTTCTATTTCCTAAAAATTTTAAAAAACCTAAATATCCTAAAAATTTTAAATGCAAAACAAAAATTCCTAATTAACTAAAAAAAATATATAAAATAAGGGAAAATAAAAGAAAGAAAAACACCAGTGTTCATACTTTGTATCCTGTGGGTCCTTATCATATTCTCCTGCTGCTGCTGCTTCACCTCCTCCTGGAAGAATAGGCCTGTCCCCAGGCCACTGCTAGAATTTCCGGAACTCTTCAAACAGCGAGCCTGGTTATGGGTCTTGCAGCAGCCTGCGTACTCTTGAATCTCATGGGATCATATTCTATGATCCTTTTCCTCATGTCTTCTCCTCGTGAGCTAAAGCCACGGGAAAGACTAGCAATTTAGTCCTGGCATCTGAAAAGATAAATAACAACAATTAGTTGCTAAAAACACATGAATTTCAATGATACCTTATTGAAAACAACAATTCATGAAGAACATGGAAGCCTATCATTAACCAATTTGCATGCATAAAGAATTACTTTATTCACAAAATTTCACTGCACTTGGTAATGTCTTCCTAAAAACAGAATATACTCATTTGTTTTGCAAGTATTCAATCAATCCTTAGAAAGTGAAAGTTTAAATTTTTTGAAAGAGATAGAGCATAACACTTTCAAATTTAATAACTCACGAAACAAGAGTATTCCAATCAAGCAAATTGTTCTTCATGTTCCACATACCCAAAAACACATTCAAGATAGCAGTAATCAACAATATTCACAATCCTAAAATTGCTATCCTAAAGTGCAAATCATGAAAACAGTATAGGTGAAGATTTCAATTGGTAAAAATAAAAGAAAAATATGCATGAAATTTGAAAGTTTCAAAATTGATTGAAGTTTGTGAGTGGAAAAAGTGAAAAGAAAAGCTTAGGAAGTAGAGAAATAGTACATGAGAAAATAGAAGATTTTTAAATTTTCGTACTGCTGCGCTTCAGCGCAGGTGAAGCGCAGAAAGCAGTGACTAAAATTGCAATTGTGCGCTTCTCCTGCGCTCAGCGCAATTGAAGCGTAGAAAATGAAATGAGATTTTGCAATTTTTAGTCACGTTTTCTGTTACTTCCTATTGTTTAAAAAAATATTTTATTTTCCGCAAACTTATTCCAATCAATTTTGAAAATTTCCTAAATCCTAAAAAAATGAAAGATCCTCATTAGTAAACAAGAAAATAACAAAACAAAAAATAATTAAAAACTTTAAAAATCTCTGGGTTGCCTCCTAGAAAGTGCTTGTTTAACGTCTGATAGCTCGACGCCTGCTCTGTTAAGGTGGCTGAAACTGGAATCTTTTGGTGAGCTTGTGTGCTGCACCCTTTTCTTTCTCTGGCCCATAATCCTCCCCATAATCTAGCCTTGGAGCAATCTGTTATGTGAAATGACTTTATCCATTTGGGCTTCTTTCTGGAATTAGACCATGCCTCCGACTCCCTTGGCTCGACTCTTTTCTTCTTTATTAATTTGCTCTCATATGCAAGAGTCTTCTATTCCTGAAGCTTAGATGATTCACAGTTGATTGCTCTCAATTTCTTTGCTTCGCAGGGGTCTTTGACATGAAACACACCTGACCACTTGATCTTCAATCTGGCTCTGGGCTCTGAATGTGATTCTATCTTGGCCTTTCTTCTCTTTGCCTTGTTCTGGTCAATGTGATTGCAGGCCTTTCTTTTGTGAGGTCTGGAAGGATTATCACTTGTACCATGCCTTTCTTGATCTTCCTTTAGAGGACGGGTTGGATAAGGCAAGGTCTTTGATCTTGATACCACTTCCCTTCCTTCCTCGGGCTTTGATTCACCATCTCCCTGTTCACTCTTTTTCTCTTTTTCTTGATCTTTTTCTCCATGCACACCCTCATATGTGTTGTTCTCTTTTTCCCCTTCACAGTCAATCTCTTCTTCAAGCACCATCTTTTCTGTTTCATCCTCTCCCTTTTCTTCTTCTACTTCTACTGCACCTTCTTTTTCTTCCTTTTCTTCAGCCAGATTGTCATTGATTTCCTCCTTTATCAGCTGAACAATATTAGCGCACTGCTCTTCAGAGTTGAGTAGTGCATTTGCTGAAAATTTCTTGTTCCAATATATATTTTCTATCTCCTCTAGTACGAGGTCAACAGATAGTCCTTCTCTTTCACAATACAGCTGAAAATAGTCCTTGTCTGAATGTGTGAACTCTTCTTTTTCTTCTTCTGCTTCACATTCTTCTTCTTCTGATTCTCTTTCTTCAGCTTCTCTTTCTTGTGCTTCTTCAGTTTCCTCTTCTTCAGCTTTCTCTTCTTGAATGTCTGGGTAAGAGCAGCTACCATTGAGATGGTTACCTCTGCAAAAATCAAAAATTAATTGTGGAGACTGGCCAGGGTAGTGAACTGGCTGCGGTGAATGGGAAAGGTTAGCTAGCTCCTTGTTGAGTGCTTCTAATGACTGCTCCAATCTCTTGTGTTCATCTTCAAAAGTCTTCTTATAGGATGAAACAACATCTTGAATCAGTGCATGAGAAAAATATTTTGGTTCTTGCTTGAATGAAGAAATGTCTGTCTTGGTTTGAATGTAACATGGCTTGCGACAAAATCTTCTTAAAAATTTTTCTTCTACCACATTCCAATTGTTCAGACTTCGGCTGGGGTGTGACTTTAACCAATCCTTGGCTTTTCCTGCAAGAGAAAAGGAAAATAAACGTAAGCGTGCAGCTTCTTTGTCCTTCTCATCATAACCCATAGTTTCAATTAGTTCCAGGAATGTAAAAAGATGATTATTTGGATCCTCGTGTGCCAATCCTGCGAACTGTTGAGCTTTAACAAGTTGAAGATGTGATGCTTCTAGTTCCACAGCCTTTGCAGAAATTGGGGGAGCAATACTTGAGCGATAACATAGCCCTTAAGGCATGATATAATCTCCCAAAGTCCTTCTTCTGGGTTCTGTTTCTTCCATTAATTGATTTTGAGATACCTATTTTCACAATTATTCAAGAATCTCAAACAGATGTCATCTCAGGAAGGTGGAACAAAATAATAATAATTTTTTTTAAAAAAATGAAAATAAAAAAAACGAAAATAAAATCCTAGAACTCTAAGATAGAACTTGATTAAACCAAGTTTGAATTTGAAATATGATATTTACTTATCCCGAAATTCTAAAAGAACTCAAACAGGATAAGCATTGAAGATAAGATAAGACCAATTCAATTTCAAATATTTTTTTTTCAAAAATAAAAAAAATACGAAAATTAAAATAAAAGGAAAATCTTGAAAATTGGCCTCCTAAGACTATATAAATTGAGACACCGCTCCTCGGCAACGGCGCCAAAAACTTGATGGATTCCTGGCAAGTGTACCAAAAGTCCCGCAGTAATAGTAGTAAGTAAGATATCGTGTCCATAGGGAGCGATTTTAATTTGTAAAGTATTAATGATCGAATTTTCAAGAAAACAGTTTAACAATGAGATTGGTTGTATGCAGAATAATAAACAACAGATAACTGAGATGAGAGAAAAGAATACTTTTGATTAGGATTTGACTTCGTTTCATCTTCCCCCTCGTGTATGCAAATCTCTTCCTTTAATTATGATTATACTTGTAATTACCTTAGCATTGTCTAACTACAATAATTATAAGGCATGCCTGGCAATTATCGTACCCGCAAATTCCCCTATAACACCATAATTAAACGCCAAAAGCTATTCTCTACGGGCATTCAAAGTGGCTTGGCGACCCCGAACATTCCCCGTATTATGCAATCAGCGCTATCAATTTAATCCATACCTTCCTATCGAACAACTATGAAGGGGTGTGTCACTCACCGAACGCTTCAATCGCAGCGAAGAACTATAGTACGATATAAACCAAACGAGTATCTTCAACAATCAGAGATTAAGCTTCATAGACAGCTCTATGCTCACCTAACTCTAATACTAGCCAGAGTTCCACTTTTTGTATCCAGAGCACTGGCCTACCACCCCAGCGCACGCGCGGAGGCAGTGCATTACAAACAGCAAAAAGATATTGATAAATTACAAATAAAGAATCATAATTAAAAACAAGAGAATTCTTATACACTTGGGGATTGAATCCACTACATCAAATCCTACTGGAGAGCTTAGCTACTCATGGTAGCCATTACAAACCACTGAAGAATCTGTCACCTTCTTCAATCCTAGAGCTTCTCTCTCTCTCTGCTATTTATAAGTATATCCTCTCACAAAACACTGTTAAATTTTTAGATCAACAGTGTTTGAGAAGGATCATCTGAAAGCTTCAGATCGTCTTAAGGCCAAACATCATCTGAAGTATATCATCGTCTGAAGTCGTGAAAATCTGTTATGAGACTTGGTTGCATCTGAAGGCTGAAGGTATCAGAATCAAGTGAAGACTTTTTGAAGACGTTGCTGTCTATGCAAAACGTTCATCTTCTTGGTCTAACTTATTTCAGCACAAGAGTCAGACATCCTTTCTTACCTCGTTCAAAAGTTTTGCACAAATAAGGAAATTCTACAAATCCTATTGCACCTGCAACGAAAAGCATTGTATGCGCAGAACCTGCACCTGCAAAGCGTCCTGGGTTTTACTGAAAAAGAAGCCCAACGTCTTAGAGCATTTAATGCTATTTGACAACGGGAAACGGAGTATCAAATGCTATATAAAGGCTCGTGGAGATGCAGTTATATAGAGAAGAATTCTTTAAGCCATTACGTTGCAAAAACTCTGTCAAAATACTCTGATATTTTCTTGTACAAATCATATTTCATATTCTGAGTTAATCGCAGCTTTGTACTTGTGTTCAAGTTATCATCTGAAGATAGTTTTATAGAACATTCCCTGTTTATCTTAAACAGTTTGGGTTACAAGCCTGGAGAGGCTTACTGTATAAAAAGAATACTTGGGTTTCTGATAAGTGTAAAATATGCGTTATTTTCCTATAGTTTTTATTACACTTATCAAGGTCAAAATATTAATTTATGCCCAAAATTATCCCTTTTTGTTAATATTTATAATAATTGTAATTATTTGGTTTAAATTTGAATATGATGCTATTTTAAATAGAAATCTTTTATTTTATGCAGATTTACATAAGATTTGAAATAAAAGAGAAAATAGCATCAGAAAGGAGGGTGTTTGCAGATTCAGAGTTTAAATAAAGACCAAATAAAGAGGAGATTAACAGTTAGTTAATCAGAGAATCTTGTGGATAACCTCTCCAATTCAAATCCAAGCCAAACAAATACAAAATCAATCCAGAAAAAGGGAAATAGGAAAACCAGTCAAGCAAAGGCAAGATCAGAAAGAGATCAATAAGTTAGATCAAGATCTGAAGGAAGTCTGCAACGCATCACACGCTTCACCTGCGCTAAGCGAAGGTGGAGCGCAGCCACAGATTAATCAGGCTTCACCTGCACTAAGCGCAGGTGGAGCGCAGCAATAGATCAGTCGCGCATCATACGCGCTAAGCGCATATGAAGCGCAGGACGCGCATCAACTTTTAAACCTAGATCCAGATTGACTTCTTGAAGGAGAATTAGGGTTTTCCCACTCTATAAATAAAGCCTTTTGCACAGATCACAGTAGGTCATCGGGACCACAAAATAGCAGAGAGAGAGAGAAGCTCTAGGATTGAAGAAGGTGACAGATTCTTCAGTGGTTTGTAATGGCTACCATGAGTAGCTAAGCTCTCCAGTAGGATTTGATGTAGTGGATTCAATCCCCAAGTGTATAAGAATTCTCTTGTTTTTAATTATGATTCTTTATTTGTAATTTATCAATATCTTTTTGCTGTTTGTAATGCACTGCCTCCGCGCGTGCGCTGGGGTGGTAGGCCAGTGCTCTGGATACAAAACGTGGAACTCCGGCTAGTATTAGAGTTAGGTGAGCATAGAGCTATCTATGAAGCTTAATCTCTGATTGTTGAAGATACTCGTTTGGTTTATATCGTACTATAGTTCTTCGCTGCGATTGAAGCGTTCGGTGAGTGACACACCCCTTCATAGTTGTTCGATAGGAAGGTATGGATTAAATTGATAGCGCTGATTGCATAATACGGGGAATGTTCGGGGTCGCCAAGCCACTTTGAATGCCCGTAGAGAATAGCTTTTGGCGTTTAATTATGGTGTTATAGGGGAATTTGCGGGTACGATAATTGCCAGGCATGCCTTATAACCATCTCAGAGGTAACCATCTCTATGTTTTATATTTGTGATCCATTAAAATTCTAAAAGAATGAGACTCAAGATAAATTTCTCATTTTTTGATAATTATCTTCTGAGACTCAACAATCTCCCCCTTTTTAATGATGACAAATATAAAATATAGTGGGAATAAAAATTTAATAGAGAATAAGAGTAAGAGAATTCTCCCCCTTAATCCAATATCCCAACTGAGTCTGAAGTGTGCTTACCTTGAGACTGTGTCTTACTTTCTGTGCAACCTTCAGATACCGTTAGTCTTTAAAATTATCTCAAACTATGTTTCTTTTATGTGTTATGTTCAAACAATTTGACTCTCAGTGCATGAGTTTTTGCATGGGCATTTATTGCTGTTGGTTGTTATTAATGCTTTTAAAATGACAACCTCATTAACTAGATCTCAATCTGTTGAAAGCCTGCTCAAACATCTCTTGCATTGTTAGCCTTTTCTTTTCAAGTTCTGCTCCCACAGCTGCCTTCAGCTCATCCTGACCAGCCTTGATCTGAGCTTGTACTTCCATTATCTGATCTGTTCTATGTAGAAGCTCTTGATTCTGAATCCTAAAAGATGATTTTCCACAGACAATGCTCCCAGCTGAGATTCCAAGTCTTCTTCCTCATGAAAGATTATAGTGATATATCTTCTAGAATATCTGAAGAAGTTGAAACCAAGTGGAAGATTGAGCTTCTTGGCATCAGTCACCTTCACAAAATATGGTTGATCACCAACATACTTGGACATCTCCCTCTGAAGAATGTAAGAGTCTCAAGGGTAGTGTTCTTGCCAAATTTCACCAAGGAATCAGAATCATTCCATTTGACACCAGAACAACTTCCTCTTTTCTCCACAGTCATCCAGTGATAGTCCCACATGGCTTCATACAGAATGTGGTCTACTCCTCCTTCCAGCTGAATGAAATTTGCTAGCTCTTCCCAATCATCTGGAGTCAGCTTAATAGGTTCAGCAGCAGACGAAAGAAGCTTCCCTTTACCCTTGTTGGTGTATGAGTCACCATATGAAAATTTGGGAACAATCCTGTCTGGAGAAACTTTGATATCAGTTGGGAGCCTGGTATGGATTCTGGATGGTGGCACAAAGCCACTGAGACCAAAAGATCTTTGACAACACATGTCCACAAGTTCAGACTTTAAGCAAAGTGATCTGACAGCACCCTACTCGTCATAAGACAAAAAGTTTCTATCTTCTGAGAATGGATCAACCAGTCTCCACTTGTGTTTGGGTTGAACCATTGTATTCTTGCTTGAATCTCCTGCTCTTCTTATTTTCTCAAGAGCTCCAGTCAGCAGGCCTCTCTTCCTAGCATCTGAAGAGGTTTCCAACTGAAACCTTGACATACAGTGAGATCTGAGAGGTGGAGCACCCCTAAAATACATCAGCTCTTCAAAGAGATTAGGAAATATGGGAACCCTAACTCTTTCCCTTATAGGCACATTGTAGAATTTGTGGAGAACTTCAGCGGCCCACAACATCTGTTCATCTATTGTGAAAGGTAAGAGAAGATCATATGATGGTTTTCTACTCAGATCCCTTGTCTTTTCTTTCAGCAACTCAGCCCTAGTTAAGGGAATGTTTCCTCCCTTCCATCCACGGCTTGGCTCTTCATTGTCAGAATTTAACTCTGAATAGCCTGAGAGAGATGATGATGATGAAGAATAAGATGGAGAGGGTGGAGGCACTTCTTCTGTTGTGCTTACAACCTTAGGTGGAGGAGGAGGAGCTTCATCCTCTGAAGTGGACACATTTCCAAAAATGACTCTAGGCCTCTTAGTAGGAGCCGCAGGGCCTTCTTCAGCTTGTTTCTTCTGTTTCAGATCCTCCAACTTCTTCTTTCGTTGATCCTTAGCCACCTTCTGAAAAGCAACAACATCCTCTTGCTGAATGCTTTTGCTTCTAGTGACCCTCTGAGGAGCATCATCTAAAACAGGAGCAAAGAGCCTTCTTCTCTTTTACCTCCTAGACTGAGCACTGGCTCTTCTTCTCCTGAGCCTGGATTCTTGCTCAAGTCTAGCATCTTCTAACACAGCTTGCTGAGCAGCAATAGCAAGTGCAAAGTCTTGCTTCTCTTGTTCTTCCTTCTTCTATTTCTTCTACCACCTTTCTGATGTCAGGTTCAGGTAGACTAGTAGCAAGGGGAATAGCTTGGATAGGCACAGAAACATCAATAGCTCCAAGATGTTCAGATTCTATCTTGTTGTTGTCCTCTACCTGTCCTCCCATAGTGAGAGTAGGCTGAGTAGCAACAGTAGAGACTTCAGTTGTTTGACCCACAATCTCAGTCTGTGCAAGCACATTCTGAGCAGGTGCAGACAGATTGACCTGAACTTCTTTAACAACAGGTACTTCCTTTTGAATTGACACTTCCTTCTGAAGCACCTTGGTTCTCTTCTTCTTGAAAAGCTTTGTTGGAGTTTGTGCTGAGAAAAACTTGTCCTTGTGAGGATCTCCAGTCAGCTCATCCTTAAGAATTTCAAGCACCTTCTGAGGGCTTTTCCCAGTCCTCTTAGCCTTAACATTTACTGCTTCTTCCATCAGAGTCCTTTCAGGTGATGGCTTCTTCACAAGAATGCCCATCTTCTTAATATTCACCAGAGAGAAAAGAGGAGGACCTTTATGATCATAGAGTCTCTCAATGGGAACATTGTAATTCAGCAGAATCTTGGTGATGAGAGTGGTTTGAGTGAAGCTTGTTGCTGAATCATTCACTTTCTTCAGCATATTGTAGAGTACAATCCTGGGAAGGTTTAGAGGCTTCTTGTCCAGGAGATGAATCACACGGAACCTCTCAAGTTCTGAAACGTGATTCTTGCTTCCATTCTTGGGCACGATGCAGCAATGAAGAATAGCATGAAGAATCCTAGCTTTGGGATGCATGAGAGAACTCTTCAGATCACTAGGGTCTTCAGTTCCATACAGCTTCTTGGTAAACTTTTTGATACCTCCATTCCTCAACTCTTAATCAGGTAACATTTCATGAGAGTTGGGAACACCAGTTACTTCAGCAAGGACGTCAGCATCTACAATCACCTTCACACCCAAAACTGTAGTCTTTAGACCTTGATATTTCCCATCCTGACTTGAAATATCCTCAGCATTTTTCCAGAAGTCAATGACGCTCTGTTCATGCCATGAACAATCAATGACTGAGAAGAAATTGGTCCATCCACATGAGTCGAAGGTATCATAGAGGTTGATGCCACCAGCTTCAAGTTCATCTAGGTTGATGGTCCTGGAAGGCACGATCTGACCTCCTGCAGATTTCTTGGACGCCATTGAAGAAAGCTTGAGGAAGATGGAGAACTTAGGGCACAAGAAAACTCAACGGCTTGCAGCAGAGAGAGAGACAATGATAACAGTGGCCTTGAATGTCTTAATCATCTCCCTTAAATAGCCGTGAAATAGCTTTAATGAAGACAATTGTAGTCTTGGAAAACGTGCAATCATGCTGTGAGCAGTTTCTCAGAGAGAGAGATCAACCGTTTCAGCTTGCCACGTCATCAGACTAAGGTTCTTCAGATGCACCACATGTTTCAGATGATGCATGTTCAGATGCACTCATATATTCATATGATGCATGTTCAGATGCACTCATATATTCAGATGATGCATGTTCAGATGCAAGCAATTATTTTTCAGACAAAGCCAATATATTTAGATTATCTCTTATGAACTTAAATCTATCTTCAGTAAGAGGCTTTGTGAATATATCAACCCATTGATGATCAATATCAATGAACTTTATATCAAAAACTCCTTTCTGAACATAGTCTCTAATGAAATTATGCTTGATTTCTATATGCTTTGCCCTAGAATGTTGAATGGGATTCTTAGAAAGATTAATTGCACTGGTATTATCACACATTACAGGAATAGAATGAACATCAATATTAAAATCTTCTAATTGATATTTTACCCATAGCAGTTGTGAACGACAACTGGCTGCAACAATGTATTCAGCAACAGCTGTTGAAAGTGCAATTGTGCTTTGCCTTTTGCTGGACCAGCTAATCATGTTATCACCAATGAAATGAAATCCACCACTGGTTGATTTTCTTTCAATTCTATCTCCAGCAAAATCAGCATCACAAAATCCCACTAACCTGCAATCCTTACTTTTCTTATAGAAAAGACCAAGATTAGTAGTACCATTTATGTAACATCCCAATCTTTTGATAGGTTAATTGTGAGATTTATAGGTTAATTGTGTAGTAGAACCTTAGGGACTAAGAGAAAGGAAGTAGGAATAGGTAAAAGTTGAGTATAGTGGATTACTAGGACTTAACCTTCGAGTTTGGTCACTGGTAATCGATTACCAAAAGCTGGTAATCGATTACCAGAGAGTTTGGATCATGGTAATCGATTACAGGAGCTTAGTAATCGATTACCAGAAGGTCTGGCCCCTGGTAATCGATTACATAACCCTTGTAATCGATTACCAGCAACCTGGGTTCTTAGTAATCGATTACCAAAGGTGGTAATCGATTACCAGGTTCCCAGAATGGGTTCTTAGGCAAATTTTGCCTTCAGTAATCGATTACCAGGGTTTGGTAATCGATTACTGAGCGAAATTATATATACCCAGGACGCGAAATTCATCAGAATTTTGGAGAGAAACTCATTTTTAGAGAGAGGGAGAGAGGGTCTAGAGAGAGAAAGTGTCGGATCGACGTAGAAACACCGGAACGAAGCTAGGAATCACAATCTTTCCCTCTAAACTACTTGGATTGCTACTTTGTGGTGAGTAATTCTCACTTTTTGATAGGATTAGAATTGGTCTCTATACCCATGCACCCCCTCCTTCTCTCTTCCAATTCTCTGAATTTACTTGACGCAATTGTTTGTTTGTGATTGAAATTGATTGTTTGAACTATGGGGATGATTTTAATCGGTTAGAAATGGATCGATTCTTGATAATCGATAGTTTCGAAACTTTCGAAATTCTCGAAAGTTTCGAAACTCTCGAAACGTCGAAACATTCCGTTCTTTTCGATTAACCTCGTGCCGAAATGATAAACTAAGTGTTTGGGAATTGATTTGGGGTCTCGGAATTGATGAGTATACATTGCGGTTGTCGGTTGACATGGAATCTCGTTGGTTTCGAAAGGTTCGAAATGTCGAAATTGTCGAAATCACCGAGATTTCGATATTCATCAATTCCGGAATGCTTAAATCAATTGTCCAATCCAAGTTTCATGATCAAAGGACTTCGGTCAACATGGGGGCTTCAGCCTATGTGAGGGTGGGATTCGTCCCCAGGGGAGATATCCCCTGTAGTTCGAGCTCGAGTCTAACTCTGTATCGTGATGTGTACATGGCCTAGTGGCAAAGCATACAAGAGCATCCTTATGCATTGTAAAGTTATGAATTATGAATGAAATGCCTTAATTGTCATGAATAATTGTCCTGCATACATGCATAGAGTTTTATTCACTGAGATTTTTATCTCACCACGCGTTATGTGGATTATAGATGTCCAGGTGCCTCCTCCTTCTCGGAATGCACAATCATGAGATGGTTATGGTGTCTGTGGAAGATGATGATGTTCTTATTTTGGATATATATTGTGATTGAATGTACTTATGAATCGTTTATTGTAACTTAAGTAAGGTAGCTTAGTAGTTAGTGGGACCTTATGTGTAAATTAAACCCTTGTGGTATGTAAGGACTTGTGGAAGTCACTTTAATTTAGTTGTAAAATGGACTGTTATGAATGAATGGGTAGCATTATGTTTAGTATAAAAGACTTCAATTTCTTTTGTTTACTTTAAATCATCTCGATTTGTTGGAATTGTGGATGATTTATAGAACAGGTCGATATTGAAATGAAACATTCTAAATTCGAAGTCAAGAATTTGGTTTCCAACGGATCAAATTCTTGCTTATGAAATTTAAGGTGTGACAATTTAAATATATGAAAATTCTCTTTACAGCTTTGTAATGAGAAACTCTTGGATCAGACTGAAATCTAGCACAAAGACATACACAGAACATAATGTCAGGTCTGCTTGCTGTTAGATACAGTAATGAGCCAATCATTCCTCTGTACAAGGTTTGATTTACTGGTTCCTCTCCTTCATCTTTGTTAAGAACAATTGAAGGATGCATAGGAGTAGTCATAGGCTTGCAATCATTCATGTTGAACTTCTTAAGCATTTCTTTAGTATATTTCTCCTGATGGATCCATATACAATAAGATTGTTGCTTAATCTGAAGCCCTAGGAAGAACTTGAGTTCCCCCATCATGCTCATTTAAAATTCAGATTGCATGAGCTTAGAAAACTCCTTGCATAGAGATGAATTAGTAGAACCAAAAATAATGTCATCCACATATATCTGAACAAGAATGGAATCTTTGTTAGACATTTTTCTAAAAAGAGTTGTATCTACTTTTCCTCTTTGAAAACCATTTTTTTATTAGAAAATTGCTCAATTTGTCATACCAAGCTCTTGGTGCTTGTTTCAGACCATAAAGAGCCTTTTTCAGTTTGAAAACATGTTCTGGAAAGGTATTATCTTCAAAACCTGGTGGTTGTCTAACATAGACCTCTTCCTCAATAAAACCATTGAGAAAGGCACTCTTTACATCCATCTGATATAAGGTGATGCCATTATTTACTGCATAAGAGAGTAAAATCCTAATGGCTTCAAGCCTTGCTACAGGAGCAAAAGTTTCAGTAAAGTCGAACCTTCTTGCTAATTGTAGCCTTGAGCAACAAGTCTGGCCTTATTTCTGACCACCTTTCCTTCTTCTGACAACTTGTTTCTAAACACCCATTTGGTTCCTATGTTAGTTTTCCCATGGGGTTTAGGCACAAGTGTCCAGACATCACTCCTAGCAAATTGGTTCAACTCATCTTGCATGGCTAGGATCCACCCTTCCTCATGCAGAGCTTCGTCAATATTTTTAGGTTCAATTTCAGAAAGAAGTGCAAGATTGTTCAAGCTTCTGAGCCTTGATCTTGTTCTTACTCCTTCTGAGGTATCACCTATTATTTTCTCTCTTGGATGATGAGTCATGTATCTCCAGTCACGATTGTGAGGAGGTACACACTCTGTCTGAGACTCAACAATGTTGGTCTGAGAAGGTCCAGCTTCAGAACCAGACTCAGTCTTTTGCTCAGCAGGTCCTTCAGATGATCTTTCAGATTTAGCATCTGGATTTATCTACATACCTGCAAAATCCTCTTCTAGATCTGATAATTCCCTATCAGTCTGTTTAAAGTCATTGAATCTTACATGAATAGATTCTTCCACAGCTATAGTTCTTGAGTTGTATACTCTGTAAGCTTTAGAAGTTTCAGAATATCCAATTAAGAAACCTTTATCAGACTTAGCATCAATTTTTCCTATATCATCTTTATTGTTAACTATAAAACACTCACATCCAAAGATATGGAAGTAGGAAATGTTGGGCTTTCTTCCTTTCCACAATTCATGTGGAGTCCTTTTGAGAATTGGTCTTACCAAAATTCTGTTTTGAATGTAACATGCTGTGTGAACAGCTTCTGCCCAAAAGAATCTAGGTAGGTTGCTTGAAATGAGCATGGTTCTTCCCATCTCTTGCAAGCTTCTGTTCTTTCTCTCAACAACCCCATTTTGTTGAGGTGTTCTAGCCACAGAGAAATTGTGTGAGATCCCATTCTCATCACAGAACAGTTTGAAGCTTGAGTTTTCAAACTCTCCACCATGATCACTTCTGATAGCAGAAATGCAGATTCCTTTTTCATTTTGCACCTTCTTACAAAATTTTGTGAAATTCTCAAAGGTTTCCTCTTTGCTTCTTAGGAATATAACCCATGTGAATCTTGTATAGTCATCAACAATGACCAATCCATATTTCTTTTTGCTAAGACTCTCAGTTCTAGTTGGTCCAAACAAATCCATGTGAAGCAGTTCCAAAGGTCTGCTGGTTGAAACAACATTTTTACCCTTGAAAGAGTGTCTTGTTTGTTTCCCTTTCAGACAATTTTCACATAAAATATCAGATTTGAATGAAAGCTTGGGTAAACCTTTAACCAGATTGTGTTTGGTTAGCTTTGAGATCAATCTCAAGCTGGCATGCCCAAGTTTCTGATGCCAAATCTGTTTTTCATCTTCAATTGAAACAAAACACTTCACCTTTTGACTTGCAAGTTCCTCTAGATCAATCTTGTACACATTATTGTGTCTCTTAGCAGAAAAGAGGATATGATCTGAAGCATCTTTGACTATACATCCTTCTTTGGTGAAAGACACAACATATCCACTGTCACATAATTGACTTATGCTCAGAAGATTGTGTTGTAGACCTTCAACAAGAAGTACATTCTTAATCAGGGAAAGAGGAGTCATACCTACTGTCCCAATGCAGTGATCTTCCCTTGCTGATTTCCACCAAAGGTGACCACTCCACCAGCTTTGGGTCTAAGGCTTTGGAACAAACACCTTTCTCCCGTCATGTGTCGCGAGCACCCACTGTCCAGGTACCATTTGTGGTGTGTCTTTTGTCCTGTTAAACACACCTGCAACAGAAATAATTAAACTTTTAGGTACCTATACCTTCTTGGGTCCTCTTTTGTTAGTTTTGGGTCTTATTTTCCTTTTGTGTCTGCACTGAGACTGAACATGTCCAGGCTTGCCACAATTAGAACACCCATTACCTTTCTTAGGTCCTTTATCAGGCACTATAAAATTTAAGGATTCAGAAGAAGATGTTTCTGAATAACCTAAGCCACTTCTGTCTAAGGAATCCCTTTGAGAGCCTAATAATCTATTCAGATTATCAGTTCCTTTGACAAATCTGGCTAGATCCAGAGTTAATTCTTTAATCTTGCTTTTGAGTTTTTTGTTTTCTTTCACAAGATTATCAGAACTACTTGGATCTTGCTAAAGCAGCTTTTCTTTGAGAGCAAGGTTTTCTTTTTGCAGATTTTCATTTTCTTCAGCAGCTTGAGTAAAGGCTCTTGAAAGTTCTTTAAACTCATTGAAAAGCTCTCTGCTACTTTCAACAAGGTCATCATACTGATCTTGCAAAGTTTGTGGAATTACCTCAAAATCTGAACTGTCTAAGGAGGGTAGACTTGCCATTAGACACAAGTTTGCTTCTTCTGAAATGTCATCCCTTTCTTCTGAAGTGGAGTCATCCAAATCTTCCCATGTAGCCATCAGTCCCTTCTTTTTCTTGATGAATTTCTTCTTCTGAAAGGCTGACTTTCTTAACTTTGGACAATCAGCCTTCATATGACCTGGCTGTTTGCACTCAAAACAAGTAATTTTATCTGTATTAAAAGAATCTCTTCCTGACTTACCTTGTTTTGAGCTAGAAGGTTGGGATCTTCTGAATCTCCCTTTTCTTTGTAGCATCTTCTTGATCTTCTTGCTGAGAAAAACAAGATCATCATCTTCTGAACAACCTTCAGATTTAGTATCACCATCTGAAGTGTCCTCTGCTTGCATAGCCTTCATGCTACCATGCCTAGGCTGTCTGGCCTTTGAGTTCAATGTCGGTGATTTCTTCTTGGTGTCATCTTCCCCAAGTTCAAGCTCATGAACTTTGAGACAGCCCAATAGTTCCTCCATTCTAAGAGAGTTTAAATCTTTGGCCTCTTGAATGGCTGTAACTTTGGGTCTCCAGGACTTTGGCAAACTCCTTAGAATCTTTTGATTGTTGTCTCCAGATTCAAAGGTTCTACCTAAAGACCTGAGTCCATTAGTTATTGTCTGAAATCTTCCAAACATTTGGTCTATAGTTTCAGACTCTTCCATCTTGAACATTTCATACTGATGTACAAGCATGCTGATCTTGGATTGCTTGATAGTCTCTGTCCCTTCATGGGCAGCTGCAAGTGTATCCCAGATCTCCTTGGCAGATGAACATCCATGAACCTTTTCATATTCTAACTTGTTCAAGGAACATATCAAATAGAGTTTGGCCTTGGCATTTAACTGAACTCTAGCCTTCTGCTCTAAGGTCCATTCAGCCTTAGGTATGGGCACTCCAGCATGCATAGGAACATAGTCTCCATCAGTGACCACATCCCATACATCAATGTCGTTGCTCTCAATGAACAACTTCATACGATCCCTCCAATAGTGGTAGTCCACTCCATTGAATGCAGGGGGTCTCGTAATAGAGGCTCCTTCAGTGATGTACTGTCTGTTGCTGTTGGAAGGTTCCATTTGATCTGGCCTCTGCACTGGTTAGGTGCTAACCCCGAGGTTAAGCTCTGGTACCAACTGAAAATACACACAGGGAAACACTAGAAGGGGGTTGAATAGTATTTCAATGGAAACCTTTTAGTTTAGAAAACTTTTTCAGAAAGATGTTTCAGAAGGTCTTCAGACGATGAATTATGATCTGAAGTTTTTGCTGTAGCTTCTGAACTTTAAGTTCAGACTTAAAATTTGTTTGCAAATATATTTTTTATGAGAGTTAACGTTCTCAATTAAAATACTTTTCACACCCCTTTTTTGTTAGAATAAAAACTGAATTGACAGAGTTTAAGGGTAAGAGAGAACACAACCAAATTTATCCTGTTTCACTCACTTCCATTGTGAGCTACGTCGAGTCCCAGAGGCAAACCACCACTAGATTTCCACTATTCTTGCAAGAATTACAAGTATTCTTTTCTGTCAAGCCTCTTCAGGCTCCACCACAAGTATTCTTTCTTTCACCAAGCCTCTTCAGGCTCTCAGACACTTAACCAAGTGTGAAACCCAAGTATTCTTTTTATACAGTAAGCCTCTCCAGGCTTGTAACCTAAATTGTTTAAGATAAACAGGGAATGTTCTATAAAACTATCTTCAGATGATAGCTAGAACACAAGCACAAAGCTGAGATTAACTCAGAATATGAAATATGATTTGTACAAGAAAATATTAGAGTATTTTGGCAGAGTTTTTGCAGCGTAATGGCTTAAAGAATTCTTCTCTATATAACTGCATCTCCACGAGCCTTTATATAGCATTTGATACTATGTTTCCCGTTGTAAAATAGCATTAAATGCTCTAAGACGTTGGGCTTCTTTTTCAGTAAAACCTGGGACGCTTTGCAGGTGCAGGTTTTGCGCACACAATGCTTTTCGTTGCAGGTGCAGCAAGATTTGCAGATTTCCTTATTTGTGCAAAACTTTTAAACGAGGTAAGAAAGGATGTCTGACTCTTGTGCTGAAATAAGTTAGACCAAGAAGATGAACGTTCTGCATAGACAACAACGTCCTCAAAAAGTCTTCACTTGATTCTGATACCTTCAGCCTTCAGATGCAACCAAGTCTCATAACAGATTTTCACGACTTCAGACGATAATATACTTCATATGATGTTTGGCCTTAAGATGATCTGAAGCTTTCAGATGATCCTTCTCAAACATTGTTGATCTGAAAATTTAACAGAGTGTTTTGTGAGAGGATATACTTATAAACATCTCTATGTTTTATATTTGTGATCCATTAAAATTCTAAGAGCATGAGACTCAAGATAAATTTCTCATTTTCTGATAATTATCTTCTGAGACTCAACAGGTCATTACAACCATGTTGCATTGTTGTACATGAAAAAGCATAATATTTTGAAAGGTTTGCCACTATTGCAAGATCGTGTGGGTAGCTGTAGTGCATGCCAATATGGGAAGCAAACTAGGCTACCATTTCCACAATCAAGTTGGAGAGCATCAAAAAAGTTGGAGTTGATTCATATAGATCTTGGAGGACCACAACCTGAATTATCTTTAAAGGGAAGTTGATATTACATTGCCTTTATTGATGATTTTACTAGAATGTGTTGGATTTATTTTCTGAGATTCAAGTATGAATTTGCAGGTGTTTTTTGGAGGTTCAAGGCTTGGAATGAAAATCAATCTAATTGTAAAATTCAGGTTATAAGGTCTGACAATGGGAAAGAATACATCTCAGATCAATTTAATTATTTCTGTGAAGATGGTGGGATTGAGCACCAGCTTACTACTCCATACACTCCACAACAAAATGGAGTGAGTGAGAGGAAGAACAGAACGATAATGTATGATGCATGAGAAAGGACTTCCAAAGAAATTTTGGGTTGAAGCTGCTAATACAACTGTGTTTCGGTTAAACAGACTTCCTACAAAGGCAGTGCAAGGAAAAATTCCTTTTGAAGCATGGTATGGCTATAAACCTCTTGTTCAAAATTTCAAAGTTTTTGGATGCATTTGCTTTACTTATGTGCCAAAGGTGATAAGAGATAAGTTGGATAAAAAAGCAGAGGCATCAATCTTTATTGGCTATAGCACAGCATCAAAGGCTTATAGAGTCTTCCAACCACAAACTGGTAAGATTCTATTAAACAGAGATGTTCATTTTACTGAAGATAAGCAATGGAACTGGGAGAAAGATGAATGGAAGTAGATTTTGATTTTTCTTTTATAAAAGATCAAAATGTTGATGATCCTCCTGTTAGATGAACTAGACTACTTTATGATATTTATGAAAGATGTAATGCTGTTGTGTTTGAGCTTGAAATTTTTCCACAAGCAGAAAAAGATCCAAAATGAATAATTGCAATGCAGGAGGAGGTTAACATGATCGAGAAGTACTAAACTTGGGAATTGGGTTCTAGACCCCAACACAAAAATGTTATGTTAAATGGATGTTTAGAGCCAAACTCATTGCAGATGGTTCCATTAATAAGCACAAGGCCAGACTTGTAGTGAAGGGATATGCTCAAGTATTTGGAGTTGATTTTTCTGAAACATTTGCTCCAGTTACTCGGCTTGATACAATCAGATTGGTCCTTGCTTTGGCAGCACAAAAAGGATGGAAGGTGTTTCAGTTAGATGTGAAAGCTTCTTTTCTCAATGGTTATTTGCAGGAGGAGATATATGTTGATCAACCTGAAGGGTTTATAATTAAAGGGCAGGAAGACAAGGTGTATTTGCTGTGCTGAAAAAGGCCTTGTATGGTCTGAAGCAGGCTCCAAGGGCCTGGTATAGTAGGATTGATGAGTACTTGCTGAGAATTTGCTTTATAAAAAGTCTCAGTGAGTCAACTCTATATGTGAAATGCTTGAATTATGATATTTTAATTGTTTCTCTGTATGTGGATAATCTTTTAGTAACATGAAGCAATATTCTGTTTGTTGAGGAGTTCAAACAAAATATGATTAACGTGTTTGAAATGACAGACTGTGGAGAAATGGCTTTCTTTCACGGAATGGAAGTCAAACAAGGTGAAAAGGGAATCTTTATTAGTCAAAAGAAATATGCAAAAGTGATTCTGAAGAAGTTTCAAATGGAGAACTGTAAACCTGAGAGTACTCCAATGTTTCATTAGTTAAAGCTTTACAAGGAAGATGGTGCAGAAAAGGTTAATGAGACTTATTTTAGAAGTCTTGTTGGCTGTCTCATGTATCTTACAACAACAAGACCTAATATTTTGCATGTTGTTAGTGTTCTCTCAAGATTCTTACATTGTGCAAGCGAAATGCATCTTCAAGCTGCTAAACGAGTGCTTAGATATATCAAAGGAACTCTTGATTATGGAGTTTTGTTTAATTATAATCAAGAATTTAATCTCCATGGATTCTCTAACAGTGATTGGGGAGGATCATTGGATGATATGAAAAACACTTCAGGCTTTTGCTTTACATTTGGTTATGGAGTGTTTTCTTGGATTTCAAAGAAGTAAGATATTGTGGCGCAGTCAATTGCTAAAGCAAAAATCATTGATGCTACTACAGTTGTTAATCAATCTTTGTGGTTGAGAAAAATTCTAGTTGATCTACAAATGACTCAAGCAGATTCAACCAAGGTGTTCATGGATAATCAAGCAGCAATTGCAATATCTAATAATTCAGTTTTTCATGGGAAGATTAAGCACTTTAATATTAAGCTTTATTTTCTTAGAGAAGTTCAAAAGGAAGGTGAAGTTTTATTAGAATATTGCAAGACAGAAGACCAATTGGCAGACATCTTTACGAAGGCACTTTCGAAAGGAAGATTCGAGAACTTGAGAGAAAAGCTTGGAGTCAACAGCTACTGATGCAAGGAGCAGTGTTGAGAACATGAATCAACACCTGTTTTAGAGTTTATTAGAGTTTATGGTAGAATTTTACTGTTATGTCAATTTTAAGTTTTTAATTATTGGTTGTTACAAATTAATGGCCGGTTTTTTATTTATGATTATTTATAATTTCTGGTTGTCTTTCTTGTATTTAAAGATGATTAGTATGAATGAGAAATATGAGTTTCAGTTTTCATTTCATTATCTTCCTACAATTAGTTTTCTATTTCCAACAGGTATTAACCCCAAGGGAGACATTCCTTGTAGTCTGAGCTCAGGTCTAGCCCCAGAGATAGAGATAAGACCTCATCTTGCCGGGCAATGCAGATTATGCATATTAATAGAAATGTTTAACGAGATTCAGTATGTTAGAGCTTGTCCATATATGTTTAACTTGCTTCTGTTGCATTGCATCTACCTGCTTACCTACACTGCTTGTTGCATGCTATACTCACTGAGACTCTAGTCTCACCAGACGTTTTGTGGTTATCTTTTAGATGCACAGGTTCTTCCCCGGCCAGGGTAGTGAGCGTGGAGGTGCTCGAGAGTTATTAGATATTTTGATGTATTTAGATGTTCATATTTGATGATTGGTACTGTTATTATATTATTTTGAGGGATATGACTATACATGTGCATCCTTCGGGCCTCTCTATTTTGTTTAAGGAACATGTATGGGGTATCCCAATTGATGTATACAGTGACTATTCAGTTGAGCCTTAGTGGCATTCCATGTATTCAGATTATGTGTTCATACTTAAATGTTATATGATATTTGTTTATGCGATGTTTAAAATAACGCGAAATAATTTCAGAAATTTAGGAATTCTGCTTCCAACGAGCTTAATTCTTGGTTTTAGAATTTAGGACGTTACACCTTTTGCTTCCATATATAACATGTTTTTCCATGTATTGACTTACTTGATAGACTGTTAAGCCCATCTTATCACAGATGGCCATAAATGCCTTTTTCTTATCAGACATGCACAAAAGAAAGCATGAATTGAAATATGGGTTTGAGGAGCTCAACTTATATTTTGTAGGACTTGACAATGAGAGATGTAGATCAATGATATTATTTTCAAGTGAATCTGAATTGATTTTCAATGATATGAGCTACAACATATATTATAATTGTAGTTCTTTTAATTGATGCTTCAACTAGTTTGACAGAAGAAACATCTTTGGTTCATCATTCTTACTCTATCTTCTTGAAGGAAAAATTAAACTTACCCCACATCTTAACTGGTTTAAGACATTGAAGTTCTCAAAGATTCCCTGGCTACAAAATTGTATTTGGCTTAACACATCTTATATAATGTGGTTCTATTATGTTCAGTGTCTCCATGAGTGATTGCAGTTAATACTGGATATTAAGAGTTGATTCAGAAGCAATACATGGATTGAAGATTCAAGAAAATGTGGACCTAATTACTGATGAAATTGAAATATATTCACCATAAATTGTCAACCAATGGAAGAGAATTTTAATTTCTTTGATGTCTCCTCAGGTAAAGGAAGGAAAAGATTAGTAACAAACTAGCACAGTACACGTGCATTCGCACGGGTGACATTGTAATAGCACCTTGATTCCCTGATCTTGATTTGAAGCAAGGGACCAAAAGGAGAGTTAGAATCCGGTTCAATTGGAAAAAATGTGCAGAAAGGCAGCACATAAAAATGAAGACAAAATGAATAATAAAAGAGAAAAGTGAAGAAGGAAAGAGGTGGAGGTGAACGCCAATGCAGTAGGCAACTCCCACATCAGATAAGTCAAGTGTTAGACGCCACTGATTCGGCGGAATCGGACAAGTCTCTGGTTGGTTTGAGCAAGAACCACCAAGCCTTCTCTACTCACAATATTGAGGAGAAAATTTGGCATAATGCCTTTACTCATAAAATCAAAGTTACAAAGTGAAGAGAGGCCCCTCCTATTTATAGGAGAAAAGGGGCGGCCAAATAGGAAGAAAAATAAAGAGGAAGACTCAAATCTATTCCTAATGGGTCTTGAACCCATGACCTCCTAATTAATTGGCTAAGCTAACTCTTAACCAATAAACCCCTAAAAATAGCGCCTAAAACAAGAGTGGAAATTAAGAAAGTTACAAACATGTCCTATTACAATTAAATCCTACTTAATTCCTAATTAAGTGGAGTCTTCATGTTGACTTGGGTCAAATGGTCAAGGTTGACCATGGGGGGTTGACCAAGACTTGACTTATCTCGAAGCATCCCATACAGGTCCAAGCTTGCCACTAGTTCATCAGTGTGAAGTCTATAAATCAGTTTGAGTATTCAAACCTGACTCAAAGACTTAATATCCTTTAGTTTTAATGATTAACAAATAAGATAACATAAGAACTTAATGATTAACAAATAAGATGATATAAGAACATAAGAACAAACAAGAACATATAAGAGCAAATAAGATTATATAAGAACTTAATATTTAACGAGTAAGATTATATAAGAACATAACAAGAATAAATAAGATTATAAGATTATGTAAACAAGTTCTACTGAGATTGTGTTTCAGGTTGAAATATTTATCAGAATCAGAAGATCAGGATCAGAAGAACAAATGCAGAATCTGAAAAGAAGAAATCTACAAAGCAAAGCCTATTATCTGAAGACATAGAGATTATCCGAAGACTTGAAGACAGTAAGACATGAAGACTATCTGAAGACTTGAAGACAGCAGTGAAGTCTCAACTATCGTCTGAAGAACATAAGCTTGAAGTGAAGAAATGAAAGCTCGTCTATCTGAAGCGTCTGCATTATCTGAGGACTTAACTATATCTGAAGAGCAGTTATCATCTGAAGATATGAAGACAATCTGAAGCAGTCTACGAACAGTATCAAGAATTGATCTCTTGGAGACGTTGCTAAGTGTAAGACACACTCTACCAAATGGACTACACTTATTTCAGTATAAAAGCTAGACATGTTTTTCTACCTCGACCATAGTCTTGCACAAATAAGGAAATTCTGCAAAGACTTTCTGCAACGCCTGCTGCACTTGATACAAAAGGATTCGCATGCGCAGACCTACTGCACCTGTACCTGCTGCTGCCCAGAGTGGAACAGAAGACTGAGTAAAAGCAACAAGAAAGATGTTTGAATTGAGTTGATAAAATACAACAACTTTATTCAATTAAATCTCAGAAGAAGAAGAAGATATAAAGTAGAATGGAGCTACAATCGTCTGAAGAAAAGAAGAAATATCTTATAAGAAGAAAAGAGCTTATTGAAAGCATCTCAAGCTGAAGAATTGAAATAAGCTTGAAACAATTATATGAGATAAGCACATGTTGAAGTTGATGAAATTACAACGTGATAAAAGCAAGCATATGAGTATATGTGAAGATTAAAGAAATCAATTATCTGAACATATAAACTCTCTGAATGCATGAAACAAACTTCAACATAGAAGAAGTTAATATAGAAGCTGAGACTGTATGATTCAACGACTATAATATCATATGTATTTATTTAAAGAGAAAACTGCAACAACAACTGTTCGACAAGACACCTCACTCAAAGAAGAAAGAAGAAATGGGGTCAGGAGCAAATGAAAAAAGGAGTATATGTTGAGACAAGATCACCTTAAAGCAGTTTTTAATATGTCAAACTAAGTAAGTTTAAATACTAAAGATGAGATGCATCTTTTATTACTAACTGTGTGTTCAAGTATGGCATAGATCTTGTACATCTTGAGTTATTTCAGGAAACCATTGAGACTAAAAAGATTGGCAATTCACTTGGAAGAACTAAATTACATGCAAAGCAACACAAGATCAGAAACCATGCAGAAGCATAAGCTTATAAGGCACAATCAGGATCAATGAACAGATGCAGAAGCAATCAGACACATATGTAAGATTAAGAGAAACATTTCAGAAAAGAAAGCAGCATGAGATGCATATGTCTATTGTTCAGATGTCATCCAAAGAATGAAAGGGATCTCAGCATGAAGCTTAAAGAGACTCAGGTTCAGCTTGAGATGCAAGAACAGCTTGAGATGCAAGCAATGAACAGCTTGAGATGCAAGAACAGCTTGAGATGAACGAACAGCTTGAGATGAACGAACAGCTTGAGACTGAACGAACAGCTTGAGATGCAAGAACAGCTTGAGATGTCATCTCAAGAACAGACGCAGTCAGATAGGATCTCATCAGAGAAGCAACAAGAGTGCAACAGAATCTGAACTTAAGACAGAAGGCATTCTCAGTATCAGGAGACAGCAAGTCAAGTCAACTAAAAAGCATGCAAGTACACTGACACAGTACTTTAGACTGAAAAGCTGCTCAGAACCTACTGAAAGGACTGTGACCGTTGCTGCAAGCTCTAACAAACTTCAACGGCCATAAACGGCTAGTTTCTCAAGTCCTGGTATAAAAGAGACATTGTTAGAAGCTGAGAAGGTGTGAGAGAGACTGCCTATACATCTGTAAAATCATCAAGCAGCTTATCACTTCTTAACAGACATCTCAAGTACATTCAACAGCTGTCTGAAGATCAGACTCAACTCATCTTGAGATTGTTCACTTGTCTCTTTCATCTCATCTCTGTGTGTATCATTCTATTACTGTAATCAGAGTTGAGACTCAGTCTAGCTCATTAACCTCTGTATCCTTACTGTGTATGAGCTGAGGCTAGACTTATCATAAACACTTATCAGTATCTTGTCTCACCTAAGATAGGAAGTGTGCCTAGTCTTAGAAGTGAGGGTGTACGTCCTGAAGAGGCTGTAAGAATACTTGGAACTCAGCTAAGATAGGAGTGTGCCTAGGCTTAGTGTGAGTGGATCGTCCTGAAGAGGCTGTAAGAATACTTGTATTGGCTGGTTGTCAATAGTGGAAAATCTCACAGGTTGTGGGGACTGGACGTAGCCCAAGGTGTGGGTGAACCAGGATAAGATCTCTGTCTCTTGTCTCTTACCTTACTCATATATTTAACTATACTGAAATCAGTAAGGCATCTTGATAATTAAAAGGATAACTTAATTGAAACTGATATAAGTATTAATCACGAGATCAGACTAAGCTCACCACTAAAATTGTATAAGCTCTTTCCTGTCTTAACAGAGACTCCAAGTTAATCAACTTGAGAGCAAGTCTCAACTATCAATTTTAGTGTGGAATTGCAGGAACAATTTTGAAGGTCTCTATTCAACCCCCCCTTCTAGAGACGTTCAGCCAACTTCAGTTGGTATCAGAGCTCGGCCTCTAGGGGTTGAGCACACCTTTGTGTGAAGAGGATAAAGATCCATGGCTGGTACCTAGCACAAGTCTGTTCATTCCTGAAGGAGCTTCAACAAACAGACCTCCTGCCTTTGATGGAACTGATTACTACTACTGGAAAGACAGGATGAGACTGTTCATTGAATCTCAGCATGCTGATCTATGGGAAATCATTGAGATGGGCCCCTATATGCCATACATCACAGATGAACTGGGACTCAGGGCAGCTAAACCCAGAGATCAGTGGACAGATGGTGAGAAGGCAAGATATGTGCTTAACTCAAGAGCTAAATACCTGCTCACTTGTGCACTCAGCAGAAGTGAATATGACAAGGTAGCAGGATGTGTCTCTGCAAAAGAAATATGGGATGCTCTTGAGATTGAACATGAAGGAACAAACCAAGTCAAAGAAGCCAAGATCAACATACTGGTTAGACAGTATGAGCTTTTCAAGATGATTGAAGATGAAGGCATTGAAGACATGGTGAGGAGATTCACTGTCATAACAAATGACCTGAAATCTCTAGGAAGAACATATTCAAATCAGGACATGGTAAGGAAAATTCTGAGAAGTCTGCCCAAACCTTGGAGACCAAAGGTAACAGCCATCCAGGAAGCCAAGACTTGAGCACCCTCAGACTGGATGAGCTTCTTGGATCTCTGAAGGTACATGAGCAAGAGTTAATGGAAGAAGATCTCATCAGACGTCCCAAGTCTATAGCACTGAAAGCAGCTTCCAGTAACTCAAAAGGTAAAAAGACTAGCTCATCTCAACAAACCTCACTCAACTCATCTCAAGACTCAGAAACAGAAGAGGATGATGAGGATGAAGATGATAGTGAGATGGATGACGAGCTAGCCTACATCTCAAGGAAGATCAGACGTATGTGGAGAGCCAGAGGGAACTGGAAGAAAGAGTTTCCCCTCAAGAAGAGGAGAAAAGACTGACAAGAAGGGACAAGTTATATGCTTTGAATGCAAGAAGCCTGGACATATTAGGTCTGAATGTCCTCAACTCAGAAAAGAAATGAGGAAAAGTCCAAGGAAGAAGGCAATGATGGCCACCTGGGATGACACAGATGAAGAAGAAGGAAAGTCAAGATGGACAGTCAGCTAACATATGTCTCATGGCAAAAGGAGACTCATCAGATGAAGAGGTAAATGAATCTGACTCTGAATATTCTGTTGATGAACTTAAGTCTGCTTTTGAGAATCTTCTGTATGATTCAAATCTTCTTGCATCTAAGAGCTCTTTACTTAAATCTGATTTAAATACAGCTCTTGAGAAGGTAAAATTTCTTGAAAAAGAAAATGAAGATCTGAATCATAAAAACAGCAGTCTCATGTTGTCTCACATGAAATTATCTGAACAAGTAAAAGGCCAAGACTCAAGTTCTCAATGGGCATAATCTAAAGGGTTTACAAGAAGAAAATCTACAGCTTAAACTCCAAAACAGAACTCTCATAAATGACCTAGCAAAATTTGTTAATGGAACAAAAAACCTTGAGAGACTCATTGGATCTCAAAAGGGAATTTTTGATAAAGCTGGGCTTGGTTATGAGAGATCTTCAAATGAAGTTTGGTACAAAGATTTCTTCATACCTGCAAGAAAGAAAAAGAAAGAAAGATGCTCTTGTTGTAGTAAATATGGCCATAAAGTCACAGACTGTTACATGAGACAAGTAGCATCTGAGAGAAAGGCAACTAACCATGCAGGACCCAAATATAAGTGGGTACCCAAAGCTAAATCTCTTGTTGAAACAGATGTGCCTGGCAGCAGCAAAGACCAAGAAAGAGTGGGTACTAGACAGTGGATGTTCAAGGCACATGACAGGAGACAAAAGCAAGTTCCTATCACTTGAAGAAAAGTCTTCTGGAGTTGTCTCCTTTGGGGACAACAGCAAAGCCCAGATCAAGGGCATAGGTAAAATTGGTAAGGCCAACACAGCTCAAATTGAGAATGTATATTATGTTGAAGGTCTGAAACATAATTTGCTGAGTATTAGCCAGCTGTGTGACAATGGTTATCATGTTAATTTCCAGCCTACCTTTTGTGAGATCATAGACTCTAAAACTGGAAAAATCATTTTCTCTGGAACAAGAAAGAAAAATCTTTACTCAGTCACACTTGAGAGTCTGTCAGATCTCACCTGTCTCATGTCTCATGATCATGAGAGATGGCTTTGGCACAAAAGGGTTGGACATATTAACATGAGAACTATGAGTCAGCTTGCTAGCCAGTCTCTTGTCAAAGGATTACCTAAGGTAAAATTTGACAAAGACCTGAAGTGTGATCCTTGCATAAAAAGCAAGCACAGCAAATCAAGTTTCAAACCAAAAGACTGTGTCTCAACTATCAGACCTCTTGAGATCCTCCACATTGACTTATTTGGACCAACTAAGACAGCAAGTCTCAGTGGTAAAAAGTATGGTTTTGTCATTGTGGATGATTTCTCAAGATTCACCTGGGTTCTGTTCCTATCTCAGAAAGATGAATCATATGATTCATTTAAAACCTTTTGCAAAAAGATTCAATCTGAGAAAGGATACAGCATTGGATCTGTTAGGAGTGACCATGGAGGAGAATTTGAGAATGCTAAGTTTAAAAAATTCTTTGATAAAAATGGCATAACTCATAACTTCTCTTGTCCAAGGACTCCTCAACAGAATGGTGTAGTTGAGAGGAAAAATAGAAGTCTTCAAGAAATGGCTAGAACTTTGTTATGTGACTCTGGAATTGAAATGTATTTCTGGGCTGAAGCTGTAAACACTTCTTGCTACATTTTAACAGAGTCACCATAAGAAAGATCTTGAATAAGACTCCATATGAGCTATGGAAAGGTAGGAAACCTTCAGTTTCATATTTTCATGTGTTTGGATGTGATTGCTATATTCTAAATACAAAAGATCAGTTGGGAAAATTTGAAACCAAATCAGATAAAGGAATCTTTCTAGGGATATTCACTGAACTTCTAAAGCTTACAGAGTATACAACCTAAGAACAAAAACTACTGAAGAATCTATGCATGTAGTATTCAATGAAGTACAAGGGAAATACTCAGAAAGAAGTTGATGAGGAGATAGAAGAACTGATGAAAGATCTGAAGATCTCAACTCAGGAAGCTGAAGAGAAACTCTCATCTGAACAAAAACTGACAAGATCACCCCTGTCTGAACATAGAAGAGAAGGCCAGTCTGAAGGAGTGCCTCTCAGAAGCAGTCAATCTGAACCCTCTCATGATGTTCAAGAGGAAGATAAAATAGACAATCAAACCAGATTTCAAGGAACAAGACAAGAGAATGTTGAGATGCAAAATGAACATGCATCTCAACTACCCAGAAGCTGGAGACTGGTAAGATCTCATCCAAGAGATCAGATACTTGGAGAGACTTCAGACAGAGTTAGAACCAGATCCTCCTTCAGAGACACAGAGAATCTAATGGCTCTTCTATCTGACATAGAGCCAAAAGATATACATGAGGCCTTAAATGATGAATCCTGGATTAAGGCCATGGAAGAAGAATTGACTCAGTTTGAGAAAAGCAAGGTCTGGAATCTGGTTCCTCCCACCATCTCATCAAACCATAATTGGAACCAGATGGGTCTTCAGAAACAAGCTAAATGAGAAAGGTCAAGTCATGAGAAATAAAGCTAGACTGGTGGCTCAAGGGTTCAACCAACAAGAAGGAATAGATTATGATGAGACCTTTGCACCAGTAGCAAGACTTGAAGCAATCAGGATTTTGCTAGCCTTTGCAGCCTTCAGAAACTTCAAATTATACCAGATGGATGTGAAAAGTGCATTCTAAATGGAATCATAGAAGAAGAAGTTTATGTAAGGCAGCCCCCTGGGTTTGAAGACCCTGATCATCCAGAACATGTGCTTAAGCTGTCCAAAGCTCTGTATGGTCTCAAACAAGCTCCAAGAGCTTGGTATGACAGGTTAAGTTCATTTTTACTTAAAAATAATTTTACAAGGGGTAAGATTGATACCACCCTGTTTAAGAAAGAAATTAGCAAAGACTTATTAATTGTTCAAATTTATGTTGATGATATTATCTTTGGATCAACTAATGAGTCTCTATGTCAAGAATTTTCAAGTCTCATGCAGGGTGAGTTTGAGATGAGTATGATGGGTGAGCTGAGATTCTTCCTGGGATTACAAATCAAACAGCTAGCTGATGGGATCTTCATCAGTCAAGCAAAATATACAAGAGATCTTCTCAGCAAGTTTAAAATGAGTGAGGCAAGACCAATGAAAACTCCCATGCATCCATCAACTCAAATAGATCAGGATGAAGGTGGTAAAGCTGTATCAGACAAACTATACAGGGGTATGATTGGTTCTCTTATGTATCTAACTGCCAGCAGACCAGACATTCAGTTTGCTGTAGGTATGTGTGCAAGATTCCAATCAAATCCCAAAGAGTCTCACCTTACTGCTGTAAAAAGAATATTTAGATACTTGATTGGGACTACTAATCTTGGCCTATGGTATGAGAAGGGAAAAAGCTTTGATCTCATAGGATATAGTGATGCTGATTTTGCTGGAGACAAGACAGACAGAAAGAGCACCAGTGGATCTTGTCAATTTCTAGGGAAGGTGTCTCATCTCCTGGTCCTTGCAAAAAGCAAAACACTATTGCCCTATCCACAACAGAGGCTGAGTATGTCTCAGCAGCTGCATGTTGTACTCAAGTTCTATGGATCAAATCTCAGTTGCAAGATTATGCAGTCAGGTACTCTAAAATTCCTATTTATTGTGATAATACAAGTGCCATAAATCTTGCAAAGAACCCTGTTCATCACTCTAGGTCCAAACATATTGACATCAAGCATCATTTTATAAGGGATCATGTTCAGAAAGGAAATATTGAGCTATTTTTTGTAGATACAAAGAGTCAGCTAGCTGACATCTTTACAAAACCTTTAGTTGAAGAAAGATTCAATGAGAACCTAAAATTGCTAAACATATGTTCTCTTGAATAAAAGTAAGTAGTTGAGACAAGCTCTACCATGAGCTCTATGACTAAACATCTCACCAGAGATGAGACTCAAGTGTCATCTGTTCAGAGATAAGAGCTCAGACGCATCTGTCACCAGACACGTCTCATGACTCATCTGAACTTGCGTCTCATAAATTAGTGAGACGTATCCATGTGTCAGAAATGAAGGTTTTGAGCCGTTACTCAAACGGCTAGTAACTGCCCACTAATTGGGAAACTAGCCGTTAGGCTATAAAAAGGAGAGCTAACCTCCCACAACTACCACAATAACTCCCCACTAACAGGCAGTTATTACGTCTCTCTCTCTCTTCCTTTCCTCACTTGTCTGAAGACTATTTAAGTCTCATCTCATACGCATCTCTTACTTTCTCTCTTCTCTCAAATGCGCATCAAGGTCACAGCTCTAAAACTTCCACACTCTGATTCATCATCTTCTTCCTCTCCAGACAAGATGTCTTCTGATGAATCAAAATCACTCAGTATTCACTCAAGCCAAGAAACCCTGACTCGTTCACCATCTCCACAACCTAGCACTGAATCTGAACCATCTCAAACCACTGCACCTGCACAACCCTCTCCATCCTCAAAATCCACCTCTTCCAAAAATAGCACACCCTTACCCCCTAGGATGAAATCTCAGAGAATAGCATCCCAAGTTACTCAAACCTCTGCACCCAAATCCCCTGTCCATATAGACCTTACACAACAAGAGCCAAAGAAAGGAAAAGAGAAAGCTGCTGAAGGAAAGAAGATCTCCTTTCAATCTGATCTATTCTCAAGTGCTGAAATAGAAGATAAGTTTACTAAACGATTCTCTGAGAAGACTATCATAGTTGGAAGGGTGATATCAACTCAGGAATTGAAAGATGAAGGATGGGATCTGACCCCATATCTGAAAAAGCAAGGTTGGCAAGATTACCTGACAATGACAGATGCTGTCTTTCCAAAGATGACAAGAGCCTTTTATGCTGCTTGCTACAAGCCAAGGGATCCTCACAAGAACAGCCCCATATCATCTCTGATATCAAAGGAGTCCATATTGAGCTGACTGAAGAGACTCTTGGAACGATTGTCAAAGCACCTGTGACTGGAAACAGGTTATATCATGAAGAGCATTGGTGGGACAATGTTGGTATCTCCTCAGGAAATGTTGGTACATCTCTGTTCAAAGGAGGACAGATATCAGATGCCTCATCATCTCTCAATCCTTTTGGTAAATTTCTGTTTCATCTGGTTGCCAAGTGCATCATGCCAAGGGCTGGCACTTTCAACAAGGTATATCACCAAGACCTGATGGTCATGTACCATCTCAAGCATGGAATCCCCCTCAATCTACCATTTCTCATACTAAGGCATATGGAGCATGCCTTCCACAATTCAAAAATCAATGCTTCTCTCCCTTTTGGAATGCTTACCACCATCATCTTGAGACACTTCAAAGTTGACTTGAGCAACTGTGAGAAGTCTGAGGAAAGACCTGGATACATAGGAAGCAAGAATCTCAAGTCTCTGAGTCTAGATGGTAAGTCTATTCCTCCTCCTACTTTTCCTTTGACTGATTCTACACCTGCTATGCATACCACCACACAGGCTTCCCCATCATCTCATCTATCTGAGGCAAAGAAGAAAAAGAAGAAGAAGGCCTCAACAGAAGCTGCAGGTGGAACCTCAAGAGAAATCTGAGGTTCCTGTGAAAGAAAAGAAGAGAAAGGAACAACCATCCCCCTCCATAGAAACTGAGAAAAAGAAGCAAAAGAAAAAGAGGTCCAGATCTCAGCCCCTCATTCAGACAGAACAGACTCCTGCACCAGCTGTGCCACAGCTTGACAAGGTGGCAGAAGAGGAAGAGCTGAGAAGGGAAGATGAGGTGGCCAGAACTGAAGATGTTTTGGTCAATGCAGAGAATGAAGCTATTCCTGACAAGGAGATCAATCTGAATGAAGAACATGCCTTTGCTGATTCTCTCCTCCATCAATCCCCAATACCCTCTCCTCCTGCTGAAGCAATCACAGAGAAGGTTTCTCCTGCAAGCAGGATAGTTGCAGAGACGCTTGTGAGCTTGGAGAAAGAAACCACTGTCTCGAGCCATGAGACAGCTCCTGAACCACAAGCAATTGGAGCAAGAGGCTGCTGACAACTTGATCCCTCCACAAACTACTCCTGAGAAGGTTCAACCATCTTACTCCTATCAAACCTCCTTCCCTACTCCTGGAAAATTTTTCGTTGAGACCATCCTCCACTCACCTCTACCTAAGTATGATCAGTCTGCACCATCTGCTGCAAGACCCAAGCCTGCTGATCCTCCCTCATCTGAACCATCCATTCCCACACATATCTCCACTTCCATCAACACCTTTCTGAATCAACTCCATGAAGAACAGCAACAATACCATCAAAACCTCAGCAACAGATTAGAAGAAAATCAAAAGAAGATACTCAAAAAGATGAAGCACCAAAAGGAAAGACAAGAGGCTCTGTTTACTGCCTTTGATACTGTTCTCCAGGCAATGCACACATCCAATGAGTATCATAAGCAGATTAACAGTCATCTCACCCATGTGCCTCCTCTGCCGGATATCCCACAGACTGTGCAAAGGCCATCTGGACCTGACTCTGACTCATCCTCTTCCCACTCATCCTAGCTTAGCTAGCTTTTCATGTTTTGATAATGTCAAAAGGGGGAGAGTAGGTTAGATATCTAATGAGAGTCTTAGTTAGGATTTATTTCACTTAAATGTTTGTGAGGATTGATCTGATTGATGCTAGAGATGCAGTTAGCATCTTTTCAGCATTTTGATAAGATGCAGTGGCATCTTCTGTTTTGTAATCATCCTTATTATCCTTGTGATTAATGAAAAAATTGACTCTCTGATTATGCAGTCCAAAAATTTTATTACATTAATCAAAACTCCAAATAAATAAACAGAAAAGGAAGCTATGATTCAGGGGGAGTTCATTTCATATTATCACATCTATTTGATTATAAGATTGCACATCTTAAAAGTTAAATGAAAATCATATCTTCATGCTTTTCTTCTTCACATCTCATCAGATATGACTTATAGTTTGACATCATCAAAAAAGGGGGAGATTGTTGAGACAAGCTCACCCTAAAGCAGTTTTTAATATGTCAAACTAAGTAAGTTTAAATACTAAAGATGAGATGCATCTTTTATTACTAACTGTGTGTTCAAGTATGGCATAGATCTTGTACATCTTGAGTTATTTCAGGAAACCATTGAGACTAAAAAGATTGGCAATTCACTTGGAAGAACTAAATTACATGCAAAGCAACACAAGATCAGAAACCATGCAGAAGCATAAGCTTATAAGGCACAATCAGGATCAATGAACAGATGCAGAAGCAATCAGACACATATGTAAGATTAAGAGAAACATTTCAGAAAAGAAAGCAGCATGAGATGCATATGTCTATTGTTCAGATGTCATCCAAAGAATGAAAGGGATCTCAGCATGAAGCTTAAAGAGACTCAGGTTCAGCTTGAGATGCAAGCAATGAACAGATGATAGTTCAGCTTGAAGCAATGAACAGATTGAACGAACAGCTTGAGATGAACGAACAGCTTGAGACGAACGAACAGCTTGAGATGCAAGAACAGCTTGAGATGTCATCTCAAGAACAGACGCAGTCAGATAGGATCTCATCAGAGAAGCAACAAGAGTGCAACAGAATCTGAACTTAAGACAGAAGGCATTCTCAGTATCAGGAGACAGCAAGTCAAGTCAACTAAAAAGCATGCAAGTACACTGACACAGTACTTTAGACTGAAAAGCTGCTCAGAACCTACTGAAAGGACTGTGACCAGTTGCTGCAAGCTCCAACAAACTTCAAACGGCCATAAACGGCTAGTTTCTCAAGTCCTGGTATAAAAGAGACATTGTTAGAAGCTGAGAAGGTGTGAGAGAGACTGCCTATACATCTGCAAAATTCATCAAGCAGCTTATCACTTCTTAACAGACATCTCAAGTACATTCATCAGCTGTCTGAAGATCAGACTCAACTCATCTTGAGATTGTTCACTTGTCTCTTTCATCTCATCTCTGTGTGTATCATTCTATTACTGTAATCAGAGTTGAGACTCAGTCTAGCTCATTAACCTCTGTATCCTTACTGTGTATGAGCTTAGGCTAGACTTATCATAAACACTTATCAGTATCTTGTCTCACCTAAGATAGGAAGTGTGCCTAGTCTTAGAAGTGAGGGTGTACGTCCTGAAGAGGCTGTAAGAATACTTGGAACTCAGCTAAGATAGGAGTGTGCCTAGGCTTAGTGTGAGTGGATCGTCCTGAAGAGGCTGTAAGAATACTTGTATTGGCTGGTTGTCAATAGTGGAAAATCTCACAGGTTGTGGGGACTGGACGTAGCCCAAGGTGTGGGTGAACCAGGATAAGATCTCTGTCTCTTGTCTCTTACCTTACTCATATATTTAACTATACTGAAATCAGTAAGGCATCTTGATAATTAAAAGGATAACTTAATTGAAACTGATATAAGTATTAATCACGAGATCAGACTAAGCTCACCACTAAAATTGTATAAGCTCTTTCCTGTCTTAACAGAGACTCCAAGTTAATCAACTTGAGAGCAAGTCTCAACTATCAATTTTAGTGTGGAATTGCAGGAACAGATTTTGAAGGTCTCTATTCAACCCCCCCTTCTAGAGACGTTCAACCAACTTCAGTATATACCAAATAAGCAAAAGGACAAATTCAACGAACATCTCCTCATATACACTCCCAAGGAAATCAGAAAAAAGCAGAAGAAAGCTGTGGAAAGCAGAAGAAATTCAAGAGAGAGAATCATCATAACAATATCAAGAATATCTCTCAAAAGAGCTCATCTACAGAAGTGTCAGAACAGGATCGTCTGAACACTTATCTTGCTTAAGAAGAAGCAACCGTTTGAGAAGCTATTACATAACGGCTATATGAGCCACATCATCAACATCTCAACGGTATTATGAATCATCTTCAAACGACTATATTTCATCAGAACAATATAAATAGCCTCAAGATTGAATTTGAAGATGTTGGTTGAAAAATAGGAAAAACCAACCATGTTGGTCGAAAGACAACCAACCCAGTGTTGATCAATTAAGAATGGTTGGAAACCATGAACATACCTTGGTTATTCCATTCATACGGGTGAGAATATAACCCATGGAAACCAATGGTTGGAGAACACGGCTGAAGCTTAAATCTAGTATCTACCCAGCCAATTCTCAGAGGATGTTATTCCTCATATTAGAAACGGAGATTGTACCTAAACTTATACACTTGTATCACTGTCTTACCCTTGTACCTAGAGTTCACTCATTGTATCCTGAGTAGTACTCAGTTAACCTCTAGTACAGGAAGAGACTAAGTTTATGTTTCGTGGAAACTTAAACTTATTTTAATTTGTAAACACGATAAGTGTCTAAGAGCCTGGAGAGGCTTGGTGGAAGAAAGAATACTCTACACTTGGTTAAGTGTCTGAGAGCCTGGAGAGGCTTGGTGGAAGAAAGAATGCTCGTGGTAGAGCCTGGAGAGGCTTGATAGAAAAGAATACTTGTGGTAGAGCCTGGAGAGGCTTGATAGAAAAGAATACTTGGTATAGAGCCTGGAGAGGCTTGGTTGACAAAGAATACTTGGTTTAGAGCCTGGAGAGGCTTGGTAAGAAAGAATACTTGTTGAGCCTGGAGAGGCTTGTCTGTAAAAGAATACTGCATGAGTTTCCTGGAGAGGTAGTTGAAAACAAAGAATACTTGGTTTAGAGCCTGGAGAGGCTTGGTAAGAAAGAATACTTGTTGAGCCTGGAGAGACTTGTCTGTAAAAGAATACTGCATGAGTTGCCTGGAGAGGCAGTTGAAAACAAAGTAATACTTGTATTGGTCTGAAGAGGCTGTGAATAATACTTGTATCTGTGGATGCAGATAGTGGAAAATCCAGTGGTGGTTTGCCCTGGGACTGGATGTAGCTCACGAGATTAGTGGGTGAACCAGGATAAATTTCTTGTCTAAGTCTTTTATCCCTTAAACTCTTTTACTTTTACTTTGCTTATTTATTAAGGGGATTGAAAAGTATTTTTCATAATAAACTCTAAGTCAACAATTTCAATAAAATGAACTTTCAAAGAAACATCAACATTAAGCACCTCTCATATCATTTGAAGCATTATAAAGAATGCACTTTGAAGAACCTTTGGAATAGCTGTCTGAAGAGGGTCTGAAAAGATCTCAGTTAAGAAGTTATGAACAAACTTCAGACGATTTCTAATCATCTGAATAAGTCCAGGAAAGGTTCTGAAGATCTTCTGTATAATAACCTTCAGAAGGTACTTTGAGAAGTTTTTTTAATTAAAACAATCTTAAGCTTTTAGTAAAAAGGATTATCAATCTTTATCAACGTCAACTTCCGCACTTTTAACTCTGATCTTAAAATCTGTTTTGAACTTGTTTTATTTTAAACGATGATTTAATTTAAGATTTCCAAAATCCAACAAAAAGTCTTAAAACACTATTCAACCCCCCTTCTAGTGTTTCCTGTGGTTCTAACAATCAGCTCCAAGCTGCCAACTCAGAAGTCCACTGGCAGCTGCCATCATTCCCTCCCCCTTAGAAAAGGATTTGACCTCAAATCTGAAAATTCATAAAGAAGTCATAAGGAAAGAAAATATCGAAGAAGAAGGAGACGGATGACAAAGGTAGAAACGTAAGTAGGAACTTCCCTTAGAAGATGGAGAGTCCTTGCTAGAATCCTCAAGCAATGAACATCTTCCTTGAACCTAGTCAACAAGGAGAAGACCCATTAGTATTATTCCCAGGCAATTTCAACTTCATAGCTCATAACAAAAATACTTGGGAATCATGTACAGGAAAGAAAGAAGAAGAAGAAGAAGAATTTTGCTTACCTTCAAAACAGTCAAGGTTAGTAGTTTTAAATGAATGCAGTACGAGCATTGCTTACCTTTTATTTTGTTTTTCTTTGTTTTTTATTTTCTCTAATTTATTTTTTGAGGTTTCTTCCTTCCTTTTCTTTTTCTCTAACCCTCCTATTTTCAATTTTGCAATTTTCTCTACTTCTAATCCTTTCTTCATAAGAGCTTGGTCCTCACTTGAGTTGACATTGGCATCAAAATGAGTTTTGTTCCTTGATGTTTAAGAGATACTTGATTAGAGTAGCCATCATGGATATCTATCTTATCAAACTGCCAAGGTCTACCCAATAGGATATGTGTAGCTTCCATAGGAACTACATCACATAGAATCTCATCATCGTATGCTCCTATGGAAAGAGCTACAAGGACTTTCTTATTAACTTCCCTTTCCTCATCATCACTAATCCACAAAAGTTTATATGGTTTGGGGTGGGGTGGGGTGTTCAATCCAAGCTTTTCAACCATCCTAACACTAGCTATGTTTGTGCAACTCCCACTATCAATGATAAGGGAGCAAAGTTGGCCTTTAATTAGGCATCTAGTGTGGAAGATTGTTTCTCTTTGATCATCTTCCCTTATGGATTGACTACCCAAAGACCTCTTAATCATAAGAATGTTTCCCTCGGGCCTATGTACCTCTTCCTTTTCCTCACTTTCCACTTCACTAATTTCGTGTGATGACTCTTGTGAGCTTGCACTAGTATACTCCCCACTTTCCTTTAAAAGCATAGTTCTCTTGTTAGGACAATGGGAAGCAATATGACCCTTACCAAAACATTTGAAACATTTAATTTCTCTAGTATGAGAAGAAGAAGCAACATTAGCATTTACATTACTAGAGGGAGATGGATTAGAGTTCACCTTTGAACCCTTCACTACCTCTCTCTCTTGGGGCTTGCTATCTTCCTTCCTTACTACTTCCTTATTGGCTTTGTTTTGGTAGGTGGAAGTGGAACGCCTATAGCTCCCTTTCCTTTTAAGTTGGGTTTCAACTTATATGGCTTGGTGAACCAAGTGCTCCATTTCAACATAAGGATGCAATTCAACTATGTCACTTATGTCAAAATTAAGGCCATTGATAAACCTTTCCATAGTGGTCTCACTTTCTTTAACCATATTGACCCTTATTAGTGCAAGTTCCAAATCCTTGTAATATTCATCAACACTTTTAGACCCTTGCTTAAGTGTTTGGAGTTTAGAATACAACTCCCTTGTATAATGTTGAGGTATGAACCTCTTACGCATTATGGACTTCATTTCCTCCCAAGAGGAAACCAAGGGTGCAATACATCTCCTCCAATCAGCTTGAAGTTGATGCCACCAAACCAAAGCATAATTCTTAAACTCAAGAGAAGCAATTTATACCTTTTCTTCTTCCCTTTACCTATGGCAACTAAAGATTTTTTCAATTTTAAGTTCCCACTCAAGGTATTGTTCTACATCATTCCTTCCATTGAAGGTTTGGACTTCTATTTTTACTCCTCTTAAGCCTTGTTCCCTACTAGGCTCCTCATCCCTCCCAGGTTCTCTTCTATGCCTTCTTGGCCTTTCTTCATAATATTCTTCTCTTTCTTCCCTAGGCTCCTCTCTTCTTTCTCGCCTCCTATACCTTCTATGTCTCCTATCCTCATCATCCTTTCCTCTAAAGGTATGACTAGAGTGTCTTTCTCCTTCACTACTTTCCATATGATACCTATCTTCAAACCTAAAGGATTTTCTTCCATCACTTTCCTCAACTCGAGAAGAATATCTTCTCTCTCCTCTTCTACTCCCAGTAAACTCTTTCCTAAGGTTTCTTATTTCATTTCTCATCATCCTGGCCAAGTTTTGAGACATAGCCTCTAACTCAGCCCTATATTTTTGAGTTCTGGGTGATGGAGGGGGTGAATTTCTACCAGCCATTGTCTTTTTAAGTTTTTGTTTTTAAAGTTATTAAAAGACCTTTCCACTCACTAAGTGTTTACACTCAAAGGAATGTATTCACTTGTGAATGTCACCTTTTTTTGGCTTTTTCTATAATGAAGTACTCTTGCTTCTTCTACTCGGGTAAGGTTGGTTTGATCTTGCAAAGACCAAAAGTGAGACTCAAGCTAACTCTACCCAAATTAGGAAGCGCACAAGCAACAAAATTATCTAAAGGAAGCTAGAAGTTGCCTTGAGACAAAACTAAGAATAGACAAGACAAGCAAGAAAAGCTAGCTATGAAAAAACGCTTATACACAAGAGTAGATGTTCAAACAAGACAAACAAAAACACAAGAATTGCAAAGAGAATTGTTTTTTCTTAAGTATTGATTCAAAAGAAGAGTTGCCAAAATAGTTGTTTTTGGAAAACAACATATTACAACTCAAAATGATCTGATACAAGGAAATGAAAGAAAATTACAGAAAATTGTAAACTGTATTGTTGGGCTTTTTCTTTACTATTTTTTTCTTTTCTTTTCCCTTTTCTTCTTTTTCTATTTTCTTGAATTTTGTATTTTTTTGACTTTTCCTCTATTCCTTTGACTTTTGTACTTTTTTTTTTTGCTTTTTACGCCTCTTTTTGTATTTTTGGCTAAATATTTTTTTTGAATATTTTCTCTTCTTTTCTTTTTCTTTGTCTCTTTCCCTAACAGAAAATTACAGAAATTTGTACAAACAGTAAACAATTAATTTGGTGAGCTTTTGGCCTCTTTTCTAAGCTACAAACCCAGCCTATACTTATGCGTTTTGCGTAATCAAGCAGGCATTTCCTAAGGTTGTGCTAGTGATCAATCCAAATTCGCAATTAGAATAGAAGAATAACAGTCAGAACAAGAGTAGAAAATTGAATAATAAAAGCCCAAAAGGTGCGCAAAAATAGGAAAAATAAAGGAAGAAAAAATGTACAAAATTAAAGAGAAAGAGGGTAAAGGGGATGAACTAAAATTAAAAGGATGGGGATGACAAAAATTAAATGGCAGAAATGTAGAGGGGATGGCAGAAAGTAAAAGGATGGGGAGAAGCAGAATTTAATCTGCAGAATTTTAATAACTGAAAATTAAAAGCGGAATAGTAAAGAGATGAGTTATGGATGAATAATTATACGGGGAGATGAACAAGAATGAAAAGTGGGTTGGGGGAGAAATGTAGGTGAACTATCTTTGGAAAATGAATACAACAATGCCTCCAATTACCACAATCCACGATAAACAACAGTTATATCAATAACAGTTCA
This sequence comes from Sesbania bispinosa, assembly GCA_026901365.1. Lineage (NCBI taxonomy): Eukaryota > Viridiplantae > Streptophyta > Magnoliopsida > Fabales > Fabaceae > Sesbania > Sesbania bispinosa. Next base: position 203,353 of record QLOH01000938.1, on the reverse strand, counting down.
AGAACAATCAAGAACAAGTATGAACAATTGAGCAAGCATTTCAATAAACACCTAGAGGGGTGGGATTAGCGGCCCAAAACAGCCCCCTATACTAGCTCAAATCAAGCACAGAGACAGGCAAACAAGAGTTGCAGTGCAACAAAAAAGCATCTCAGGCTCAGAACAGTCCAAAAGTCCAACAGTTATAGGGAAATTGAGCTTGAATACATGGTAAAAAATAAGGAAAATGAAGCAAAATTTTGCACCTACAAGTGCAGTAGGCCGCGGCCAAGAATGGTGGAAATGGACCCCAACAGCTCCAAAAACAACGAGCTCTAATTACCACTTGATAGCACCTTGATTCTCGGATCTAGACTTGAAGCAAGGGACCAAAAAGAGAGTTAGAATTTGGTCCATTTGGCTGCAAAGGTGCAGCAAGGCAGCGCATAAAAATGAAGACAAAATGAAGAATAAAAGAGAAAAATGGAGAAGGAAAGAGATGGAGGCGAACACCACTGCAGTAGGCAACTCCCACAACAGATAAGTTTGGTGCTAGACGCCACTGATTCGGGGGAATTGGATAAGTCTCTGGTTAGTTTGAGCAAGAATCACCAAGCCTTCTCTACTCACAATATTGAGGAGAAAATTTGGCATAATGCCTTTACTCATAAAATCAAAGTTACAAAGTGAAGAGGGCCCCTCCTATTTATAGGAGAAAGGGACGACCAAATAGGAAAAATAAAGAGGAAGACTCAAATCTATTCCTAATGACCTTCTAATTAATTGGCTAAGCTAACTCTTAACAAATAAACCCCTAAAAATAGCGCTTAAAACAAGAGTGAAAATTAAGAAAATTACAAACAACTCCTATTACAATTAAATCCTACATAATTCTTAATTAAGTGGAGTCTTCATGTTGGCTTGGGTCAAATGGTCAAGGTTGACCATGGGGGTTGACCAATCATATGGTTGACCAAGACTTGACTCAGCTTCAAGCATCCCATACATGTCCAAGCTTGCCATTAGCTCATCAGCTGCCAGCTGCCAGCTCGGAAGTTCACTGACAGTTTTCATCACATTGGGTTGCTAGTGATGTTTTTTTACATATATTATTAAATATTTATAATAAAATTAACTTATGATATAATCATATATATCAATTGGCGGAATATAAAGAGCATATTGTTATCATCTAGGGCGAAGCTATGACCGGACAGAAGGGGGCCATGGCCCCCTCATTTTTTTAAATTTTTTTTGTATATATCTATATTTATATATATTATTGGATATATTTTTTTATATATGTATATATTTAAGTTTTTATATTATATATATATTGTTAGATAAAATTATATAGTGGTAGTCCAATTAAAAGAAAATATTATGTTATCTTTGATACAATTAGGTAATTGATAAGTTAACTTATAAGCTATCTTATTAAATTAAAAATGTTTGGTTTAGCTAGTTAATTAATGTAAAATTACATAAAATGACATATTTACTAATTTACATAGTTTTTTATATAAATTCTATTTTTATTTTCTAGACAAAAAATATAATGTTTGTAATTATAATTTCATATTTATTATAAATTTTATTAATATTTTAGTAATAAAATATTCTATTAAAAATTAAATATATAGTGAAATAATTGTAATAAATAATAAAAATAAGTAAAATAATTCATGAATGTTTAAATTACTTACACTATATATGTGTATAAATTATGAGTTTCTATCTTAATTCATTATTTTATATTTATTTTATATGTCAAAAATAATAAAATTACATTTGGGATGACTAATAAAATTACATGTTGAGAATATTAATTTGGTGTTCATAAAAAATTAATTTTACTGAAATAAGAATAAAAAATCTTAGAAAAACAAAAAAAAAAATCCAAACTAAGAAAATGTGACACATTACTAGACGAAAAAAATAAAGGAAATAGAATAGACAAAAGATATAAGTAAGAACATTAATGAATAAAGTAGGAGATTAATGCAAAAACACATTAAATTTAATGTAAATTGATAAATCCACAATATTAGTGGATTTATAGGTTAGTTTTAAGTAATTTTAGTCATTTAGGTTATTAAAGTAGGTGAAAATTAATTAAAAATGTTTAGGAATATATTCATTTGTGTTATTTTAAATGGTAGTAGTTAAATTTGAGTAAATATGCTTTAATTGGTTATTAAATTTGTGTTTTTGTAGGTATTTGATTAAGTGAAGCACATGGATGAAAGGGAAATGCCTTTGGATGAGCTTATGGGGACAAGAAAGTAGATTTTTGAGCACATTAGAGAATTAAAAAGTATCATTGCATTCTGTCATATGCACGTGGTCACACAGAAAGCTGCACGTGGGGACATGAGTACACCAAAAAGTTTTACAAATTTTGTCGTATGCGTGCAGGGACATCCAAAGTTGTTGTGTCCCCACACCTAATTCAAACCCTATGTGAATTTCTTTTGTTATTTCAATATAGTGAGTTTTGATTTAATTCCATTGTTTTCTTCTACTCGTAATGCTTCAATTGATTTGGCCACTCAATTGTATGAAATTAGAGTGATTCTCACAATTGGGAAATTGAATAGGAACTTGGAATTGAAGTAAACAACACGATTGGGTAATAACTAATGCTTACTCGGCAAGTGCACCGAATCGCAACAAGTAATATAATGAAAGTAAGAGTATCGTCCCACGAGGAATGAGATCTCAAGTATCAATTCACACAGATTATAACTTGTTGAATGAAATTGAAGTTGTGATTGCAAAGAATTGAAGTAAAATGCAGAATTTAGAATGAAAAGAATTGAAAAACAAGTAACTAAAGTGAACAATTGTAAAGAGAAAACAAAGGATTAGAAGAATGATTAACAAAGATTAACAATTAACAAAAAGTGTTAGGGTATGAGTTCACTCAATCTCCACCAATGCAATCCAAATTCTCACTCTGATCCAAGTTGTAGAAATGTGTTTGAATATCAACTCACTATTGTAAATGAAGGTTAATGCCTTACTCAACACTCTTTTCTCTAATTGATAATCCTAATTCCTTAGAAATTCTCAATTAAGAAAAACATTAGGTTCAAGAGTCTTAATGATCTCACAATTGTTAATCTTTATCCCTAGAGTATCTCCAATCATGCTCATCCGCAAAAGGCCTATTCTGGAGGCCCATTATGGAAGTTATCGTAAAATTAGCAAAGATTCACCGTAAAAACGTGCGCTGGTTATCAGGAGGCAGTCCATTCTGTTTGTCATCTAAGCCATTTCCCATAATTACTCATCACCAAAATCCCAACTATGAAGGGTAAAAGAATGCAGCTATTGCACAAGATATTATCAACAAATGAAACAATCCAATCAATACATTATCCAAAACAATCCTAGAGGAATAAGGGTAATGTTGCAGAGATTTTCATAAAAATGTGGAATCCAATGGTAAGAGATCCTAACTAACAGTCCACTCACAAAAATAATTGCAAGAAGTTAAATTCCAAGGTATACAAACAGTGGTAATATGCAGAAAATATGCACAAAAAGAATTACGGAGAGAACACTCCTTGTGAAATAATGAAGAGGATCTATCCCCTTGTGTTAACACCTTTGCCATCTATGTGTAGCAATCTTGCAACTTAGTGATAAGTACTTAAGCAACACAGTCAACATCAGTCACAAATATCACAGAATTAAAACTACAAACAAGAGGGAACAGACAATATAAAAGTTCACCAAATACAACACAATGTTCAAAATTAAGGAAAATAACAAATACCAAATGAAACACAAGAACAACACCCTAGGCAAAAACTAATCTAATCCTAAGAAAAATGTCTTGTCAACCATCTTCCTCTTCAGAACAAATTGACAACAACAGGAACTTGCAAGCAACAGCAGACCTCGGTGAAGTAAAGTAATAGGAACTTGCAAGAAATGACAGAGGTGCAACAGAAAATCAATAGGAGAAAGGTAAACCTGAAATGGTGGTTCGCGAAACAAACCACGGTGGAGTAGAGCAATAGGTTCCACGCACAATGGAATTGTTTACCACAAGAGACGTGCAGCGGACAGTGGTTCTGAACAGAAGACGACTTCGTGCATAAACGATGGTGGCGCACACAAAAGATGCGCCGCTTACACACCGTGGTGCTAGCTTCCCGCACAGAACATAGATGCGCGACAGACGGTGGTTCATGGTGAGAGCTTCACACGAACAGAGATGTGATGGTGGCTTTGCGAAATAGAGGGAGATCTCGCTACTGAGCTTACGGTGGTGGCGCATGGTGCTCTGAAATCATAATGCATAAGATGGACAAAAGGATATGTGAAGACGAAGAGATCAAGAGTCTGGCTTATTGCCCTAATTCAAATTGAGAGAAACGAATTAGGGTCTCATTTTTTTTCTTTTCTTTCCCTTTTTTCTCGTTCGTTTTTTATGAAGAAAATTGACCCTGAAATTAGGTTGGGTTTTGAATGATTTTACGTTGATACTCGGAACCTTTCCAGTAGCTCAACGTAACTACGCTCCCTTTTTCGCTGATGTCATGCTCTTGTCCATGAACTTCTAGTAGCTCAACGTAAATACGCTAGTTTTCCTCTGATTTTATGGTGGAACACAGAAACTTCCAATAACAGAATGTGACTACGCTGCTTTTCCACTGAATTTACACTCATACACAGAGGCTCGCAGTAAATAAATGTAGCTACGCTAGTTTTTCACCGTCTTTACGCTGTTACACAGAAATTAACCAGTGAGAAACAAAATCAATTTAACGAGTTTCAAGTTAAAACTAAGAAAGTAAGAAAACTCGTTCAAATCACTCATGTTTTAGGTATCTTTCACTTCAAACCTGCATCAATTTCAAACAATATTAGTCACAATTAACTATCTATACTAAAGGATGAACAAAATTATGAAAATAGTGAAAGATGTATGGGCTGCCTCCCATAAAGCGCTTCTTTAACGTCACTAGCTTGACTCAAACTTCCTTTTTTAAGGTGGATGAAAGCAAGAGGGGAATTTTACTACCTTTTCTTTTACTACATTGTACTTTATTCCTTCATCAAAGATCATCAAATACTTCATTTGATGCTTTCCTCCAATTAACCATGACAGATTAAGCACAACTTGTTGGATTGTTAACTTTGGACTTTCATTTATTTCAAATTTAACTTTCAATATAGAAATTGTCCATCCACTTATTGTCTTATACACTTTAATAATTGTCAATAATTTCTCTTTCTTTGTTTTTTATAAGTCACTACTAATGATCATTGGCTTTGCATTTTCCTCTCCAAGATCAAATTGTATATAAGAGGGTAAAGGCTCATTCTCAATTTTTATCTCTTCTTCTTCTTCTTCCTCGTCCTTTTTCAGCTCTTCACTCATTGAATTCACAGATGAGTCATTTTTTTGTGCTTCTTGATTCAACAAACACTCCTCAACAAAGTTCTCCTTAAAACAATTATCACTGTCATGTGAATATTGCATTACAACTCCAAATGCCTCTTGAGGAGTTTCATATAGTTGCTTGGATAGATATCCAATTTGATTCTCAAGATTCTTTAATGAAGACTCTTGAGCTTTGAGGCTAGCTCTTCTTACATGCTATAAGTATTTGCCTCTATAATTTAAATTTGGGTTTAGGGTTTCAGCTCCGCAGATTTTTTTATTTCATACTCATGAAATATTTAAGTTATTTTTAGCCCCTACTGTTGAATCTACCATTCATTCTGGATGTGTCGAACACCCAACATAGTCACCAATTCTATGTACAGTACCCTGACTCATTATACGATAGTGTTATTCTCCTTAAACCCATATGTGAGATATAGGAATAAGGAAAAGTGCAACGAATTTCATTTCAAGTTGGACATGAAATTTGGCTCTCTAAATGAGTTTAAGGAGGCTAATGCTATTATATAATGTGTTAGGGTCTTGCACATGGGATTGGTGACTGTGATGAGCATTTAACACATCCACAATTAACTGTATAATCAACAACAGAGACTAAAACAATAGCTTAAATAAAATGTTTTTTAGGGACAAAGACCAAAACTTGGGTATTTTCTTGAGATGAAAATATATTTACCCTTTAAAATTTAAATACTAAAATTTATATTTTATGTAAATTTTTCATCCCCGAGTGAATTATATTTACCTCTCGTAATCTTTATACTACTAAATTAACGATTATCTATTATAAAAACTCTTCCGCTATTTTTTTAACCTGTAATTTAAATGTTTTACTTGTGATTTTTACCTATTGTTATTGCAAATGAAACAACAATATTAAACAATTAATCTACATCATTGAAATTTAAACAATATCCTTTTAATATATGGAATTAGTGATGGTCTTGGAATATAAACTTTTCCTCTATTGCTTCTTGAATCTTGATAAGAATCTTGCTTTTAAAGCATAGGTATTCATCTAAATTGTTATAAGTGTAGTATATACCACTGTTTTTATGCAAAAACATCATCCCCATGCACTATTTTTTTCCTCTTAAATTATTATATATATACATGTATTTTTATGATAAAGATATTAACATATCTTCCTACAATTTTTTTATTCCGGTGTATTATAAGTACTTACCCCTACAAATTAAATTCAAATATTAAAATATATACTTTATGTAAACATTTTATCCCTAAGTAGTTTATATTTACCTCTTATAATCTATATACTAAATATTAAATTAACAACTAAATATTAATAAATTTAAGTATTTACCCATAAAAATTTTTGTTTTTTTATATTAAAAACTAGACATTTAAATTTTTTTATATAGGTTTTTACCCTTATAAATTATTCATACAAAAACAAAATAGACTACGAAAATTACTAAATAGACTAAAATTGAGAAAAATTATTATTAGAGTAAGTAAATCTCTATGATATATGTGATATATTTTTATTGATTTTTTTAATGAACTTGTTTTGATAAAGAGTGCTAATGTAAAGTTTTATTATTGTTATCTAATTATTAAAAAAATGACCTATCATAATTAGGAATGACAATTGAGCCCAAGCCCTATGGGTACCCGTAAAAATTACTCGCAATGGGCATGGTAAAAACGTATGAGCGCGGGTACGGGTAAAAGCCCGCATTTTTTCATAGGGATGGGGGCGGGTACGAGCACTTGATGCCCAGCCCGCCCCATACCCGCACTCATATATATAATTATTTAATAAAAAAATATCATATATATTATATATAGAGATATATTAATTTTATTAAAATACCTAATATGTTTATGCATATTTTTAAAATTGATAAATATAATATATTATAAATTAAAAATATATTTTATAACTATCTATTTTTTGTTTTTTTACTTTATAGGGAAAAATATGTTTTTCGTCCCTATAGTTTCGGTCAACTTGGGTTTTCGTCTCTATACTTTAAATCCTTGGTTTTTTGTCATTGTACTTTCAAAAACCTGTAACAGTAGTCCCTGCCGTCACTTTGGTCCGTTAAACTTGTGACGTGGCATGTTGGGCAATTGACACGTGGCATGCTAGGTACACGTGGCATGCTAGGTAATTGACACGTGGCATGTTTTAACGGACCAAAGTGACGGCATGGACTACTGTTACGGGTTTTTGAAAGTACAAGGACAAAAAACCAAGGATTTAAAGTATAGGGACGAAAACCCAAGTTCACCGAAACTACATGAACGAAAACATATTTTTCCCTACTTTATAATATATGACTAATTAGTGTTAATAATAGTTTTTTTACAAATCTTGAATAATTCTAACATATGATATCCAAGTTTAGAAAATAGTGTGACGTGAAAGTATATTGTCATATTTAATAAAAATTTTGAACTTTAGATCATTTGTTGTGTTTTAAAACATTAACATATTGTGTTTCAATGTAATTAAATTGTTGTATCACCGATATTTTAAAATTATGTTTTGACGATTTTCGAGTAACTTTTCAATTGAGATATAGTTTTCTTAAATTAATATTTTTTTTAGTAAGTTGTTAGTTTTCTTAAATATTTTTTTAGTTTTCGTAAATTAATATTTAATAAAAGTGCGGGTAACGGGCGCAGGTACGGGCATATAGGTGCCCAACGGGTATGGGAACGGGCACTAAAGTTACTACCCACGTGGGTACGGGCTTTTTTTTTAAACGCAGGTGCGAGGACGGATATTGTGGTACCCTACCTAGAGGGTACCCATTGCCATCTCTAATCATAATTGTTACTTTAACTTTTTTATCAGTAATATGTCATCACACTCAATTTAATGATATTATAAATTATAGGGTTAAATATGTTTTTGGTCTCTAAACTTTGACCCCTATTTGGTTTTGGTCCTCAAACTTTTTTTTCGTTGGATTTAGTCCCTGTCTTTTTCAATTCATTGGATTTGATCCCTACCGTCTGTTCCGTTAACTTTCGTGATGACGTGGCAAACAGAAGTGATTAGTCAGTTTGTTTAGTCAGAAATTACTCGGTAATTAATTTGCTGTTAAATATGTTTTTGGTCCCTAAACTTTGACCCCTATTTGGTTTTGGTCCTCAAACTTTTTTTTTCATTGGATTTAGTCCCCGTCTTTTTCACTTCCGTTTGCCACGTCATCACGAAAGTTAACGGAACAGACGGTAGGGACCTAATCCAATGAATTGAAAAAGACAGGGACTAAATCCAACGAAAAAGAAGTTTGAGGACCAAAACCAAAGAGGGGTCAAAGTTTAGGGACCAAAAACATATTTAACCCTAAATTATATATAGGGTTAAATATATTTTAATCCCTTAAATATACTTAAGATTTAGTTTTAGTTCTTATAATTTAAAATCAGTGGTTTTGATTCTTCAAAAATTAAATATACCCCAATTTAGTACTTATTACACAATTTTCCTACAAATTTTACAACATCGATAACAATTCAAAAGGGGTATTTTTACTTTTTATGGGACAAAATCCAACCATTATATTAAAACTTTTCATTAACTAAGTCAAGCTTTCAAAAGATTGTTAGTACATGTTTGGGGAGGTTCCAAACATATTGTGAATCTTAAATTGTGTGTAATTTCAAGAATTTTTTTAATCTTACTCTACTAATAACTTTTAAAAAAATATAAATATAAATTTAATATATTTAAGGGTTAAATATGTTTTTAGTCCCTCAAAATATAGTGAAATTTAGTTTTGATCCCTCATTAATTTTTTCATTGGTTTTGGTCCTCCATTTTTTAAAATTACATCATTTTATTCCTCGTCGGTAGTTATATTCTGCTAAGTGATGACATAGTAATATTTCTTGTAGATTTTTCCAAGGATTTTCCTTCAAATTTTTCCACAGATTTCAAAATTGAAAGAAAATTTGTTTAGATTCTAAAATTTGCAGAATATTTACTGTATATATTTTTACAACGAAGCAAAGAAATTTTATAGTAGCCTTTATATTTAAAAAAATTATAGTTTTATTGAAAATTTACTACACAAATTTTCTAGAGAAAAAGTCACAAGAAATTCCTTGTAAATTTTTACTCGGGAAAAGTCATAATAAATCTATAAAAGTGACTTAACAATTTACAATTAATAACGAGGACTAAAAGCATGCGATTTTAAAAAATGGAGGACCAAAACCAATGAAAAAAATAAAAGATGGAGCAAAACCAAATTTCATCATATTTTGAGGGACCAAAAACATATTTAACCCTTAAATATATTAAATTTATATTTTTTTTAAAAGTTATTAGTAGAGTAAGAAAAAAAAATTCTTGAAATTACACACAATTTAAGATTCACAATATGTTTGGAACCTCCCCAAACATGCACTAACAATCTTTTGAAAGCTTGACTTAGTTAATGAAAAGTTTTAATATAATGGTTGAATTTTGTCCCACAAAAAGTAAAAATACCCCTATTATGGGGCGGGCTGGGCATCAAAGTGTCCATACCCGCGCCCGTCCCATAAAAAATATGGGCTTTTACCCGTACTCGCGCCCATACCCGTTTTGCGGGTTTTACCCTGTTGCGCCCATACCCGCTTTGTTATAATCCATTTAAGTTTTTTTATTACGTAAAAACACAAATTAAGAAATATAATAATTGTGTTGATTTAGTGATTTACATTAAATTTAATGTAATTTTTTAATATATTATTTATCTTACTATTTGTTGTACTATGTAATAGTGCGCGGTTAATAGTTACTAAGCTTGTCGTCAATGTCAACGGAGCACTCGTTGTTGACACTAATGAGCAAGGGGACAAGGTATATATTCATTGCATGGACCTGGTTCCAGCTGATAGCATGTCTTCAATAAAGTTTCAGCTGCGCCAGTTCCCTATTTGTGTTTGCTTTGCAATGATCATTAATAACTAAGAGCCATGGTCAAACTTTATCTCGTGTTAGTTTATATTTGCCACGACCTCTATTCAAATATGGTCAATTATATGTGGCAATATCTAGGGTGAGAGTCAAAGACGGTGTAAGGGTTCTTATTATTGATGATAGTTTATGTCGGACATCCATGACTGATAACATTGTATATACAAAAGTCTCTGACAAGATATATATCTTATGTAGTCCATAGTAAATTAATCTACCATAAGTTATCAGAAATTATTCTATTGTTTCCTAATTAATAATGAATTAATTGTTATGTAATGGAAATAAAGGAATTAAAATTTCAGTTGAAGTAAAAGAATCACTAAAAAATATTTTATGTAACCTTAATATGAGAGGAATGTGTGTTTTGAAAATTTATATAAAAAAAAATTAATGATAAATAAGAATATAGACATTAATATATGTTTGTATAATAGTTAAGCAGTGTGAATAATGAATATTTAATTTTTTTTTGTAAGATCACATGTATTATTTATATGAGGCAATCATATTCGAGTCGGGTAGGATCTCTATGGGCGGTAAAGGTGTAAAGCTCTCCCTCCCATTAATTAGCACATCGGCATACTCAGGCTCGAACGAACCATTATTTAAATGGGAACAACTCCTTACCAACTGATTCACGTGCTCGATGGTAGAAAAATGAATATTGGAAATGTATTAGTAGAAAAATAAATTTTAATTTAAATTATTTGAAACAATTTTTTAAGTAACAAATATATATTAGTAGAAAAATAAATTTTTATAATATAGTAATCTATTAAACATTATAAAGGTTTATTCCTTTTTTTTTTCTCAAATTCCTTCACCCAAGTCCCAAGGATGACCGGTGCAGTAATATGCTTTTATCAAACACTATTTCTGCAAACTTTTAATAAGCTAGAGTTCACCTACAAATAAAGGTAATGTTACTAATGTATCGCCTTGTGTACCATAAAATGCACCATTAAAAATATAGTAAAGTTTGAGAAAAGAGAGTGAGTGATTAGGGGCTGAGATCCTCCGCAGAGTCTGCAGTCCGGATCTAACGGTCCCAAATTAATGTGCTGACTTTTTAGTTTTTATATTTGACGTTTAAAAAATAATGAACGGCCGAGATGCTCTCCAGTTTTAATTCAATTAGAGAGGATCCAGATCCGAGTGATTAGGGCCGAAATCCTCTGCAGTACTGCAGAGTCTGCAGTCCGGATCTAACGGTCCCAAATTAATGTGCTGACTTTTTAATTTTTATATTTGACGTTTAAAAAAAAATGAACGGCCGAGATGTTCTCCAGTTTTAATTCAACTGGAGAGGATCCAAATCCGAGTGACTAGGCATATCCCACCATTTACTTTGTACTGTACAGTGTACACACTATCTTTTACTTTTACCGTTCTTTCTTCTAGAGCTGCATCTTCTCGCATCAGGTGAAAAATTCATTCACAGTAACAGAAATTGTTCTCTCTGGTTTGAAATTTGGAGAGGCATCGTGTACTTGGTGCTGCGGCGCTTCAATAGAAGTCCCACATCGTGTAAGCGAACAGCATATAAGCAGCTTATATATGCAGTGCCTCATGCTAAGAGTGTCCCTTCGGGGACATCCGATAAAATTGGAACGATACAGAGAAGATTAGCATGGCCCCTGCGCAAGGATGACACGCACAAATCGAGAAATGGTCCAAATTTTTTTTGTGATTTTTTCCTTTCTTTCTTTCTTGCCTGCCTTGTTAGCTCTGTTGAAATTGAGGACATCATCATCAGGTTTCTTTGAATATTTTACACATGCATTGTTTTCTGTTCTATGTTCTATATTCATGGTTTGTTTAGACAGTTGAATGCTATAAATTCCTGAAATTTAGCGATGCAGATGTAGTATTAAGGGAAGGAGCTGAAAGTAATGATTGATGTTCAGTATTCTTTAAACAAATCAATTATGAATGAACTCCGTCGCAGAAAAATTCCCTTTAGCTTACAATGTTTCATTGGCTTCTCTTATTTTGAATTTTTCATGCTACAATTACCTTTTCTATGTAAATTGTTTGTAGATACTGACTGACATCCCCTCCTCTGTAGTCTGTACAATTTGTTTTGTTGTATGATCTGTTCATTGAAAAATTCTTAAGAGAATTGCTCTCTCCTGCTAGGTCTCATCTTTTTTCACTGTCAAAGCATATTTTAAAAATTGAATTTCCTTAGCAATAATGCTACTGTGGAGCCCCAGACAACAATATTAAAGACAATACTTGGAAGGAAAAAGGAATATTTTGGATTGAATTTACATGTCTGTGTTTACAATGTTTAGTTCTCTGAGATGTCTTCAGTTTTTCTTTGTATTTTGGCTGGTAACACTTTGTACAATATATTCTTTTCAAAGAAAAGTATATTTTTACTCTGAATAGGACTTTCACTGCTAAAATTACTCAAATTCTACATAAGAATCTGTAGTGCTGTTGCTTTTTTACTCAATAGGACTTTCACCACCGCCACCATTGCCTACATTGGTAGGTGAAGACTTGACTAATATAGGACTGACAGAGCAGCGAAGTGATAAATCAAAATCTGAGAGCATGATATGCCCTTCATCTCTGACTAGAAGATTCTCTGGCTTTAAGTCTCTGTATAAAGTGCCAAGCATGTGCAGGTACTCAAGAGCCAACAAAACCTCTGAAGCATAAAACCTATCACAAGAAATCTGAACATAAGAAATTCTTGATCTACAAATTGATATTAGAAAGGCAAAGTGAAATGGCTAATAGAAGTCATAACAGTACAGTAGGGGGAAAAAGAAGATCAATCATTGGTAATGGAAAAAGGCTTTAAATAATATATTTCCTTGTATGAAGTGAATCACAGATTGTCAAAATTCAATTCAGCTATGTAATGTGAGGAAGGACAGACATATTAGATCAACATCAACTTGTATCAAGTTACAGTTATTTCTGAATTTCTTGTGAAAAATATGTAAAAACATGGAAGAACAGAAGAGGAAATGCAGGAAACAGATTCCACACTAACCTTGCAGCTTGTTAGTGATATAAATGTATAGCCTGCTGTGCGCTGTTAATAGTAATGCTGTTAGTGCTGTTACTAGCTACATATTCTTCTTTTATCTGTTTTGCTTTGGTTATCAGTTAGATGTTGTCAAATTTTTTTGGTGATTTTTTCCTTTCTCTCTTGCCTTGTTGCCTCTGTTGAAATTGAAAAAAAAATACAGCTTTCGTTGCAACTTATATGTCATAATTATTCTCTTTATTTCAATATATATTTTGTCATAAATATGGCTCCATCAGGTCACTTGGATACTGTATCTTGGAATTTTTTTTCTTTATTCAACCTCCAGAAATTATAACTTGGAGTTGGAGAAGTGCACTTACAATGAGTAATGTACACATTCATTGTTTTCTGTTGTATAATTTGTGGTTTATTTAGGTTGTTGAAAACCATAATAATGTGAAATTCTGGAAATTTAGGGATACAAACACAGTGATGACGTAATGACTCTAAATAAGGGAATTCAAGAATTGCTCCCTCCTGCTAGATCTCATTTTCTTCTCTTCCAATGGATCTCCTCTGAATTAGTTATAATAAATATCCTTAGTAAATTTACTAAGGATCCAGTGCAAACTTAGTAACAATATACAATTCTGAAGCACAAACTTAGTAAACCAAACTTTCCTTCATTTCATTCCTTTTTGAAGTAACATTATACAACAATGTCAAAATTCACTGTGGCCTTCCTTGACAGGAAGCCTTACAATAGAATTAAAAAAAATTGGAATCTTCCCAAAAAATAAATGAAAAAAATAGAATAAATAAACTAATTACAATTCTTCATCTCACCACTCAATTACTCTCTTCACACCAAACTCAAATTAAATCAATGCAAATCAGAAACTATAACTATGTGTCAGCACCAAACTTTCACTAACTCACTGAGAGTCACTATCCATTTGTTGCAACAAGAATTGGAAATCAGACTTTTGCCTGAGGATTGGTGGTGGATCCACATTCATATCTGATAGGCGGATGTCACTCATTGACCGGAACATCTCCTCCATTAAGAACGGTATGCTGAATTTTGTACAAGGATCCAATGCATTAGCTTGTCAGAAAAATGTGTTTCTATTGACTAGGAAGTGACTTTTTCATTTCCATTGTAAAGCAAGAATTATCAAAAGTTGATCTACGAGCATATAAATAATTAATTACCTGGAATCCACCTCAAGAAGGAATGAGTTGCTGGGTATGTTTATTGACTCTTCTGTCATAAGCACTCTCATTCTGCTAATGACCTGTAAAAAGTAATAGTCAAAAGGAGGGAATAAAGAAAGAAAGAAAGAATTAGATAATGTTTAGTAATCATTTTGGATGAAGTTATCTAATGAAGAATGAAGTTATGATAGTAATGTATGTCAGTTGTATTTATTCTTGATGCAAATTCGTTGAGTGTCATATTTTAACTGATGTGGTTGCTTGAATTTGAGTTTCAGACTTTCCTTGTTTCAGAAATATCTTATTTTTTACAGAAAAAGAAATATATTGAATAGAAATAAGGACAAAAAATGATAATTTTTTCCAATATTTCCACACATTAAGCATCTACTGCTATGATGCCTTCTGAAGAAAACAGAATGTTTGCAAGTTTCATCATACTTTAAATGAATTTGAAAGCTTAGAAAAGATGTACACAAAACATGCAGCAGAGCTAAACAATGATGAGGTGACAAGAATTTACCTCTGGAGATAATCCTTGTGCTCCATACTTGTCATCCCAGAACATAGTTCCAATACGATATATTTGTGGAATACTTAACACCTGATATAGGGAACAATAAAACAAGATATGATGGGTTACATTGGGTTAGAATCATTCCTCTTTTCCTGGAACTTTAAACATGTGATCTAGATAAAAGCTACTTCTTATTAAATTACCGGGCAGAGTTCAGTTGTGATCTCCTCCAAAGATTTTTGAGTCTTCTGATGCAAAACCTGCATACATGAAGCATTTTGAAACCTGAATATTGAGGAAGGGGGAAAGAAAGAGTGCATTATCTTTAATCATAATCTAAAGTATACCAGAAAGCCCACAGCTTGGCGTATGTGTTTGAGTTCATCCCAAGATGACCCAGCAAACTGCAAAGTAAATAAAAAGAGAAAGAAAAGATGTAGAAAATGAGTCTCTTGCACTTCTGCCCTTTTTAGTCTAGGCACAAGCTCTGGCAAATATCTTAAGTTACCTGATCTGTTGCTTTGAGACACCATAGTTCCAACTCATGCAAGCCTGCCTTCAAATATTCTCCATTGCTAAAAGAGCAGCACTCACGACGAAGCAACAAACTGCCAGACCATAGTTATCATAACTTTAGGAGAATTTGTATTAAATTGAACCAATGTTTACTACTCCAAAATGTTTAGTGCAATTGACTGGAAATTTTGCTCACCTATTAAAGAGTTGAACATTCATGAATGAGAAAACCTGACTAAATATCTTCCTTGTTATCATGGGAGGGACCTAAAGACACAAGATGTAGAATATTAGGAAATCTCCCCTCTGATAAGTACAAGCCAGGCCCAGCCAAAGCAATATTGAGTGAGTAATTCATGCTTACATAGTTATCAGACAATATACCCAAGGCATGGTCTAACTTGTTGACAATGCTTTTCCAGTGCATATGCAATGCATGTTGTTTTGCAACTATATTTGAATGGATGTTTCTGGATGACCCTCTTATTGATCTGGTCCTTATGGATCTTGGTGCCTGTCAATGGTGATAAATGTATCTAATCAACCATCATCTAGTTTTCTTTTGCACTTTGAAAGCTTTCTTAAGCATTAAGTTACCTGAATACACAAATTTAAAAATGGGCTAATCTCTTTCTTTAAACTATCACGGATCATTCCATATATCTTCTCCACATAAGCAGTTAAATGTTGCTTAAACAGAATAGCTGGGTACTTGGCTTCCACTTTAGATTGCTCATTTGGCTTGTCCACCATTCCACTGTAGCCACTTGAAATCCCCATGCCCATCGAAGATGATCGTAAACCCTGATTTTGTACATCAAGCATCATTATGTTTTTCAGATTGATTTAATGCACTGAAAATTTGCAGTGTTGTAAGCTTACTTGTGCCATTTTGCCAAATAGAGTGGCAGGAGAGTTTCGATTACGTGACACAGCCTTTGTTGTATTGCTGGCCTTGAGTGTGCAGTGTAGATAAAACAGAAGTGTTGAAGTTGTTGAAAGCCAATATGCTAGATCATTGATTCCTTCTTGACTCTGCCAGGATTTAAATGGTAAATTGTTTTCACAAAATAGTATGAGTTGATAATATTTAGGTTGAAAAGCTTATGCTTTATCTAGAATTTCTTAACCTTTGTTGATGTATTAAAGTTATTGTACGAAACTACCTCTATAGATGATCGGATGGCGTGAATAATTTTATCAAATATATGTGTCTTCTCTGCCTCAAAGGATCTCCAATGGAGAAGTGCTTTATAAACAATACAAGAAACTGCTGGTCTGTTTTTCTCAAATCGCTTATCTTCCGTGAGACACTTGAGCAGTGCATCATGATTTTCCTGTTACAAGAAACATGAAAACTGTAAGGTACCATGAAAGTTTGCAACTTCCTGCTCTCTCTAACTCTGTCATTTGACACTTTCTTTCCCTCAGCTTGGTTTTGTCTTTAAAACATACCTGCTGCCTGTCTGTCAGTGATCTTTGTTTTGTAAGATAGGAGACAGGTGCTCTTGGTTCCTGGAAACATAATTTTGTTATTTCAAATTAACATATTGTTATCAATTACTTACCCAGAAATTCTTAAAAAACAAATGTAGTAAGTTAGAAATACTTTTCTTGCATGCCATTCTTCTTCTGTTTGATTTCCATTATCCATGCTCTGCGTCATCATAAAAGATAATTGTCACATAATGAGACAATTCTAAGGGAAAGCTTGAAGTAGTGTACCTTGATTTGTGCATTCATATTAACTGCAATAACTCTCGGTTGAATCTGTTCTACAACAGCAACTTCCTGATCCGTTTCTATTTTCTCTGGATGAACTTTCTGCTCTAAAGCTGCTGCTGCTGCTTCCTGGCTCCGTAGGAATTCATTTTCTGATTCTAGGTTTGCTATCTGACCCTTGAGTCTGCCAGCATGGAAGTTTCAGTATTTTATGGTGTGTATATGTTAGTTTTAGTTTTATGTGTCAATATTCCTTCATAGATCTATTTTCAAAATAATGGTGTAAGCTACTTAAATATGACATGATCGAAAAGCATATGATGGTCTGTGTTAATGGAGAACTTATCTGTGATATTTAATTGGAAAACTTTAAATCTTCACTAAAACTATTGAATTATTAGCATTACTTACGACAGGCACTGAACGCAAAGTAATCAATAGTGTAAAAATGAAGCATATTAAAAACATCTAAAATGAAAGGAAAGAAAAACAACTTAACATGATTTCCTCCTTAGTCCTGTTGGTATCATTTGATTTTTTAAAATCTATTTTATGAAAAATTACTAAACCTATACCAGGCTCACTTTGGCATGTCATTTGTGTACTGTACCACCTTATTGCTAAGGAATTGTGTCCATCAAAACATCTAACCCAACAAGAAGGAAACTCATATATGCATGCGAAGTTTTGGATTAGCTACATTCAAGTGCAGCCATCTGGCAGCTAAATAACACTCAAGCAGAAACTTATTAGTAAATAGTGGCAAATAACATATTGGATCTTACGCTTTGATCTCTTCAGAGAGTTCTTCATTTTTTGATTCTACCAAAGACTGCTGACATAGAACCTGGTTCTCGGACTCAAGGTTTGACAAACTCAATTCTAATCTGGAGAAATAAAGAATAGATAGGTAATGTCAGTTTATGATGGTAGAGATATTGTGTGGCTAATTATTACTCCAACAACCTTTCAATAGTTTCCTGAAGTTGTGCTGCTTTAAGTTGTGCTTCTTCTGCCTCTTTCAGCCTTGCTTGATTCTCTTTTTCAATTTCCGAGCACCTTTCTTCAAAATCTTTAATCCTCTTTTTCAGCTCTTCTACTTCACTCTGTATTTTCAGAGCTTCAATTTAACTACTTGCCATCATATTAAGTGTCAAGTGCAAAGTATTTATATGCTCTGCTGTTTGCATGCAACTGTGGCAATGTATCATATTTATATCTTGATTTACATTAAAATTTTCTCCTTTGATTTTATAAATTCTTAACAGTATCATTTAATGGATTCCAGAATCAGCTCCACCCTCCAGCAATATGGTAAGCTTTATATACCCAATATAGCTGTATTGGCAGTGTTTACTACCGGCCACAAATGAGAGTGAAAATATATGTTTTCTTACATAAGGTAGTTTCTACTTTCTATTTCAGTAAATGGTCTTGAACTCTATACCATTAACAACTATTTTATCATTTTTCCTATTATGTCCTAAAATTTATTTTAATTTTTTGGACCTGCCTAACTCAACCATAAAAGCTAGCTTTTGGCGTTGAGTTAGGCCCGGGTCCAAAATCTAATAGATATCATATAGAGAAAAATATTATTTCTAGAAAAAATGGTTAGAAGAAGCCAACCTTACTTTCCTTTTATGTTATTTAGAAGTATTTCATACTTTGTTGAATGGAATTTTTAAAATTTCTTCACGTGCATTTTTCTTTTTAAATTAAATACCATTTTCAAATACTACTAAATGATGCTTTCTTCTTTTACTGTAACATGTCGATAACTACTGGAACTATACCTAATGTGATTTTATTGTTCAACCATTTAATGATGAAAATAAAATTCTCTAAATAAACAGGACAAAAAATTTTAGATTTACCTCCAGCTCCTCATTTTTATTTGTCAGTAACTCTAGCTTGGTGTTGTCTACAACAGGTACCTATTTGATTACTGGTGGTGCTTGTTCAATTGCCAATTTTGCTGCTTCTTTCTCATGTATAATTGCAGCATGGGCTTCATCAAGCTGAACTTGCATTTCTTGTAAAGCATTTTGTAATTTTGCTATCTCTTGCCCTTTTGCTTCTTCAAGGTCAATCTGCATGTTAATTTTTCTGATTAGACAGGGTGGATAAAATTCTGTATGAATGAATCAAGGTTTGTCCTCCTCTCATTACTATCTTGAATAATGTGCACTGTCCAGTTAACTGTGAAAAAAATTCTTATTTACTGGCATTAACCATTTTACTTGGATCCATTTAATGTTTATCTTGAAGAACTAATTGAGAGTCCCCTACCCGCAAGTGCTTTTCAATATCCAGTCTCCACGTAAGCTCCTCAACACGCTTCTCCAACTTGTCCTTTGCTTCCTTAAGTGCCCCAGTTTCCCTTGCAGCCTGCACAGCAACTTAAAACTGTTACCATGCCTGTACTTCTGAAACATTTTTCTTTCTCATAAACATTCTAAAATAATAGCATGAAATTCTAGAAAATGATACATAGAAGTATATAAGACTCACCATCCGAAGCTTTCTGAGCTCTTTTCGTGCCACTCTAGCTCTCCAGAGACACTGAAGTATAATAGTTGCCTTCTTCTGTTGTTTGTAATCAGAAAGAGCTTGGACTCTTCTCCATTGTGTCTATGAGAAGAAATGAAATGAATAATTAAAATAATCAATGTAAAATTGAAGCAATGCAATTTCATATTAAGCATGCTCATATCTAAAGCAATTTTAAGTTTTTATTGATGAAAATTTAGATAAACTTTTCAATGAGCATGCATATTTCCGATTCCAAATTATTTCATCATGCAGGTTGTGATCTATGTTGGTGTTAGATATTCCTTCCAAACATGTCTTTACCTGAATTTTGGTTGAAGCCTTTGTTCTTCTTCTGTATCTATATTCATTTCGCGCTGCTAATGCTCTCATCCCTGATTGAATAACAATAGATGATGCTTGTAATGATGTATAATACATTCTTTCTCTGTGTGCACGCACATGTTTCTGTATCCGGATAGAAGCTGCTTCCCTCCTCATATGCTCATAGAGTTTACGTGCTAGTTTTGCTGAAATAATGAAGGGCAAGGTAAAGTAACTTAAGTTAGTTATTTCAATGACAGAACCATAACAATAATGCACTTAAGGAAAAGGAGGACATGTACTAAAAATACAAGTTATTTTTGTGAAGAAGGATGACCTCTCCAAATTTCTGGATATGAATTGTGGCATTTCTCAGGGTAATGAACTCTTTCCTTGTTAAATGTGTCCGGATTTGTCTCTGTATGCGTCTAGCTGCTTTAGCTAAGACTTCGGCTCTTCGTGCATCTAATTCAGCCATCTGACCAGCTCTGAGAAATACCTTTGTTTTCCCCATCTGATTGAAGTATTGGGGGTAAAAGAATTTAGAGCTTATAACATAAATTCCTGAATTATATGGATAATCATGCCTTTTGCTTCCATATAACATGTTTTTCCATGTATCAACTTACTTGATAGCCTTTAAGCCCATCTTATCACAGATGGCAATAGATGCCTTTTTCTCATCAGATCTGCACAGAAGAAAGCATGAATTGTCATATGGGTTTGAGGAGCTCAACATATAATTTGTAGGATTTGACAATGAGAGATGTAGATCTATGATATTATTTTCAAGTGAGTCGGAATTGATTCTCTATGATATGAGCTACATTATATATTATAATTATAGTTCTTTTTAATTGATGCTTCAAGTAGTTTGACAGAAGAATGCTTGTATTACTTCTTTGGCTCATCATTCTTACTCTATCTTCTTGGTGTGAAAAACATAATTTTCATTTCCTTGTAGACAAGAATAATCTATTACCCATCAAGGACATCGGGGGCTAGCATTCCAAAGCGATCAAGGAACTCTTCAAATGTTCTTTTTGTTGGATATCCAGCACAACTATCCTTATTGCCTCAAGTACTCCCTGCAAGAGTAATGTTGTAAATGTCATTGGGGGATTTTTTTTTTTAATTCACTGAACAGTCATACATTTCAGAGACTATAGAAAAATTAAACTTACCCCACATCTTAACTGGTTTAAGACATTGAAGTTCTCAAAGATTCCTGGCTGCCAAAACTGTATTTGGCTTAACACATCTTATGTAATGTGGTTCTGTTTGTGTTAAGTGTCTCCATGAGTGATTGCAGTTGTTGCTGGATATTAAGAGTTGATTCAGAAGCAATTCATGGATTGAAGATTCCAGAAACACGTGGACCTAATCACTGATGAAATTGGAATATATTCACCTTAAACTGTGAACCAATGGAAGAGAATTTTGATTGCTTTGATGTCTCCTCAGGTAGAGGAGGGAAAAGATTAGCAACAAACGGGCACTTGGAAGCACATAAAAGAGCTTGATGCTCTGCTACAACATAATCTTTATTTTTATCAAGAAATGATCTGCTTGGTATGTGACCTGTACATCAAAAGGATTTGAGACAATAAATTAGCAGTTTTATTTAACAATTGGATGACCAGAATAAAAAGAAAATAGAATTCATTCAGCTTACATCTCCAGCATAGTGGTTAATTGTGAAATTTGTTCGAGAAAGTTTAGGCTGCTGAAGCGCTTGTGTCCTTTGTATGTCTGGTACATCTTTTGTGCAAAAGTCTCATGAGTTGACTTGGGGAACATGCTACAAAAAATCAGAATATAATGAAATTTTCACTTGTTTTTCTGGTTTTTGCTTCCTATTTAGGAGGGAAATAAAATCTGTCCGAGCAAATTCTACCACCATGCTCTCCTGTTTTGAGCAATTCTTCGAGGGCATATATTAGCATATATGTTTTAGCCCTGTTTGGGTAGAACTTATGTAAAAGTACTTCTAGGTGAAAAAATACATAAATAAAAGAGGTCAAATGCATTTAACTTCTCCATAAGTTAAAATTAATCTTTGTAAACCACCTACTCCAAAAGTTCTCCCATTTAACTTCTCCAAAAGTAACTAATTTTAACTTATGGAGAAGTTAAATGCATTTGACCTCTTTGATTCATGCTATTTTTATCTGTTTGTTATTTTAATCTATTCATAGTTTTTCAAGTAAGAAATGACATACCAGGCTTCATCTAGAAGAGCAATAATCCCCCCTGGTTTCTGCATCCAGGACATATAAATAGTTTCACAATTTTATCTGGTAGATAAGATCTCGCACAAGCAATGGTGATACACAAGTCTCTAATTACCTTCTCAATAAGGTCAAGAACATCTTGATTATCCACAAATTCTACATAGCTCCAATTGATTTCTTCCTTTGTGTACTCTTCTTGCTCCATCTTGAATACATGCTGTTGAAACAGTTGCATTTCTATATTATGTATTTGCGACAATAATGAAGCTCAAGCTATATTTAGAAGTTATAACCCTGCCTGATTAAAATGTTGTTGCAACTTCTCATTTGTTAGGTTGATGCATAATTGCTCAAAACTGCAAATGGAGATCGACTGAGATTATAATATAGAGATGTATAAATTGTCTTTCTGACACATAATTATCCTATTTACCTGTTGATTTTGAAACTTTCAAATCCATAAATGTCAAGGACTCCTATTATGCTTACTGCATTGGAATCTTGACCAATTGAATTGTTAATCTTGTCCACAATCCTGCCATATTTGAAGTAAGCATTAGAATATGTCACTCCTTGTCTCAAAACTGAAAGCATGTATATAGGATAGGCAATAGAAGCAAAACGCTTTTATTATTATGTATTATGATTGATGTCATATGATTGACTTTAGTGTCATACTACTACGGAATGAAGATACATGTTGGTGTTTTTGGTTAGTTTGTTTTTACCAATCAAAACAATCTGGAGTACACAGTCTTTGCCAAAGCATCTCGACTCAAAGCAGCTGCATCTGGGTCTAGTGGTTTGTAATGTTACCATCAGGAGTAACAATGACAACGCTTGCAAAGTGAGTCTTCTAGTGATTTCTCATTGCACCTGAACATAAACATGTCAAGAGACAATGAAGGTGAAGAATAGGAATTATATGGATTTGAGAGTTGGATCAAATTTTTACATGAATAACTCTGCAACTGTTCGAAGGTGGAAGAGTGATTTGTCATCTTTCAGTTTGGAAGAATCAACTTCACTCCCTTTGACAAAGTTAATGTTTCCAAGATGAAGGATTGCAGCTACCACACGAAAGATGGCATCCTGTGGAGGGAAATTTTCTTTGATCAAATGTTTGGATAAAAATAAATTGCTGCTTTATTAAATTGTGATGCACTGTTGCATTGGCTCAATACCTGCTCATCCTGGCTGATACCTACAATGTCCATTGCATTTCTGGTCTCCAAGTATTCCTTTGCATCATCTACATTTGACACTTCGTAACAGCTTGATTGATTAAGATAGTGGAATTGCCTTGGATCTCCTAGCTTGTACTTTTTGACATCCTATTAAGAAACTTTTGACAGTTAGATTTTGTTGGTAAATGATGCGTTACTAAATTTCTTTCAGGTTAATTATATAGAGGTCACCTCTGGTGGTGCTGAACAAAGCATGTAAAAGCAATGATAGTTTCTCTCCGGCTCAGAGATCTGGCAAACTCGTGACCTTTCAAGGAGATATGTACGGATTGCAGCTCCAGAAATCTTCCCATTCTTGTCAAATTGAATTTCAACAAATTTACCAAAACGACTGCCACAAACTCCAATAATTTTGTAAGCAACTTAAATGGAAATTATGATAGAAAATGTGACCTGGGAAAACATCCATACAACTTACCTTGAATTGTTGTTTTTAACAGTTTTGGCATTTCCAAATGCTTCCAACACTGGATTGGACTGAAGAAGTGAAATTGTCACTATATTTATCTTTTTGAGTTAACCAAGAAACAATATGTGAGTAGTTCAAACTCACCTCCAAAACCTGTTGTTCTACAGTTCTTCCTTCTGTACCTGATCTACCCCCCATGAAGGCTAGATATCTCATTAGCATTTTTGTTGTCTCAGTTTTACCAGCTCCACTCTCTCCACTTACCAAAATGGATTGACTTCCATTTTCATTTATCATTGCCCTGATATGTCAAACTGAGTTAACTCTGTAATCAATTGTTTTCTGAGTTACTTGTGCCAAATCAATTCCTACATTAATCTATACCTGTAACAGGTGTCTGCTACAGCAAAAAGGTGAGGACTCAGCTCTCCAAATGCTGCTCCTTTGTACTGCTCCATCATATGGATGTCATACAAGTGTGGTAGTCTTCGAAAAGGATTCACTGCTATTAAGATATTTCCTGTATATGTCTGCTTATTTCATTAATAATTGTCAGATATTGCTCATTCCCTTTATATCATTTGTGTTAAAAACATATTGAGAAGTTGACTAACTGGTTGTGACTCACATATATCTCATTGAGAGAAAAACGAATGGCAAGGTTATGCAGGACTCCTGGCTCGTGGAGGTATGCTAGCTTGGTCATGTCATCAACCCCTGCAGGTGGTGCCTCTGTATCTTTAGGGTATATACTTGAAATTTCTGCCACCACCTGAAATTGAGGATAATACTAATGATTTATAGTTTATATGATTCTTTATGCTTGTACTTAAAGCATCAAAATTATGAGTATGGTGATACATTTTGGGAGGGATATAGTTGACTTTGGTCTTTGGCCAAGCATTCTGGCTAAACAAGACTGAGGGGGTCAGAATCCAATCAAAATTATGGTTCTTAAGCTAATATGTGTTGTGGCTTGACTATCAATTACAGATTTTGATCTAGTGATAAACACTTGATCCAATAGAAACTGTCGGTGTCTTATTTGGAAGTGTAGTTGCTTCTCTCTAAGCACTGTATTTGGAAATCTAATTCGATGAGGCTGAAAATTGTGGCTGAACCTTTTGTGCTAAGATATATCAC
The DNA here is from genome assembly GCA_026901365.1 of Sesbania bispinosa. Taxonomy (NCBI): domain Eukaryota; kingdom Viridiplantae; phylum Streptophyta; class Magnoliopsida; order Fabales; family Fabaceae; genus Sesbania; species Sesbania bispinosa. The sequence continues at coordinate 178,150 of QLOH01000938.1, read as the reverse complement.
ATTGATGTTATTACTTCTACTATCTTGTCTCTATTCCCTGGCTAATAACAAATATTACACCAGCATCTCTCGGGTTCAATCCTTTTTTTAAGCACGTTTCAGCTTTATATTCATATAACATAAGCACAATATTATAATTTTAACTTCACATAATACTCTGGTAGAGGAAAATTCAGTGAATGAACAAAAAATTCACTATAATTCTTTCCTCAAGTTATTTCATTTCCACCATTTGGAATCCAAAGTAGCAGTTCTGTTCTAGTCAAAGAGTAAAGTTCTGCATCTATCTCTGAAACGTCTGTTATGTTAACATCTATGATATGGAATTATTCTAATCAAGTTTCATGGCGTTTCACTAATAACAAATGACAGTGCTTTTATCAATCCAGTGTTATGATCAGGTAAAGAGCTTACAGTTTTCCCATCTGTGGTAATGATGGTGGCATTTGTGCCATTGATTTGTGTCACCTCACCATCAATCCATGCAATCTCAGGATCCTCAACCCAAACCTGTGATCCAACGATGATGTTCACAGGTGTTCCCTGAACCATCACAACAAGGCAACAAGAAAGTGTTAACATGTGATCTAAGATCAAAAAGTAAGGAGATCAATAACAGAAACAAAGCTCATATTTTTCAGAAGCTCACCATGATGCTAAATTCTGCTGATCATGAAAATCAGAATAATGGTGGTGGCTTGATGAACAGGACCAAGATTGATGGATGCTTGCTTATGAAAGAGTTGTTAGAAGTAAGAGGGTGGCGTATCTTAAGGAATGCTGGTGTTTATTGCAGAGACTCAGAAAGCAGAAAGGAATGTTCAAAAGGAAAACAAAAGCAGAGAAAATGCCAGGGTGGTAACTCTTAAAGCTAAAGTTATAGCAGGCAACCCCTCACCTCACCTTACCACCTTTCCTCCTCAGTCCCATATACCTTTTTTCCCTCCTTCCACGACAGATGCTGACTTGGCACCAAGAGAAACCCCCAGAAGAGTATGTATATATAAAAGAAAAAATTCGAATATTCAATTCATGTGTCTGCAGCCTGCAACATGATCACATAAGTGGGGCCATGTTGCTTAAGCCATACGAAGAATAAACCACCGTCCAGCTGATAACTTTGAATTATTTTTTGGTACATGATAATTTTGATTTTAATTGCTTTGTTATATATGATCTGGTCAGGTGTATTATTTGGTATGGTGGTGAGCAGTAGCATAATACACAGCTGGTGTACTTGTCATATTTCATTATAGTTAATATTCAGTCATGGTAAAGATTCATGCATAATTGATTGTTGTATTTCATAATTTAACATTAACATATTCAACTTCAATCAAGAAGAAAGAAAGGTTGAGGTAAAAGATTGGAAGGTAACGAGCTAGAATTTACATATTACCATGTATGTCAAGCATACATATACAAAGGCCATTATGTCCAAGTCAAAATGTCAATGAGTTGAAGCAAGGCTCTCATCTTAAAGATGCATAAAGAGAGGAAAAGCAGATTATGAAGATGAGCCACACAAGGCTTCCACCTGGAATAGTGGACCCACAGTTTCCAACTTTATGTAAGTCTCTCCACCATCCCAAAATAACTTTTGTCACTCTCATGCTTTTAACATATTGAAGTGAAGTGTAACTACTAACACACATAGATACTAATATCTGTTATTCTGTGTGTATGTATCTAGAATCATGGAATGGAAGGGCGGTTTGAAGAGGACAGGAAGTGCAGAGGCTGCAAGTTTTTCCATTGTGGGACGGCTATGGCAGGGTGCTACATTTTTTTAGCCTATGGTCATTCACATGAGAAAAAGGGGTTGTGTGGTGTGTGTAGTGGGACCTTGAAGCATAGGAAAAAGCCTAACACAGCGTGGCTTCCAACCAAGCTTTGTTCATCATTCTTTTTCTTTTGTCATTTGTTTAAATAAATTTTGCTGATGTGGGCATCATTAATCATCATTACTCTCGCTTATAAGTGTTTTTCTTTGGTTTTTATTTTTATTTTTGTCAAATTTTTATATAAATAGGGTGGCCTATATGGCCCCTCAGAAATTCAGATCTTGCTGTACCAAATACTATTTGAGGAAGATGCTTCTCTTGTCGGTCATTGGTCCAAAGTAGTTTTTGTTGAAACGCCACTTTTGAAGTGCTTTTGACTCTTATTTTCACAATATGGGAATAAACGCTTTCTTAGTTGAACAAAGGAAAGGAAAGGTGTGTGAGAATTTAAAGATGAAGAGTAATGATAGATACAAAACAATAGTGTGATGGTTATTTAAACAAGCCCATTATGCAAAGCCTAACATAAGATCATAGAGTTTCTTAATAGACACCTCCCTGAATCACTGTCCCTCCTTATGAATGTTTAGTATAATATTGTAATGTATTATTCATGGCTGTTTTTTTACCCCCAAATCATTAAATTCTTCTGCAGTCCTATCAATAAAAATGTCATCAAATAATGTTTTATACAATTCAAAATATCATAAGTTGATTGCAATAGACAAATAATAATAATATAAAAAAGCTTATCTGAGAGACGGTTCATCTTGACTCTTTTCCTATCATTCACTTTTATAAGTTGTTCACTTGAAAGATTACAAAAGAATGCAGGGAAATTTTCTTATCCATTAAATTCTATCCTAATTGTTAGTCAATGTACCCCCCTTGGCATGTTATTGCAATTCTTATAGATCATGCATGTGTTGGCACTACTTTGCTTCATTGCAGAAATTATTGACCATTTATTACCATAAATTCTAGACTCATTGAAACATTCATGAGACTCACATGAGACTATGGGGCTTGATAAAATAAGGAAGACAGTGCCTAGGTAGAAATAGAAAACCCCAAAAATTTATTGTTTAGATTATGTGGAGTGTGTGCACAATTCAAATTTTTCAGTTAATGTAAACATCAAACAATTTTGTACAGAGGCAGTGTAAGAATTATAAGGATAGGGGATAAGGGATGCCTGGATCTACCTTGTTGGAAAATTTGGTGGGTAGAAGAAGTTATAATTCAGGTAGGGAAGGAAGTGTTGATATCAAATCCTACAAAGCTATCCCCACTTACGCTTTGTCCATCTTTTCAACTTATAGTTATATGGGGACAGAACCTTAGCGAGACAAAATAAAAAGTAGTCCAAACCACAACTTTTTTTTTGGTATTTTGTCCACAATCCTTTTTTTTTGGTCAATCCAAAACATGTTAATACCTCTAACATCCATTTTAATATTTTGGGCCTAAGAAAGTAATGGTCTAACTGTTCTATCTGCATAAAGGCCCTTTTTCTCATCAATGGAATCAGTAAATAAAAGGCCCCATAACCCATTTGGTTCTCCAAGAGTTTCTATATTTGCGCTTGTTAAGGTTAAACACCATTTTTTTTGTGAACTTTATTATTCCAGATCTTTATAAAGTGTAATTTGTACATCTTTGATAAAATATCTATTTTTGGTAGGAAAAAAATCTCTTCTTTCCATCCATACATGTTCTACGAGCTAATCAAAGTGAAAAGCAATAGCAGAATATGCTATTACCCTTACAAAAGTTCCATACAAATCGTCAATCCTATGGGAGCACCTTTGTGCCAGTATGTGTGCTGTGTACAAATCCTCTAAATTATTAAGAGAAATTCATTTATAAAGATAATGTAGTGTTCAACTCAAACTTTAATTTATAAGATTAATTTTTTTTCCATGGCCAAAGAACCCATCAAGTTGAATTTAATTAACTAAAAAATGTGTTTGACTAAGACTATCCTAATTACTATACTTGTACTTAATTGTGTGAAGTCAAGAATTAGGGTTAATTTGGATCAATATTATCAATAGGCTTTGGAGCCAATGCCGTTATACATGGATGACTATTAACATAAGTCAAAGAGAAGTGGTGTCTGACTTGCAACTTGCAAGTTGCAACCCACCAACTCCTAAGGAGTAAGGACAAACACAGCTAATTAGTTTCCTCTAGAAATATAAACATCAAAGACAGCTAAGACTAGAACTAGATTTTGGGGTTAACTCGAATCCCGAAGCAGAGTATTCAAAAGTTAGGCAAAAGGTACATTACATTTTTTTTCCCTTACTTTTAACCATTTGCCTATGGCCCCTCTTGGGATTATCTCCATTTCCATGGAATTATCATTTTTTTGTAAGTTTATATTCATAAATTAGTTGGCTATAATTGAATGATAATTTACAGCCTGTGCGGACAAATATCAAACGCCCGATGCCATCAACAAAATTTTGTATTCACTTAAATTTGAAAAGAAAAGAAAATCATTTTATGGTTAATAGAATTGAGAGAAGTGAATTTTAATATTTTAATAAATAAATTTATTAAATATTTTTGTTATAATATGATGCCATTGAGGTTATGAAAATCGGACCGAACTGGTTAGTCAAACCGGGAAAACTGGTGAACCATCCATGTATCCGTTCCAACAGAACATCAGAATCAGTCTTGCACAAAATCGGTCTTGCATAGAACCGGTCACAAAACCGGAAAATCGCTAAAAAAACCGGTAAAACCTGTAAAAAAACCGGTTGAACCGGTTATTTTAAAAACAAGATTTTTTTTATTTTTTGTTTGATTTAGAATACTTTTAAGATAAATAAAAACATATTTTGAGAATTAGACATAGATATTTATTATTTACCAATTATTTTATTTTTATATTTATAAACCTTAAAATAAGGTTTTTAAACAAATCTTAATTTCATATAATTGTGTTATTTATTAATTAAAATATTATATAATATTTAAAAATATATGTTTAATTAATATTGGTTTGACCACGGTTCAACCATTAAACCGTGAACCAGTGTCTTCATCGATTCAATTACCGGTTCGATTTTTAAAACATTAAATTTAAGTATATAACTCCTTACAAGCAAGCTATTCAATTTCTCAGTGCTAATACAATCTTATAGTGATATAAGAGTTATTCTTTTTCCTCACAAAATTCTTCATAATTGTACTTCAAGAGTTCTATTTAATAAAATTAATTTTTCAAAATTCACTTTTAAAAAATTATTCTCAAACACAAATTATTTATTTATCTAAAATTTTTCAAACACAATCGATCAGTTATATCAAAACTTAAAAACAACATAGCCTTAGTGGTGGAGACATCATTTTTTGAGCAATTAAAATTACATTCTATGTCTTGACAATCACAAATTAAATACTTATCATGTTACTTAACAAAATGGGTGGTACATTGAATTGCTAGATAGTATATAGTTTTGATACATTCTTTCTTTCTTTCTTTTTTTCGGTCGAAACATTAAGTTTTCTTTTGTCTCAACTCATGTAACACCCTAACCCCACTCCAACCAACACTACCTTTCTCAAATCAAAACTAACACCAAGTCTCATCAAGATCATTAGGAGGCACTACAGTTACCAACATCCACAACACCAAATTAAATGCACCCACACTTCCCTCATCAAACGGCTATTACATTATAATTAATTAATTACCATTTTGCCATCGGCCTCACTCACTTGAGTGAGCTTGGGCAAAAGCACTCGGTGTGCTGGTGCTATTGGTTCTTTAATTTGATGGTATTGCTCTACTCAGCTCTGCTTTTAGCTAGCAAGTTCGATTTACTATTTTACTTATAGTGGGTGTAAAAAATGTAATCTAGGGACTCTTTTAGAGTGAGAATTTGGTGCGTGTGTTGCAAAGGTGAGGTTTGATGGTGAGTGTGAGTTTTTCTATAGGTATAGATTGATGAGGCGTTTAGCCTTAAAATGAGATGCAAAACTTGAAAAATGAGGAGGCAATTAAGAAGAACAGTGAAGAACCTTTTGTTAATTAATGGAGGGATTAAAGAGGGATGTAAATAAGCTAAATTATTCATACACTATTTGGATTCAGTTCATTAAATGCTCTGTATGGTTGATTTATTTAATTAAATAAATAAATTTAAATTTAAAGTTGATATCGATTATTTAATTAATTCAAACCCAAAGTTTTTAAATTTGATGTTTAGGGCCATGAATAGCTCATTTATTATATATATCAAATTAATATAAATAATGAAAGTAAAGTAAGGTTAAAAAAATAAAAAATAAAATATAAAGTTGTAAATTTATATTTAAAAATAATAAAATAAAAGAAATGAAATTTAAAACATAAAATTAATATAAATAATAATAAAATAAATTAAGGTTAATAAAAATTAAAAAAGAACACATAAAGTTTAATTTTATTTTTAAAATAAATAATAAAATAATAAAGTAAAAGAAATAAAAAATTGTTATAAGTTTGATTTTTAGATATTATTTAATATTAAAATATTTTTAAATTAAATTTGATAAACTTAAAAATGATTTAAAGAAATTTTCATAAAAATAAAAAATTATTAAGTTATAGATGAGTTCAATAAGCCAAGCACAATCATTGTTTTTAATAATCAAACTCAAACTTTAAGTTTAGCTGATTTAAATAAATGAATTAAAAATGAAGAAACCAATTTTTTCATAAGGAATGTCTGAGCTTCCGGTGCTCGACTTATAATCTCATTATACATGTAATTCTCATATAAATGAATATTATGAATAATAACTAGTATGTATACACATGTGATGGGAAGTGTTCTTTTTCTAATATATTTGTATTACTTGAACATATGTAAATGTGATGGAAAAGTTGATTAAAAGATTGTAGAGTAATAAGTTAGCGTTGAAAATTATTGAATTATAGACAAAATATTAAACCAAAATTAAGTATATAACAATATATTATATAACAATTTGGCATGAAACTGTCTTGGATAAATCCTTCTCCGGGAACACCTTTCAATGCGAGAATTCTCAAACTGCTAAGTACGTTCCATGAGAGGCAAATTTAAGGGGTCTCTGTAACTCAAACCCTAATAGCAGGAAGGTTGTGGATCTAGAATTGAGTAAAATCAACAGGTTAGAAATGAAAATTCAAGCAATTAAGTGGCTGGACAGCAAGCAATAATGCGTAGAAACAAAGGAAAATGAAAGAAAATTGAAGAGAATAGAGGTGGAATTAACGCCACTGAGGAAGGCAACCACTTCAATAGATAAGCCAACAGTGTAGATTCGCCACCAGCTCGTGGAACCGGATAAGAATCACAATGGTTTAAGCAAGAACCATATCAAGCCTCTCAACCTCACAAGGGATAATACAAGCATAAGCTCTCTATTAGAATGAAGATTAAGTGTTACAAGAGTGGGGAGCCTCCCTTATATAGAGAGTAGGGGTGGCCAACCAAAGAAAGGGAAAAAAATAAGATGACTATAAACCTCCTAACTGGGTGTTGAACCCATGACTCGTACCCCAACTAGCCTAGCAACCTCCTAGCAAATAAAACCACTCATATTAGCGCCCCTATGTAGAAAAATAAGGGAAAAACACAAAATAAAAAGAAAATACAAGAGAGTCCTAATTAAGGGTTTAGGGTTTAGGATATGGTCCTATCCTGGGTCATGGGTGTCCTCCTGTAGGGTAGTACCCTTCTGTGGGGGTAGTGTCCCTATATTTGTAGGACACTAATTTCTTCATCTCTTCCTAGCTTGCTTGAAGATAGTTCATATTCCTTAGTTTTGATCTTCCAGCCCCAAGCAGTCTTGTACCCTTCTAGTAGTAGTATGCCATCAGGCCCTAGGTTGTGATTGGGGAATTAATACCGCTTGATTGAAAGGTGGGGGTAGGATAGAGGTTCCGGGTTGGGTTCTATACCCAGATTTTGAGGAATATATGTAGATGCATATACTTGTAGATATATTATATGCAGGTTTTGATGATGCCAATGGAAAGAAAATGAGTTCACAAGATTGACAAAAAGAATTTGGCAAAAGAGAAGAGAAAGAGCAAGGAGCAAGGTCAATGCAAGATCAAGACTACAAGTGATGTAGATAAGTATTAGTCTAGTTAGATAAAGTGTTAAAAGAATTCTAGACTTTGCAAGTAATTTGGCCTTTAAAATAAAGTTTATGCAAAAATGTTTTATGAACCAAAATTAAGTTCAAAATAAATATTTTGAACTGGTAATCGATTACCAGTGGATTGTAATCGATTACCAGCGAGCATTCAATTTCAGAAAAGAAATTTTGGTTCTGGTAATCGATTACCAGATGTTGTAATCGATTACCAGAGAGTAAAAAGTTCAAAATTCAAATTTAAAGACACAACGGTTCAAAGTTTAAGTGTGTAATCGATTACAACATATTGGTAATCGATTACGAGTGAGATTTTTCTAAAAATTATGAGAGGACACAATTCCTTATCAAAAGATACAAAGCTTCATTGTTCTATTGTAATATGTGTCTTCATTTCGAAAAATCAGCAGATTACAATGTGAAATAACAAAAGTGAGAAATCTCTTTAAGAATCGTTTTGGCCAAATACTTGCAAATTGTTAAAGGATTCTTATAGGAACTTCAAGTCGTATCATCTACTCTAAAAGAGAGTTCATCTTGTACAAACAATTATTATGTTACTGTGTGATTAAAAAGAGGGTGCCTCTCGTGTATTGTGGGTGAATCTCAACACAAGGGAAGGGTTCCAAGGTGTTGGAGGATTCATCAATTTGTAAAGGATTTTACAAATAGTGGAAATCTCAAGTGGGTGACTTGAGGACTGGACGTAGGTAAGGGGTTGGCCAAACCGGTATAAATTGAGTTTGCATTTCTTCTTCCTTAACTCTTATTATTTATTGCAATTACGAATTCGTTATATTGTAAGAAATTAAAAGTGTGCATTCATATTTCATCTTAGAAAAAGCATTTTAAGTATAGTAAGGGCAAAAAAGTTAGTAAATGAAAAGAAGAGATAATTTTGAATAACTTAATTCACCCCTCCCCTCTTAAGTTAGTTGAGGCCACTTGTCTAACAAGTGGTATCAAAGCTTGTATCTTGTATAAGGATTAGAAGCCTCAAGATTAATAATGGCCTCATCCAAGTCCCTTTTTAGTGAAGGAAACTCATTCAATAGACCCCTGTATTTAATGGAGAAGGTTTTCATTATTGGAAATCTCGTATGCAAATTTTTATAGAATCCATAGATTTAAATATTTGGGATGCTGTAGAAAATGGTCCTTTTATTCCTTCGATACAAGTAGGGAAATGAAGTTAAAAATAAACCTAGAGATCAATGGAGTAAAGATGAGAAAAGAAAAAAGTCCAATACAATTTGAAAGCCAAAAACATAATTGCATCTGCATTAGGTATAGATGAGTTCCTTAGAGTTTCAAATTGCAAAAATGCAAAAGAAATGTGGGATACATTAGAAGTAACACATGAGGGTACAAGTGATGTTAAAAGATCTAGAATAAACACTCTTACTCATGAATATGAATTGTTTAGCATGAACCAAAATGAGAGCATACAAGACATGCAAAAGAGATTTTCACACATAGTTAATCATCTTGTATCTTTAGGAAAAGTTTTTCCAAATGAAGATCTTATTAACAAAATTTTAAGATGTTTGAGTAGGCAATGGCAACCAAAGGTGACTGCAATTGCAAAATCAAAAGATCTCACACCTGTCTCTTGCTTCATTGTTTGGGAAACTTCAAGAACATGAATTGGAACTATTGAGACTAGAATGTCAATCTATAAAGAAAAATGGAAAAATCCAACAAGAAATATTGGGATGAAATGACATGGACTCCAGTGACTCAGAAAATGAAGTTGTGAACTTGGGACTCATGGCCAGAAATTATGATAGCGAAGAAGAGGTAACATCTTCAAACAATGACATCTCTATTACCTTTGATGAACTTCAAGATGCTTTTAATGATTTACATAAAGAATAATTTAGACTAGCAAAAAACTAGTATCATTCTACAAGAAAACCACTGCAAAACTAGAGAAAGAAATTTCAAAATTAAATGAAGAACTAGATAATCTTAAAAATGAACTTAAAATAGTAAATTCTAAAAATAAAAATATATTTCTATCATTAATTTAGAAAGTAAAAAGAAACTCATCCATGCATATCATGCCAAAAACACAAAGAAGAAATTAAAAAGTTAAACACTACACTTGCAAAATTCACTTTTGGCAAAAATAACTTAGACGTTATATTAGGAAATCAAGGTGTGTTTTTTCAAGGCTGGATTAGGATATGATCCTTCAAAGCAACAAAAGCTTTACAAAAATTTCTTTGTCTCATATAACATGTCTACTAGTCCATTTATTAAATGTAACTATTGTCGTAGAAAGGGACATAGTGCATATACTTGTAATATAAGAAAAAATGGTGTTCAAAATGGACACATGATTTGGGTTCCAAAAGCACCTTACCCAAAACTAACATTCAAGGACCCAAGATGATATGGGTACCAAAAGTTAAGAATTGTGTTGTAGGTGTGCTTGATGGCAAGACACTAACAATGGTATCTTGATAGTGAATGCTCCAAGCACATGGAGGGAGATGCATGAAGAGGTCCACAAGGATAAAGAAAAGAAGTAAACATAAAAGATTCTACAATTAAAGAAAATCAAACCAATATGGATCTTCCAAGAGAGTAGAGAACTTTAAAGAGATCATCTCTGACCACATCATTGGAGATTTTTCAAAAGGGGGGGTGGGGTAACAATTAGACTCTCTCTTAAAGATATATGATAGCCTGGTTTTTGTTTCTAAAATTGAAGATCAACAACTTATATCTATTGATAAAACCTTAAAGATGAACGGTTTTGCTATCAGAAGAGTTCAACAATTTGAAAGAAATCATGTATGAAAACTAGTTAATAGACCAAGTGATCATTCAATTATAGGAACAAATGGGTATTTGGAAATAAATTAGAAGAGAGTTAGGAATTTTAGATTTCTCTAAATTAAACTCCTAAATTTTTTAGACATGAAAAAAAAATTCGTATCAATTACAAAGATATGAATTTTTTTTTACTTGGCTAATACACTGTTTGGCTAATACTTTACTACTTATGGATATATCTTGTTTAGTATTTGATGCTCTTTGATTATTTTTGATGATGCCAAAGGGAGAGAAAGGGAAAGAAAATAACTCTATGAAATTTGGGGAGAAAAGGAAATGAAAGGACTATGAATTTTAATTTTATCCCCAAATGTTTCTAGAAAGAAACGAAAAATTTCCATATTGTTATAGTGTTTGTCCCCAAATATAGCATTGTTTCTAAAAGACAAATACTAAGGGGAGACTAAAGGAAAGTGATCGATATATGTATACTTGAAATTATTTCTTCTTTCTTCCCTTAAAGATGGTTGTCATCATCAAAAAGGGGGAAATTGTAGATGCATATACTTGTAGATATATTATATGCAGGTTTGATGATGCCAATGGAAAGAAAATGAGTTCACACGATTGACAAAAAGAATTTGGCAAAAGAAAGAGAAAGAGCAAGGAGCAAGGTCATGCAAGATCAAGACTACAAGTGATGTTAGATAAGTATTAGTCTAGTTAGATAAAGTGTTAAAAGAATTCTAGACTTTGCAAGTAATTTGGCCTTTAAAATAAAGTTTATGCAAAAATGTTTTATGAACCAAAATTAAGTTCAAAATAATATTTTGAACTAGTAATCGATTACCAGTTGGATTGTAATCGATTACCAGTGAGCATTCAATTTCAGAAACGAAATTTTGGTTCTGGTAATCGATTACCAGATGTTGTAATCGATTACCAAAGAGCAAAAAGTTCAAAATTCAATTAAAGACACAACGGTTCAAAAGTTGAAGTGTGTAATCGATTACAACATATTGGTAATCGATTACCAGCGAGATTTTTCTAAAAATTATGAAGAGACACAATTCCTTATCAAAAGATACAAAGCTTCGATTGTTCTACTATAATATGTGTCTTCATTTCGAAAATCAGCAGATTACAATGTGAAATAACAAAAAGTGAGAAATCTCTTTAAGAATCATTTTGGCCAAATACTTGCAAATTGTTAAAGGATTCTTATAGGAACTTCAAGTTGTATCATCTACTCTAAAAGAGAGTTCATCTTGTACAAACAATATTCTGTTACTGTGTGATTAAAGAGAGGGTGCCTCTCGTGTATTGTGGGTGAATCTCAACACAAGGGAAGGTTCCAAGGTGTTGGAGGATTCATCAATTTGTAAAGGATTTTACAAATAGTGGAAATCTCAAGTGGGTGACTTGAGGACTGGACGTAGGCAAGGGTTGGCCGAACCAGTATAAATTGAGTTTGCATTTCTTCTTCCCTTAACTCTTATTTATTTATTGCAATTACGAATTCGTTATATTTTAAGAAATTAAGAGTGTGAATTCATATTTCATCTTCTTATAAAAAGCATTTTATGTAGTAAGGGCAAAATAAGTTAGTAACGAAAAGAAGAGATAATTTTGAATAACTTAATTCACCCCCCTCTTAAGTTAGTTGAGGCCATTTATCTAACAATATCATCTTAGGTTAAAGGGATAGATGTCATCACCGAGGTTTGACGATGACATGGTGGGGTGGATCTCAGACTACAATTTGTCATGTGTTCCTAGTAAGGTGCAAAAGACTCAAAGTAACATCTGGGTTGTTAGTGTTTAGGTTTGTGTTTAAGTTTGCCATTGTTCAAGTTAAAAAATAGGATGGATGAGAGAAAAGGGTTAAGGTTCACACAGAGTAAAATTCCAGTAAACAAATTTAAACCCCAGAAATATGTTAAGACAAACCCTCAGATGCATAAGGTTTTAATGATTGGCAACCCCTCTGACTAAGTAAAAATTCAAATTTCATTCTTAGTTATCTTTGCATCTAACTATCTTCTTGAGTGTGCAGTTTTAGAATCTGACTGAGATGCAGATAAAAAAAGGCTTTAAAAAATCATTCTTTCATCAAGAACCAAATGAAAGTCCTAGAGTAAAACATAGAAGGATGCACGTCAGACTCAGAACCAAATGGTGAAGAAAAAATCATAACTCAAGTACAAGAGTCATAGCCTCAAAAATCTCAAGAGAAACATCTGCTCAAAATACTAAGAAGCACACAATCAGAAATATCTAAGAAGCACTAGCTCAAATCAAAAGCAAAATCAAGGTTAGAGGCAGAAGCAAGATCTCAAACTCAAAAACAAGGTCAAACGCAGAAGCATATTGCGTCAAGATAGAAGCAAGTAGAGCATGCTGATGTGGTCAAGTTCCTAAAAAAAAAAAGAGTTGTTGGAAAGCTCCAACGGCTATAATCAAGTTCATTCCTATAAAAACCAAGAGGAACTCAGAACCAAGTGACAGAACATACATCAAAGCTGAAACTCTGCAAGAAAAATATTCTACTGTTTTAATCATTCTACTTGCTTTCTAACCCACATATTTTTACAATTTATCAAACTCCCTCATGGAATGTTGCCTGAGGAAGTAGCTGGGGTCAAAGTAGCCTGGACCAGCAAGCTAGTGTTAGGGCTCATGAAGGCCCAAGTAAGGAAAGTTGACTTTCTTAAGTCAACATTGACCATATTAATCTAGGTCAACACTATCAATTTTTCTTTATTGTAATTTTTAATTCCTTAAATTAGAGTGCCTAGTCATGGCCTCTAAACCATTTTTATGTATTTTTCCCTACTACCTTAGGAGATAGGGGCATTATTTTTAGAGTTTAAGTGGCTAAGAGTTAGTCTTGCTACTTGGCTTAGGAGTCTTGGGTTTGTAACATCCTAAATTTTATTAAATAAAATAAAATTGATAAAATTAGGGAAATAAATAAATATAGTATTAGTAGTATTAGTAGTTTTATTAATAATGTTATTCCTAATTAAAAAGAGGATAAGTGGGTTGGAGGGTGGGGCCAGCCCATTTAGGCATTTAAGTAAGGAGGGGTAACTAATTCACCCGAATCCTTATTTTTCAAATCGTCAGAGAGCGAAAAGTTAAGGAGGGAGAACGACGTCTCAAGAGGAGGTTGCTACAGAGTGATCATCAAGAAAGAGCCAATCTTTGTTTTTGACCTTCACCTTCAAGGTACGGTGGGGGAAAGGGTGCTGCTTGTATGTGTATGTGGGAGTGCTTGGGTAGTGAGGGCAACCATAAGACCCTCTAAGATTTTAAATTCGAAATTGATGTATATATTGAGTATTGTATGATGAAAAATCTGTTGTTTGATGATTAATTGTGTTAATCTTGATAAATCTTGATTGAATTGAAGAAGGGTAGCGAGAATAGAGAAAATGGGTAAATAAGGGTTTAACGATTGGGGATTAAGATGGAATAACTGTGAAAATCTGTGTAAAGATTGATGTTCTTGTTGATTTTTTTCAGTATAAACGTGTATGATTGATGTATTAATGTTAAGGATTGATTAGAGGTTGAAATAAAAGGGTTTAGAAGGGGTAAAAATCGCAAGAACTGATATCTCGTGTCAAGGGTAATCGATTACAGAGGTCTGTAATCGATTACTGAGTGTTCTGGGCAGCAGAGGAGTGAGTTTGGCTTGTTAGTAATCAATTACAGAGTGTCTGTAATCGATTACCTGAGAGTTGGTTTGCTGGTAATCGATTACAGGGAGCCTGTAATCGATTACCAGAGTGTTTGCTTGCAGGTAATCGATTACAGGGAGCCTGTAATCGATTACCAGAGAGCATGTAATCGATTACAAGTGCACCCATTGTGCGGAGTTCCGAGTCATGATCCTTAGGATGAGATTTGGTGTACATGATGATAGAGTAAACTTGCATTGTATTTTATGATGAAGTTGAAATATGTATGATGATATGAGTATTATGTGTTGTGTGGAGAATGTGTGTTCTTGGTGATTTGCGAGTGTGACTTATAAACTGATGATGAGATAATATAATGCTAATAAGAGTATGAGATGATATGAGTATGATATGATTTGATGATGATGATGATTATATGTGGGTGAGGATAGGGTAGCCTTCTATGTGCATGTATGAGTTGGTATTCTTTTCCTCACCGTTTTCTCTGTGGTTTATTTACAGGCTATGATGATGGCACATTAGGTGCCGAGTATTGAATTGAATGGGTGTCGCTCTGATACTTGTGACATCAGGGCTTAGTAATAGGGGTTTTATTTTATGTTATTAACAAGATTATGAAAACTGTTTTAATTGCCTTACATGGCCAAGAGGATATTTTGATTTTAACCTTGGAGATATTGATGTTTTATTTACTTTGGAAACCTTTGATTTTAATTCTATTTTAGTTGAGTTGACTTTGAAACAAATGATGTTTTAATGAGAGAATGTGAACCTTTTACCCAATGTGGTCTATTACTTTCCTAAATATTCCTAATTGCCGAATGTATAAGAGTTTGGGGTAGAAGAGTGTCACATTAAGTGGTATCAGAGCAGGTCGATTCACCGACCTTTAGTTATGAGTTTACTGTGCTTCTGTGGTGCTAACGTGTTATGTTGATTGAGTGAAATGTGTTGATTTGATTTAATTGTTTGTTTGATTTCTCTACTTTTCTGTGAATCAGAAGAGTAATGGCTGGAGGAGGTAGGAATGACCGAGTGATGGCTGAAGCCTTAATGGCTATGGCGCAGGTTGTTGGCAACCTGAACCAACATCATGAGGTGGATTGGCTTGCTCGGTTCCAGAGGAACCATCCACCTACCTTTCGTGGGGGTTATGACCCCGATGGAGCCGCCGATTGGATTTTCGAGATCGAGAAGATCTTTAGAGCGATGGACTCCCCGATGGTACAAAAGGTGACATTGGCTGCATTCATCCTATCAGGGGATGCCGGATTCTGGTGGCAGAGCACCTATCATAGGATGATAGATTAGGGCACCGCGTTGAGCTGAGATAACTTCAAGAGGTTGTTCCTTGAGAAGTACTTCCCTCATGATGTTCGAAACAAGAAACATATAGAGTTTCTTGAGTTAAAGCAAGGGGATGGCACTGTGGCGGACTACGTATCCAAGTTTGAAGCGTTAGTTCGATTCTGCCCTACATATGAGGGAGCTGCTAATGAAGAGGCAAAGTGCATAAAGTTTATCAGCGGTCTTAGTCCGGAGATCAAGCAAGTTTTCAACTACCAGGGGATGACGCGCTTTCACGAGCTGGTTAAGAAATGTAGAATTTATGATGAAGACAACAGGGCTAGAGCTGCGCATTACAATAGTGGAGGGCCCTTGAGAAATCAGAGCAGGTCCCAATCAACTAGCAAGGGTAAACTGTATTCTCGTGCAAAGGGAGGCTCCAAGTTCGGAGGTGGCATTGAGGGTTCGGTGCAGAAGAAGAGTTACGCTCCGGCTGCTAGTCAAGCGTCCAAGGGTGGAAGTGTGGGTTCTACCGCTCCCAATACTTGTTTCAGATGCGGAAAGGAGGGACATCGAGCAAACCAATGTGAAGATAAAGAGGCACCTGCTACACTACTGTAGAGAGAAAGGACATATTTCCCGTGATTGTCCTAAAGGGAAGCAAGGAACTGCAGCGGCGAGTGGAGGTGCTAGTCGAAGTGCTAGTAAACCTAAAGCTACTGGGAGGGTCTTTGCCTTGAGGGGTACTGAAGCTGCTCAATCCGAAGACTTGATTCAAGGTACTGGTTTCATGCGGGTAATCCTTTAGTTGTTTTGTTTGATTCTGGCGCGACTCACTCTTTCATATCACATGCTTGTGTGTCTAAATTAAAACTGCCTGTCTCTTCTTTGCCTTTTGTGTTGAGTGTGGAAACGCCAGCTAGTGGGTCAGTTTCTACTTCTGATGTGTGCTCAAATTGTTCTATTCATGTTAATGGTAGAGAATTCCTAGTTGATTTGATTTGTTTGCCTCTAAGTCAACTAGATATTATTCTTGGTATGGACTGGTTATCTTCCAATCATGTCCTATTAAATTGTGCTGATAAACTGTTGTGTTGGTCATCCTGTTGAGAGTAAGAGTAAGGACTTTTGACTGCCAATCAAGTGAAGGCATCTCTAAGGGAAGATGCCCAGGTATATATGTTACTAGCTTCTTTAAAATCTGAGAGTAGTGCTATTGTTAGTGAGATACCTGTAGTGTGTGAGTATCCTGAGGTGTTTTCTGATAATGTGTCTAGTCTACAACCTGAGAGAGAGATAGAATTTTCTATAGATTTAATACCGAGGACGGGACCTATTTCAACTGCACCTTATAGGATGTCACCCATAGAATTAGCAGAGCTTAAGAAACAATTAGAAGATTTGCTAGAGAAGAAGTTTGTGAGGCCTAGTGTATCACCCTGGGGAGCGCCTGTTTTGTTAGTAAAGAAGAAGGATGGTAGTATGAGGTTGTGTACAGATTACCGTCAGTGGAACAAGGTAACCATTAAGAATAGGTATCCTTTGCCAGGATAGATGATCTAATGGATCAGTTAGTGGGGGCGTGTGTGTTTAGCAAGATCGATCTTAGGTCGGGCTATCATCAGATTAGAGTTAAGGAAGAGGATATTCCCAAGACTGCTTTAGGACTAGGTATGGGCATTATGAGTATCTGGAAATGCCTTTCGGTGTGACTAATGCTCCTGCAATTTTTATGAATTACATGAACGGGATTTTTCACCCTTACTTGGATAAATTTGTAGTTGTCTTTATAGATTACATACTAATTTACTCCAAAACTAAGGAGAGCATGATGTCCAAATGTTATTCCTAAATTTTATTAAATAAAATAAAATTAATAAAATTAGGGAAATAAATAAATAATAGTATTAGTATTATAGTAGTTTTATTAATAATGTTATTCCTAATTAAAAAGAGGATAAGTGGGTTGAGGGTGGGCCTAGCCCATTTGGGCATTTAAGTAAGGAGGGGTTACCAATTCACCCTAATCTTTATTTTTTCAAATCGTTAGAGAGCGAAAAGTTAAGGAGGGGAGAAACGACGTCTCTAGAGGAAGTTGCTGCAGAGTGATCATCAAGAAAGAGCCAATATTTGTTGTTCGACCTTCACCTTTAAGGAACGGTGGGGGAAAGGGTGTTGCTTGTATGAGTATGTGGGAGTGCTTGGGTAGTGAGGGAAACCATAAGACCCTCTAAGATTTTAAATTCGAAGTTGATGTATATACATTGAGTATTGCATGATGAAAATTTGTGGTTTGATGATTAATTGTGTTAATCTTGATAAATCTTGATTGAATTGAAGAAGGGTAGCGAGAATAGCGAAAAGGGGTAATGAAGGGTTTAACGATTGGGGATTATGATGGAATAACTGTGAAAATCTATCTAAAGATTGATGTTCTTGTTGATTTTGTTCGGTATAAACGTGTATGATTGATGTATTAACGCTAAGGATTGATTAGAGGTTGAATAAAAGGTTTAGAAGGGGTAAAAATCGCAAGAATTGTTATCTCGTGTCGCAGGTAATCGCTTACAGAGGTCTGTAATCGATTACTAAGTGTTCTGGGCAGCAGGGGAGTGAGTATGGCTTGCTGGTAATCGATTACAGGGTGTCTGTAATCGATTACCAGAGAGTTGGTTTGCTGGTAATCGATTACAGGGGCTTGTAATCGATTACCAGAGTGTTTGCTTGCAAGTAATCGATTACAGAGAGCCTGTAATCGATAACCAGAGAAGTGTTTGGCTGGTAATTGATTACAGGAGGCTTGTAATCGATTACCAGAGTGATTTTTGTGTCCTAGAGTTGCTGATAATCGATTACATCTGGGTGGTAATCGATTACCATGTCTAATTGAGTATGAGAGTGTTGTTTATGTGATGGTTGTGATCCTTTTGTCTATTGATGCTTTTTATACACATTGTTTGTGGAATTGAGAGACTTAAGTGGATGTTTATAGAGTATTGATTGTGGTATGAGTATGATGATATGAATATCTCATGTGATGTTAGATGTTTATAATATTGCGATGTATGATGATTGATGTGATGAGCATATGAGGTATGAGATGTGTGATGATGATATGTTGATGTATTGAACATATGAGGTGTGTTATGATGATGACTATGCATTGAGCATATGAGTGTGGTGACTGAGATGCACGGGCCCATTGAGGGGGTGCAACTCAGGAGGTGAACTGCACGGGCCCATTGAGGGGGTGCAACCTATCGGCGTGTGTGGTGATTAATGGTAGGGCCATCATTGCGGGGAGGATGTCTTTGCACGAGCCCAAGTGAGGGGTGTTGTGCAACTTATCGGCCTGTGTGGTGATTAACGGTAGGGCCATCACCGGTAACAACTAGGGAGATTGATGAGGTCCACCCATTGTGCGGAGTTCCGAGTCATGATCCTTGGGATGAGGTTTGGTGTACATGATGATAGAGTAAACCTGCATTGTATTTTATAATGAAGTTGAAATATGAGATGATGATATGAGTATTATGTGTTGTGTGTGGAGAATGTGTTCTTGGTGATTTGCGAGTGTGACTTATAAACTGATGATGAGATAATATAATTTCTAATAAGAGTATGTGATGATATGAGTATGATATGATTTGATGATGATGATTATATGTGGGTGAGGATAGGGTAGCCTTCTATGTGCATGTATGAGTTGGTATTCTTTTCCTCACCGTTTTCTCTGTGGTTTTTACAGGCGATGATGATGGCACATCAGGTGCCGAGTATTGAATTGAAGGGGTTTCGCTCTGATACTTGTGACATCAGGGCTTAGTAATAGGGGTTTTATTTTATGTTATTAAGAAGAGATTATGAAAACTGTTTTAAGTGCCTTACATGGCCAAGAGGGATATTTTGATGTTAACCTTGGAGATATTGATGTTTTATTTACTTTGGAAACCTTTGATTTTAATTCTATTTTAATTGAGTTGACTTTGAAACAAATGATGTTTTAATGAGAGAATGTGAACCTTTTTACCCAATGTGGTCCGTTACTTTCCTAAATTTCCTAATTGCTGAATGCATAAGAATTTGGGGTAGAAGGGTATCATGGGGTTCAACACCCAAGTTAGGAGAATTACTTTCCCCTTCTATTTTCTTCCCCTCAAGGCCGCCTCCTTCCTCTATAAAAGGGAGGCCTCTTCACTCTTGTAAAGTTAATCAATCATTTTAATCAAAAGCTTTATGCTTCATTTTCTCCTTTTAGAGTTTAGAAGGCTTAATGGTTCTTGCTCAAACCACACTGATTCTTATCCAGCTCCGTGAGTAAGTGGTGAATCTTCACCGGGACTTATCTGCTGAAGGGGTTGCCTTCATCAGTGGCACCATTCTCCATTCCTTTCTCTTCCATTTTCTCTTTCAATTCTCTTAATTTTTTGCACTATATTGTTCAATTTAGACGCTGATTTTTCATGTCTTTTGGTGTTCTAACTGCTTCCTTTGCTCAATTTCTACATCCGTAATTCAACTGCTATCAATTAGTATTAGAGTTTTGTTGAATTGAGAAATTTTGGGGTTGTTTTGTTTCACTTTGGGCACAATTTTCTTGGATGTTTTGGTGCAATATTTCTACTCTTGTGTACTACATCATCTATTTCGTTTTTAATTTGGACTTTGAACTGTTCTCAGGCCCGATGTGCCTTTCTGCTGCTTTCAACTTGTCTGTTTTGCTTGTTCTTTGCGTGAAATGTGTTAGTATGGGGTTGTTTTGTATTCCTTACATCCAAACCTTAGGTGTTTGATAAAATGTCTATTCTAATTACTCATAACTTGTTCTTGAGTGAAATTAAGTTTTAACTACCTGTTTGTGGTGGATTGTGGTGAGTAGGAGCACTGTTTCTTCCATTTTCCAAAGATCGTTCACCAACAGCTTCTCCCTAATCCACTTTAATTTCTTGCTCATCCCATATTATTCATCCATATTATTCATCTCTTTACTATTCCACTTTTATTTTTCAGTCACTCTCATCCTTTTAATTTCTGCTCCCCCTTTACATTTCTGCCGTTTAATTTTCTGTTCACCCCATCCTTTTAATTTCTGCTCTTCCCCTTTATTTTTCTGTCATTTAATTTCTGTCATCCCCATCATTTTAATTTCAGTTCTTCCCCTTTTAATTTTGCGCAATTTATTCCTCTTAATTTTGCCAATTTATGTGCATTCTTTCTAGCTTTTTTGTTCATCATGTTGCTTGTCTGTTTGTTTGTCTGTTTACTATTCCGATTGAAAATCTGAATTTACCGCTAGAAAATCCTTCGGAAACGTTTGGTTGTATGTGAAAAATAATTAATTTTAGGCTGGGTATTGCTTGGCAAAACAGTAGAAATTTTATCAATTTCAATGTTGAAATTTCCATTTTTAACCCAAGTTTAATCAATTTAAAAATCATCAAGTGCGTTGTTTATTGTTTGTGACAACCTGTATGAAATTAAGGAAATGCTATGCTTTTGGTAAAAATTGTGATTCAAGTTGCCAAAAGTTTTGCAAAAACAATTTTTAGAAACTAAGCTCAATTCTTGCCAATTTGGCACCACCTTTGGTTCAATCTTAGGGAGATTATACGCCATTTTTCTCTTTTTAGAATAGGGATCAGTATCATCTTTCTGTAATTTTGAAGTTGGGGCAAAAGACAATTTGCAAAAAGTACCAAAAAGAAGAAAATAGTCAAAAGGAAAAATAAATGCAAAAAGAGTATCAAAAGAAAAAAGAAAGTCAATTCTTGAAGAGGAAAGTTCCTCAAACAGTTTAAAAAAAATTGAAGTAACAAAAGTGCCTAAAACTTATCCCTTTTCAAGTGTAATTTTTTCCATTTGGTTGTATTCAATTATTTCCCATGTAATTGCAGTTTTCTAAAATTGGCAACTTTGGGTCATACAACTTGAATCAACAAAAATGCCAAAAACATTCTCTTTCCAATCATTTGTGTGTCTTCTTGTGTTGTTTGTTTGGCAATTCTACTCTTGTTAACTTTCTTTCATACCACCTTTGTTTGCTTGTCTTAATCATTCTATTTATTCTTTTTATTTTTTAGTTTTTCATTTTAGGCAATCCTAGAAACACCTTAAGTGTCGTTTGTTCCAACTCATTCGTGCTTGGGTAAGGGTAAAACATTGGTTTTGTAAGACCTAATTAAGACTTAATTGAGTAGAAGAGGAAAGAGTGAACACATCTTAGAAAAAATCCTTAAAAAGAGTTAAACACGAGTGTATACATTCTCTTAGTGTAAACACTTAGCTAAGAGGAAAGGTCCAAAGAAACTTTAAAAATGACAAGTAGGAACTTAACACCCCCAACAACTCGAACTTTGAGGCATAGGGCTGAAAAAGCAGAATTGATCCAACGATTTACCCAAGTCATGGAGGAAAAGTTAGCTGAAATAAGGAGAGAGATACCCATAGCTAGTAGGAGGGTGAGAGAAGACATTCTTCTCGTGATGAACGTGATGGAAGGTTTAGTAGGGTAAGAATGGAGGATAGGTATCACAATGCAAGTAGTCATGGTGGGAGGAGTTCCGGTAACTCCCATAAGGGAAATAGGCGTGAGGAAGAGGAAGAAGGAAGTGATAGAGAATTTTACTATGACACTAGGAATATAAGGAGGAGGAGAAGAGAACCTAGGAGGAAAAAAACCAAGGAGGGAAAGTGGGCTTAAAGGGGTTAAGGTAGAAATACCTACATTTCAAGGTAGAAATTATGTGGAGTAATACCTAGAGTGGGAGCTCAAAATGGAACAAATCTTTAGTTGCCACAACTATAGAGATGAATAGAAAGTAAGTAAAACTTGCTTCTATGGAGTTTAATAATTATGCCTTAGTCTGGTGGCATCAACTTCAAACTGACCATAGAAGAGTGTTGATGAGTACTATAAGAAGCTGGATTCAAAGGAGCATGGACCAGCAAGTCTAGTGTTGGGGCTCATGAAGGCCCAAGCAAGGAGAGTTGACTTTCGTAAGTCAACATTGACCATATTAATCTTGGTCAACACTATCCATTTTTCTTTTATAGTAATTTTTAATTCCCTAAATTAGAGTGCCTAGTCATGGCCTCTAAACCATAGTTTGATAGGATTTTTTTTGTATTTCATTTTTCATGTATTTTTCCTACTACCTTAGGAGATAGGGGCGCTATTTTTAGAGTTTAAGTGGCTAAGAGTCAGTCTTGCTACTTGGCTTAGGAGTCTTGGGTTCAAAACACAAGTTAGGAGAATCAATTTCCCCTTCTATTTTCTTCCTATCTTGGTCGCCCCTTTCCTCTATAAAAGGGAGGCCTTTTAACTCTTGTAAGGTTAATCAATTGTTTTAATCTAGAGCTTTATGCTTCATTTTCCTCTTAGAGTTGAGAAGGCTTAATAGTTCTTGCTCAAAACATAGTGATTCTTATCCAACTCCGTTAGCTAGTGGAGAATCTTCACTAAGGCTTATCTGCTGAAAGGATTGTCTTCATTAGTGGCGCCATTCTCCATTACTTCCTCTTCCATTTTCTCTTATTTTTCTGCACTTTTATTGTTCAATTTAGCCACTGATTTTTCATGTCTTTTGGTGTTCTAACGGCTTCCTTTGCTCAATTCTACATTTGTAATTCAACTGCTATCACTCCCTAAGTTTATTTTGTGGGTTTTATTGTTTGTAAAGTTATCTGTAACTTAACTTGAGGATTCATTGTTGATTCACACTCTCTGTGCTTAAAACCTCAAGTTAAGAAGAAATCTTCTTTCATCCATTTCTGCTGTACCTCCTCCACCAAGTCAGAAGGTGTTTCTGGACTGTGGTGTTGAGTTGAGAAGCTTGGCCTGAAGAGGCCCGTGAAGGAGAATACATGTAACTTTGTGATGTTAGTAAAAATCTCACTGAGGTGAGGACTAGACGTAGTTCTTGGTTGAGAAGAGTGAACCAGTATAAATCTTGATGTGTCGATCTTCTTTTGACTCTGTCTCTTAATTGTTTCTGATTTTGTCCTTATAACTTTGAATCTGCTTCCAAGTTTGCAACTTAAGTTTAAAACAGAACCTTAACTCAAAAACAAATATTCATTGTGTCCATCACTTGAATCAATATTTTTGGTAAAATAAATCAGAAGCAAAATTCTTAACTGAACCTAGTTTAAGTCAGAATCACTATTGCATTTGTCTGTGAGTAATCTTCTGACGTCCAAGTGAAATCACTTGAGAATCAAAGTCAGAAGTGAGTTTTATTTTTTTAACAGGCTTAAACATATTTCAATTCAATCCCCCTTCTTGAGACTTTGCCAACTACAAAATATTGTATGCAACAGAAATAACCTCCAACTTCAAACAACAACATCTACTTGAAAACACCAACAACACTTCAGAAACAAACTCGTTAAACCTCTAAAAACTTGAAACCACCAATAGAAATTCTCCAAATTAACCAACCAATATAATCTACCAATACTTCGAGGAACGGTAAAATACCCATGAAGCTCACATGTGAGACACGACTCTACCAACTATGGTCTAAGAGTGGTACTTTACTCGATTTCCCACAGACAACGCCAAATGTTCTACAATGAATTTCGTGGATACCTCCAAAGCTCAAAGTACTCCAAGCACCAACCCTTCAAGCTCCTCACCAGTGTTTGGGAAAAATGGATGGGGTACCTGCGAAAGCACTCAACCCATAAGCCAGTCTGTATTTTGATAGAGTGATGGAAAAATATGGAATGATATCGTACCTTGTAATGGGTTTGCATGTGTGTATATATAGAGAGATCATAGAAGCTTTTATAAGATAGTAGAGTGATGTCCCCTCACTCTGAGGTGGTTTAGCCAAGTGTCTCATTGGATATGGAGAAGATTCTGCTTTATTTGTGTGTCTTACTAACAGCGCACCACGTTTGCAAGTGAGGGACTTCAGTATGCATGTGAACTTCGATCCGAACGTCACCTCCTATCTCAGACAGGTATTGATATCGGATTGGTCCTCCAATTGACCCGGATGGTTGGTGGCGAGACTTGAGATCGGATCTGGGTTGCCCTCGGAACAAATTCGAATAGTAAAAAAGCAAAGCCAACATTTGGGGCAATTTGATTTGTTACTATGTGGTCTTTATTGGTTTGTAGAAACAATATTATATTAAGAGGTGAGGAATTGAATCCGGAAAAACTCATTGATTTAATTATAATAAGGGTATGGTATTGGTTGAGGGTTGGGTTGGAAGGGTTTAAATTTTTCTGTGGCAAAATGGTTTAACCACCCATTTTTTTCGTTTATCTTGTGTATGATCCAGATGAGTTTGTTAAAGGGTTTGGTCACCCCTTGTGTTCACTATAGTAATTGTATTAGTTTTCTTCTTGTTTAAAAAAAATTATTATATAAAGAAATAAAAGTAATATGTAATTAAAGAATTATTTTTTTGTTTTTTTATAAGGAATAAAAATGATAGAAAAAGTTATAGAATTAAAAAGATAGGAAATTTAAAAATACAAATGGTGTAAATTAAATTGTATGGAGAAATTTAAATAAAATTGGTGGTAATACATTGCAGACAAAACATTAAATCAATTGTGAAAATTTATGTAAAATAAAAATATGTTATCTAGGTCTTGTTAAAGAATAGGAACATAGTGTAAGTTAAATAATTTAAGAAGTAGGGAACTGCGTTACTATATAAAAAAAATATTAGATATATGAAATTATGATAAATTTACTTAATTTAGGCCCCAATTGAGTTGGTTGCGATTTTTTAATTTTTAATTTTTTTAAAAAAATTCAATCTAGTTTTTATAACTCAAAATTAAAAACTAAAAACTATTTTTGATGGTTTTTCAAAATGGACATTTTCAAAACCACAAAATGTGGTTTTTAGTTTTTACTTTTGAGTTGTAAAAACTTGGTTGAAACTTTTTGAAAATTGAAAACTCGCAATCACCCCATACGGCTCATTAAACTGTGAAAAACTTCTTTTAAAACCAAATTTGAAGTTGAACTTCACTCATGTTCTTTGTTATCACATATTTGAACTTTTTAACATGGAAGGTCTAATTAAATATGAAATTCAATTAATTAAAAATAATCAATTTGTTTGAGTTTCAATAAATTTATAATTATTTTATAATCAATTAATTAATTACATAATTAAATGTATTCCACGTATATTTCAATATATCTTATTTGAATTTCTAACTGTTGAGATTAATTTTTAAAAATATTAAAATAAATTTATACCAAATATCTGTTGATTGATTCGTTGAACTTTAATTACATCTTCAATGAAATTAATTCTATATTTAGGATTCTAACCCTGATTAAAATGATAATTATATCCTCATTTAAATTACTTTCACATTTAGTACTCTACACTTAGATTATAATAGTATTATTTTCATATTTATGTGAATTTTAATTTTAATTTTTTTTGAATTTATAATAAATTTTTTTAATTTTATCTAAGTTAAAAAATTAAATCACATTATTCTTTAGTTAAAATATATAAAAGTTTTAGTAATTCATTTAAATTTTCAAATTGATTGATTGAATTCAAAATAAATTTTATATATTTTGAATTTAATTGATATATCATTGATGAGTGTTATATTAATTTTTTTTGCTAAGCAAAGAAAATTAATTAAATGGGAGTACAAGGGGTACTCCAACCCATCATACAAAAGAAATAAAAAAGGACCGGACCAGCCAAGGTACTAAATAACCCAATAATTTTATGACCAAGAGAGCCAAGACACTACTTGTCAGGCGCACTATATCAACAAATTAAAAGCTTCAAAACACAAGCATAATAACAGCTTGTCCGCTATCACATTACACATTATCTTCTCAAAAAACTCCTGATGCATTTGTGTTTGTCCAATAGAAGCCTTCCATCCAAAGCCGTGAAAACATGAACCAAACTCCCATCTATGTATCTAGCAACCAAAGTACATCATATGATAAAGAGGTAAACCGCTCCAAAGATGACTTACAATATAGTAACCACGGGCAGCTCAACATAACAATTCTATCCACATACGGACAGGCATTAACAACAGCCCGAATAAAAATTCAAGCACACACCAACATCAGAAGACCATAACATAAAAGGGTAAGAGAAGGAAGAATCTTTTGCCTTCAAGCAATTCCATGTTTTGATCTTGATTAGATCTACAACATTTGATGGTTCCCTAGCCTTATTGGAAAAGATAACATCATTTCAAGCAATCCATAGGGACCAAATTGTCACCAACTAAATCAACGACCAACACAGTCTACTATTACCACTACAATCAGGTAAACCAACAAAATGACATAAATTCTACAAACTACCATAATGTAGAACAGAATGAAAACCACCCCACCTCACATAAGACATCCACACTTCATGAGCAAAAGGGCATTCAAAGAACAAGTGTGATGTGGTTTCTAGAGCTTGCCCACACCAGACACAGTCATCATATAACCCATGAAACACATTCCTTTTAGAGAGATTCTGTTTGGTTGGAATCCTATTTAAAATAGTTCTCCAAACAAAACAAGAAATCTTTGCTGGAATAAATTTTGACAAAAGGAACTGATACATAGGAAATTCTGCATATAGGTCCTCATTAACAATTATTTGGTAAGCAGATCTGACAGAATAAATACCTTCTACATCTATGCTCCAATGCAAACAATCTGCACGTTCCTCAACTAGATGTACCAACTGTAGCTCAGAGGAAAGTTGTTGAAGTTGGTCTTGCTCCCATTGAAATAAGGTCCTGCGCCAGCTCCATGTCCAAGATATACCATGTACATTTCTATCTAACATATTAGCAATACTCACATATTTATTATTAGAAACAGAGAATAATCTAGGGTTTCTATCACACAACGACATATCATCGAACCATACATCCTTCCAAAAAAGTGTGTCATACCCATTCCCCACTTTTTTAACACAACATTTAGAAAACCATTCCAAAGTTGTGTCATGGTTAATATCAATACACCAAAGATCTCTCCACCAAGTAGACCCCTTCTTCCTCCCCCCATTCGAAGAAAAACATTCCACCCCATAAATAGAAAAAAGCACCCTATGCCAAAACCTTCCCTTCTCAACAAGCAATCTCCATCTCCACTTCCCTAACAAAGCCAAGTTAAAAGCTCTTAAGTCCCGAATACCCAAACCCTCATGTTTTTTCTCCCTACAAACAACCTCCCAAGCAACCCAAGAGATTTTATTTGTACCCAAGGTCCCACCCCACAAAAAGGAAATAAAAAGAGAATTGAGTTGTGAAATAATACATTTGGGAGCCTTAAAAAAAGAAAGTAAATAGATCAGAATAGAGTTGAGAACCGACTTCAAAAGGACAAGATGACCACCAAAAGACAAAATTTAAACTTCCACCCAGATAACCGCTTCTCAATCTTCTGAATAATAGGACTCCAAGTCTTCTTTCTTCTCGGATTTACACCAATAGGTAAGCCCAAGTAGTATAAAATGGAAGTGACTCTACTTTACAATTCAGGAAATTTGCAGCCACATTTACCCAACCCTCATCAACATTGACTCCCACTAGCTTACTCTTATGAAAGTTAACTTTAAGACCTGCCACTAATTCAAAAATCTGAAGAATGGCTTTAATAGTCCATACATTTTGAACAGAAGCCTCACCCACAAGAATTGTGTCATCTGCATACTGTAAGTGAGATACCACCACCTTATCACTACCAGCCAAATAACCAGAGAAAAGATTGGATTGTACTGCCTTAGACATCAAGGCATTCAACCCCTCATCCACAATGAGAAATAAGAAAGGTGCTAGCGGATCACCTTGACGCACACTACGAGTAATCCCAAATTCACCCATTGGGCTACCATTAATTAATACCGAAATTCTGGAAGTACGAAGACGTTCAAACACCCACCTTCTCCATTTTTCAGGAAAGCCCATTCTACCCATCACATACTGTAGAAAATCCAAGCCGACTAAATCATATGCCTTTTCAAAATCTACCTTAAAAAGTAGACAACTCTTCCCTTTCCTCTTCAATTCTTCAATTGCCTCATTCACAATAATGACACTATCAAAAATGGATCTGCCTTTAACAAAAGCTGATTGACAGTCTGAAATAACACGCCCAATCACCCTTCTCAATCGGTTGGCAAGAATCTTGGTCACCACCTTATACATTACTCCAATTAAGGAGATGGGTCGAAATTCCTCTATCTTTTGGGGTTTTTATTAATTAATTTGAAGCACTATATTTAAAAATTATAACTAATGTATTTTTAAATTATTATTAAGGTTACAAAGAAAATTATAACATAAAATTAATTTAGATTCAATAAATTAAAATTACTTTTCAATCAACGATCTAGATTTTAACATGATTGGTATTGTTCAATTTTTTTATTTAAACTTTTTATTATATAAATAATTAAATATATAGTTTAAATTATTAGATATAGTTAAATTTAATTTATTTCATTTCATTTCAAATATACAACACTGACAAAAAAATTGAATATGCAACATAAATTTCAAATATCAATTTGTTTAAGTTTCGATCAATTCATATTTTTTTTTTCAATAATTTAATATAGAATTAAATGATTTTTAACACTAATACTTAATTTTTATTAAATATCTAATTAAATGTGTGATTTCCTGTTGTACTGATTTAGAAATATATATTTAAATTTTATTTGTTTAATTCAATGTAGGTATATATACCACATAAATATATTTTAACAAATTTTTTTTTTAAATTTCTACTAATTCATATAATTTATAAATAAATAATGAATTTAATTCATAATATAAAAAATTTATTGATTTACATTATATCTTCATTGAAATTAATTACATATTTAGGATTGTACCATTAATTAAAATGTTCATTATATTTTAATTGAAATTATTTCCTTACTTAGTACTCTATACTTAGTTATAACGTTAATTATTTTTATATTACCATGAATTTAAATTTATGGATTTAAAATTTAATTAAATTAGTTATTTTCACATTTATGTAGTTAATTTACGTGATTAAAATTTATAATATTTTATTGATATATTGATGAATGTAATCTTAATTAAATTTTTTTGAAATAATCTTAATTAATTTTTTTGACGAAATAATCTTAATTAATTTGATACACTATATTTGAAAATTATAACTAAAGTTATAAAAAAATTGTAACATTAAATTAAACTTTCAATCAATCTAAATTTTAAATTTATTGATGTGATTGTATAATTTGATATTTGAAATTTTTTATTAAAAGTATAATTAAAGATCCGATTCAACTAATTAGATGTAGTTAAATTTTGTTGATTTAATTTCAATATGAATATGTCATGTAAATTTTAGCATAGAATTTATTTGATTTTGTATTAATATAGATTAATTATAAATATGAACTAAATTGATAATAAATATTTATTGATTGATTCATATACTCTTAATTATGTTTTCTTTGAAATTGATTCTACCTTACGACTCTGCCCTTATTTTATATGTGTTATATGAAAAATACTTCTCTTAATTTTATACATACTATAATTAAATTAATGAATTTAATAAAATATAACATATGGTAATATAAATACTCCCATTTAATAAATTTTACATAAAGCTTAAATTGTTAATAGCTAGCTAGTTTTATTTTTAGAGTAGTTGAAAAATTCTCATATGAAATTAAGATCCATTTTATTTGCTCTATTGTTTTAAGAAAAAGTTTTTAACGAAATATATCGTTAAAAACTTTTACTATAGTTAGATAAATTAAAAGACAAAAACTATCCGAAAAGATAATATTAATATTTTCAAAAAAAAAAAAAATATTTCTAATACTAACATTTAAAAAAATAAATACTTTTTGTTAAACTTATTCAATCAGACTTGTAAATTTATGCAACGCGTCAATTTTTCCTATTTCCAAGTCTCTAAAAAGTAATGACCAATTAGATGTGTTGATAAGTATGGTCTATAATTACTAAACATCATGTCACACATAGATATTTATTACGACATGCATTGCATAGCTATTTTGTTGACAAAGGCTTTTGTCATTTTGAAAAGATTGTTTTCACTTGGACTCGTTGCATGCTTTGCTAGGATACAGACGAGACGAGACGAGACGAGACTCTAGAATATTTTTTCTTTTTTTCTTTCATTTGTATCCATTGCAGTTAGTTTAAATTTGCTAACGCATCCATGTTATATACGTATCTGATACCGATATGTACAATCCTTCTCGACATGTATCCAAACAATATTTTTCATTTTTTATTTTTTAAAAGAAATTATTATCCGTATATGGCATATACCTATGATACTATTAGGATACAACTATGCATTCGGATTCAATCAGGGGAAGCATGGGTCTTGCCACTCGCCACTCCCACTATATTATATTATACACCATATATAAAAAATAAAATATTATTAACTATATTTAATAAAAAAAGTTAAATAAAACACGTGTAATGCATTTAATTTTTATAATCTATATTTTATATAATATTTATTATCAAAATTTAGTTTCTTAAAGTGATTTTTATAAAAAATTATTTGATACAATTTATTAATGAATTTTATAAATATATATTATATGTATAATTTAACTAAAAGATATGATGAATTTGATTTGTATTTAAGATTTATTATTAAAAAAAATTCCGACTCCCTTCATGAAAATCTTGGATATTATGAAAACTTATCTAAAGCTTCTTTTATAGCCTTGTCATGTATCATGTTATGACTTATGATCGAGAGGAATTGATGTATATACTCTTTTTATTATATTTGAATAGAAACAAATTTAAAATGGATCCTAAAAGGGAAAGAAAATTGGTTTATTTGCACTCTAATCTTTAAGTTTTGTTTGGAATGGAGAAGGGGTATACTAAATGAAGGACATGCTTGTGGAATATATATTAGTAAAGATGTACATGAACTACTTGGTGGTGGTGGTGGACTTCTTAAATTGGCAGAATTATTTCTTGATACACTAAACTAATAAACTTAATATTGTCCATTTATAAAATATATAATTTTTTATAAATTTGTGTTAGCGTATCTAAAAAGTATCGTATCTTAAATTTTGAAGAATATAATTTTTCATATCCCCATATTCGTATAGTATCTTATTCATGTTATACTAAGTATCTAGGCTTCATAGGTATCCATTAAGGGAACTCTCATTAGATTTTGGATAAGGGTTAACTCAATCCTAAAAGAAGTTTTGTAGGATGAGAGAATTGTCAAAGGTTTATATATACATTTATTTGATCTTATCTCTAATCAACATAAGAGTCCAACATCCCCTAGCGTTAAGTTTATAGAGTTGACAACCGAATAAAGGATGTAGGATAGATTTTGATACTAATTTAGATTTTGGATAGGGTCCACTCCAAAAGTTACCAAGTAGGATGATAGGATTTCCCAAGATAAACCCAAATTTGCAACGGTCACAATTTGTTATAATTATTTGGTGTCAACGGATCTGACTTATATATATATAAAAAAAAACATAACTTCTTGTATGAATTCCTTAGGTAAAGTCAATGTATATCAAACTGAAATAATTATGTCAAGGACCCAAAAAGAAATTTTGATTCACATGTATGCCGTGAAAGTCACCCTGATTAATTATTAATAATAGTAAACGAACATGATCACATTTTCAGCCTTTTCACACTATTACATAAAAAAAAAAAAAAACAAAGTCGAAAATTAACTACCACAGATATGTACGTACAACACTACAACTAGTTAGAATTTGCTCAAAGCAAACATGGCTGCGCCGTTTAATTGTGCTCATTCAGCATATATTTGACAAAAAAATGAATAAAGAATATGAAACATTGACATATATAACCTGAGTTGGCCATCAACCATAATCTAGTTTTTTGGGAATGGTGCGTGGAATTTGCTAACCAAATTTAGGCACTATCTAAATATCGAAAGTGTTGAAACAATTTTTCTTGTGAATTAACCAAATATAGAATAATTAAACTGAATTAACCTTTTATGTTTTTTATGGATTCAAACATTTTATATAAATTTCCTTCACATATTAATGTAAATATTCTCTAATACGTACCCCTCCAGCTGTGAAGGGCTGCGTTCAAACACAAGTAGGTGTAATTAATTAATGGTCCAAGACCATCATGCCACAAAGCCACAAAGGAGTGATCATAGCCTTCAAAATTGGTTAAAGTCAACGGAATTAGATCACCGAAATGATAGCTAGATATATGACTATATATTTCTTCACTCGTTACTAACTCTGTGATTCAATAGAAGAAACATGATAGAGATAATGGATCACACTAGTGCTCTAAAGAAAAAAATTATTGCTGGAAAAAGGAGAGGGAAAAGAAATTTAAAGTCTTACATTTTTAATTAGAACTCATTTGTTTTTTCTTTCCATAGCAACTGAATCAGAATTTCCTGATCCTATATGATCACACACATGTTCACAACTATTTCAACTTTCAACAACCACAGTAACATGTGAATTTAATTTTCATTAATAAGTTAGCTTCATGCCCGTCCCATCTTATCCCACTTTACTTTAATCATCCATTTTGTTGTTTTTTGGCTCTTCTATATATATTATATGAATAAAGTGATTGAGCCAATTATTAAAGAACTACCAATTATTTCAAAGGGAATCTTTTAATTATAATCCATATTGTTATTCTATACTACATTCAATTAAATAAGGGATTTTTGTACCCCTCTTTTTTCTTTTTTAAAGTCAAGGGTCTTCAATTGAATAATGGGCTCCTTCACAGATTGAATTAAATCACACTCTCATTTTTCCATCACAATGCCATATAGGATTGTTCATGGCATCTGGAATAAAATGTGGGTAGGCAACTTAATTTGTAATATGGTGATAGAATGAGGGTGTATATATGAAAAGTTGGTGCCTCATCTACAAGTTAATTAAACACTCACAATGCAAATATGGACCTATAGCTATAGTGTAGCCCTGAAAAGTAATCTACCTACCCACACCCACAGCCTGATTTGATTTAAAAACACATGAACCTACGTACCTTTGGCTGTTTATTCTGACCAGGAGCTGAATAGTGGTTACTATTCCTTCTACTAAATTACTCTCCCAATAGCACCAATTGTAACAATTTAATGAATGATTTATGAAAATGTGCAGTGAGACAGGAAAAAACTGGGGGGGATCACACAGAAAAAAATAAAAAAATTCTCTTCTGTATCCAATAGCTTCATGACAACTTACCAACTAAATGCGTATGTCGGTTATGTAGGCATTAGTCTATATATGGTTTGGATGATGGATATTGGGAGAGCACCCTGAATTTTTGTGAATTAAAATTGATTATGATCCGAATTATATTCATGTGTATGGGTCAATATGATACGAATTCCAAACATAAAATTAATATCAGATCACTTTAAATTTACGTTTAAAATAAAATGAATTCTACAAGAATAATATTCAAATTCAAATTTGTAAACACTATCGAAACACACAATTCAGTATCAAGTAAAGTAGGGTATTAATTAATAGAAAAGTTAAAATATGATAAATGGCATTTATATGATTTTTGTTCTTTGTTTGTTTAGTGTACAATAAAAATAAAACAAAAAAAATTAAAAAAAAGTAATACATTTTAATTTCATATTAAAAATGCAGAAACAAAAAGAATAAAATAAATTTTATTTAAAAATAAAATTATTTTTGGTCTATGTAAAATAATAAATTTTGGTTTTACCCCTCATAATTTATTTATTTACACTCAAAATCTAATTTTTAAAAAATATCCTTGTTGATAATGTGGTAAACAAAATTATCTCAATGATGTGAATATTCCCGGTTCGAATAGAATTATCTCCCTTTGAAAAATATCTATGGTTAAAAAAATAAAAAAAAATTATCATATGACAAATACTTACAACCTATTGTAGTAATTTTTTAATTTGTCACACAGTAGTGGGGAATTTTTTTTTGGATTGGGTTGTGGCCGGATTGGAAGGGTGGGAATAGTTGTGCCGAGTCTCGAACCCGCGACCAGCTAATGAGTGCAACAATGACAAATCATTAGCGTCGGGGTGTGAGATTGGCATTAGTGGGGATTTTTTAAATTTTAGATTTTGGGAGGATGTAAATGAAAAATATTTATAACGTATTAAAATTAAACTCACCAATTTTATACCAAATATAGATTTTACTCTTTATTTTATTTTCATATGTCCAACCCTAGATACCTTAGAGTACCATATGTATAGGAGCTCAATCTTGTGCAACCACTCAAATTGACAATACACCACGTACTCTTCATAGGATTAAGTTAGTCGGCAATCTGAAAATGACAACTACTGGGTTTTGATTAAGTACAAATTCCAAACATCATAATAATTAATTTAATCTTATTTAAAACTTTTTATATTATTATGCAACAATACATACTTGCATTATTAAAAGAATTATATTTAACATATACAGTCGTTACTAATTAATAAGTCATTTTAATGATGTGACAATGGCTTGATAATAATATAAAAACAAATTACCGCTAATAATAAATAAAAATTAATACTAAAAAAATAAATTAACATTAAACTCATCTAATTAATCACAATATGTCCGCTAGCTATATATGAAAATGTCTAAATAGTACTATAGTAGAGTTTAATATATATACATTCTCATTCTCAGTGTAAAGAAGTTTTACACAGAGACATCATATGATGTGATGTTACATCATTTATTAAATGGATTTAATTGATATACAGTGTCACTGTAAAAAAAATTTTTTAAACAGACATCCAAAGGTGTGCTGCCACGTCATTTAATAAACATGACACCTCATGTGTTTATTAAATTAAATACATGACGTGGAAACATATATTTATTGAATGTGTGTGTAAATTTTTTTTACACTGACAGTGTATAAATATTAAATTCTTATTGAATTTAATAACACATAAAATATAATATTCATTAAATAATGTCGCAACACATCAATAGATGTTTGTATAAATTTTTTTACACTGATATATATATATATATATATATATATATATATATATATCAATAAATCCTAAATAGTAATGTATATGGGTTAACATGATAAATTGATGACTAACGCTTGTAGTTGGAATCTTGCATTGTATGTAAGAAAAAAGAAATAGGAATCTAGCATGTGAATGATCGATACAATAATTGCTGAGTTGTAATGTAATGAGAAATGAAATTCATACACCATACAATATTAAAATCAAGAAAAAGAAAAAGAGAAAAGAAAAAAAAGAGAGAGAAATGTGAGATGTGATAGGTGATGTGATAGAGAGATATAGAGAGAAAAAAATGTGTTGTGTGAGTTGTTATATGTTTTTAGTTATATGAATTTATTATCTCTAATGTAACACGATTTGGCTCCATTTAGTCATATAATTATGGATCAATTTTAATTTAATGGGTAACAAAACAATTTGATGATAAGTCCAGCCATCATATAATAAAAATTTGGATAATGCTAACGATCGAGTATAAAGCACTAAATAAAAAATTAATAAATTGATCGTTAAGAATATAAAAAAAATTAATAAAATAAAATATTTTTATTATTTATTAAAAATCATGATATTAATTATATTTATAATATTAAATATTACATATTTTAATAATTTTTTATTATATATCATCATATCGTTATTGAACTCTTTTATCATTTCTCATAAAATTTACACATAAGCAAGTCTAACTTTTAATTCTGGTTTCTCATGCTCTGTGTGGTGAATTAATCAGCAATATTTAGATAAGCATGTTTTAACATTAAGGTTGATTTCGACATGATATAATAGGATAAGATAGATGAGTTGGATAGAAATAAGATAAGATAAGAGTATGATAAGCTCTTATCATATCATATGTTTGATGCACACCGGGATAAGAGATAGATAACATTACTTTATCTTATCATACGTTGAATTAATAGACAAATGATGATAGGATAAGATATAAAAATATTGATATGACAAAATTACCCTTATTATAAATTTAAATTCACTTTTGTAGTAAACTAAATTCAATTTTAATTTTTTGACTTTTCAATATTCATACATGAATAAAAAATTATTTATTTATGAAAAAATATTTAAATTTAATAATGAAGAATAAAAGTTTTAAAAATAATATCAAAATTATCATAAAAAGAGGATATGGGGAAAGAGAGGGGGAGGGGGGAGAGAGAGAAAGAGTGGAGAGAGGAGAGATAGGAAGAGGGAGAGAGAGGAGAGGAGAGAGGAAGAGGGAAGAAAGAGGAGAGAGAGGGCGTGGGTGGAGAAGGAGAGAGAGCGAGTGGAGAGAGAGTGGAGATAGGAGAGAGAGAGAAGAGAGGGAGATAGTGGTGAAAGGAGAGAAAAGAGGAGAGAGAGGGAGAAGAGATAGAAAGAGGAGAAGGGGAAGAGAGAGAGAAGGGAGGGGGAGAGAGGGAAAAGGAGAGGAGGGAGAGTGGAGAGGGAACAAATGAGGAAGAAAATTTTGTATCCTGTCCTATCACTCCCTAATCCAGCTCCCTCTTAGGATAAGAGTTACACTAGGAGGAAAGGATAGGATAAGCCAAATGATAAAGTTATCATATCCTATTGGTGCAACAAACATAATCTAAGTGATAGGATAGGATAAAATTAGGCAAAAATATGTTTTTCATCCCTATAGTTTCGATCAACTTTGGTCTTCGTCCCTGTACTTTAAATCCTTTGTTTTTTATCCTTGAACTTTTTACACCCCCAATCCATGGTCCCTGACCATTAGTGGGATCTATTAACCTGGTGAGCTGGGTAACAAAAGTTACATGTTAGCCTCAATAGTGGACCCCAAATAGTTGAGTCATCTAATTAATCTTTTTTTATTAATTTTTTAATTATTAAAATAACCATAATTATGAAATTATGTTTTTTATCGGGTAAAATTACTCAGGTGAAAACCCTAATTTAGTAATTAGGGTTATTTTAATAATTAAAAATTAATAAAATAGTTAATTAGATGACCAGTCAGTCATTTCGGACTCACTATTGAGGCTGACATATAACTTTTGTTAGTCAGCTCATCAAGTTAACAGATCTCACTAACGGGAAGAGACCGTGGTTTGAGGGTTTAGAAAGTTTAGGGACAAAAAACACATGATTAAAATACAAGGACGAAGACTAAAGTTGATCGAAATATAGGTACAAAAAACATATTTTTTCCCATAAAATTATTATATCATGTCTCTTATCCTGTCCACCAAACGGCCTAAAGTTATAACATTGATAATGTACACACACATATATTGGTGTACTAATTTGTACAATAAAAGTATTAAGGATAGAATCTAAGACATTATGTAAACTATATCCAAACTACCCACTTAAGGATTTAAGGTTTGGGTATTTTACATTAGGTTAGAGATTCAAATCCTCAATGCTACCATTGTAGACCCGTGTGTGTGAATTCAATTTGCTCCTCATCATAATGTTGACACTTTTTTTTATTATATAAATTAAAATTATTTTAGATTGATGTAGTGGATATTTTATATTTATGAGATCACAACTAAAACCACCTTAATTAATTTTATTATCTCTAAGAATTTTGGAGTACGGACGGTAATTTAATTTCATAAGACATGATTTCCCAATTTTCTTATTTTGCTTGAAAATACTTTTCATATATATTTTAGGGAAAATAGTATATAAGCATCCTTAACTTTTACCCTTTTGTAAATAGGCACAATGAACTTTATTTGTCATAATTAATCCTTAAACTTTCATCACTGTTGCAATATGACATTTCATTAGCATGAAGTTAAAAAATTAACAAATATAATCTCAACCCTTCAAAATTGTGTTTAAAATATTAAAATTATGTAAAATAAAGTTTTAAAAATAAAAAATAGGAAAAAAACTCTAAATTAAAAGAACACGCGGTCATATTTCGCTTTAAAAATTCAAATATGCTTAAATTTGACATAATTCAAGAATAAAAATATGTAAATTTTACCCTTTTATGTTTTTTTTAATATTTGAAACAAAAAATCTCAAAAGATTGAGATTGGTTATGGTAATTATTTAACTTGATATTAATGAATGGAGTTATTGTAATAATATAAGAGTTTAATTGAGACAAATTAAAAGTTCATAGTGCCTGTTTGCAAAAGGACAAAAGCTCAAGGTGGTTTTATACTCTTTTCCCTATATTTCACTCGGAAGAATACTTTCCCTATTTCACTTTTCATATATCTGACAATCTTTTTTAGATAAGCATATATTTGACAATCTAATCTCATTTCTTTAAAATTTATTAACCCCCTTATTAACATAAGTAATACTCCCTCTAGTCTTTTATAAGGCACACTTAACCAAATTACACATATTAATAAAAATGGTTAAAGTTAATTAATTTTATTGGAGTTTTAAAAATAGTTTAACTTTCTAATTTTACCCTTATTTAATATCATTAACTAATACCACTACCATTTGATAATTGGAAAGACATAAAATTAATAAGGGTAAATAAGAAAAATTGTAATAAATGCTTACTTGAAATTATAAAGTGTTTTAATATAAAAGACCACCAAAACTTATAAAAATGACTTATAAAAAGGACCGAATGGAGTACCGTTGTCAACTATCAAAGCTATCAAGCATTACAAGAGCACAAACTAGGTGAATCCAAGTCAGTCATTACTGGTATACGAATCTTACATCCTGATCACTAGTATTAGACATATTACACACACACACGTGCCTACACTTGGACAGGAAGTTAATTTATGTTAGCTAGTTATCAATATTCACTACAACATTTTTAAGCTTGGGAAATAACAAAAAAATGACCAGAAATGTTACAATTGTGGCCTAAATCTCATGTTATGGATTGACAACGTGACAGTTGTCGAACCCGCACAAAATTATAATTATAATTCTTTGATTTGCAAACTACTATAGTGGAATGGTACAAACCGGGTCAAACCCTGATGATCCACTCAAATTAATCCTTCTTTATTAGGGTTTGATTGATTAGAATAAACTGAAGAAAACAAAGATCACGTTAAAAACAAAGGGTGAATCAATTCAAGACAATATCAATCCAATGAATTCAGAGTTTATTTTCATGGTTAATCATTGGTTATTAATAATGATATGAATCCTCTTAGTTTGTTAGGATTCTGAATAAGGACCCTAGGAAACTAGGCTTGCTTACTTGCACAGTTAAACAAGAAAGAAAAGGATTATGCGTACGATAGTAACCAGAAATTAGACATGAAATTAAATAAAGGAAATAGAAACAAAGGAGAAAAAACTCAGTGATTCAATTTGAATAGTAAGGTGCAGAATTCTCCTTTGATTCAGTGAGCAAATTTAAACCCAGAATTTAGGTGTAGGTTGGCGCAGTTTAGAACAACTCAGTTTGCTTCTAATTAAAAGAAAATAAAGTGCGGTTTTGTAGATTACTCAGCGCATGAAATGGGCTACAGAATGATGCAGTTTTAGAACACAAAAAATAACGCTCATGTGTAGACAGAGTGGGTGCACATTGAGTAATAATTCCAGCGCACAGTTGATACACTAATGAGCAGAATATTAGCATAAATATTGAACCAAATAAGTGCAGAATTTTTAATCAAACTCAGTGTGAATTTTAAAGAAGAAAAGATGCAGAATTTCATACAAAACTCAACGCTCCTACGTACATGGATATTCTGGGACAAAATTTGTGAGTATGTAAAGGAAAGAAAATGGGATGGAAATGATGATAGACACAACACTTCCAAGGATGAAAAATAAGTCCAGAGATTACACACACAAATGGATGGAAAATCCTTTCATAAATCTCAATAATCGGATTGCAAGAACCCAAAGAAGAACAAGCTCACAAGCTGTGTTTTTCAAAAGCCAAAGTATTCGGATTCTTTCATGTGTTGGGCGCTACCTTATAAGGCCCTTTTACATTCAGAATGGTTACAAATAAAACTCTTAATTAAACCAAATAATTGTCACTTAAAATGAAAATTGTGACTGCCCATAATTTTTTAAATAATCAGCCCACACTATTTGAACTAAGCTGGCCGCCCCTTTTGTTAGAAAAAGTAACACTAAAAAATGATTTTAATTGGCATAACAACTCAGCCAATATTTATGTAATCTGGCCGCCCACCATTCAGCCAAAGTAGCACTCCAAAAGTGAGTTCAATTTATGACAAACTGCCCTTCCAATAAGACAATGCAACCTCCCCTTCACACATGAAGCAATTGATTAACTTGAGCTTTGATTCTTCAAGGCTTGGTTCTATGTTATTAGAGGCTGTCAACACATGTGGTGGTAAAGCTTTCTTAGCTCTCCTTGTCCTTGCCCTTATCATATATAGGTCCTTCAAGTCCTACAAGCTTCTTGTTCTTGGTCATGTCCTCATCAAATAACATGCATTGAAGAGATTAAATCTATCAATTTAGAATCATATGGAACCCCTACAATGATCCTCAGATTCACTGCTAAAATAATTTTCAGAATTCAATTGATTAAGATTAACAAGACCTAATAACCATCAAATCTTATGTTAGATCCATATCAATTTTATAACCGGAATCCAATTGGAGTAAATAATTAAATGAACACCTTCAATTCAATTATTTACTCTATGATTTTTAATTGTTGTATGATGATTAACCAATCAAGAGTACAATATACATTAATAACAAATTTCATAACCAAAACATGTTAAACAATCAAGCTTTGATCAAAGAAATATGAAATTGAAGCAAGTGGAGTAGAAAAGCAAGGTAGATGTAATTCAATGAGCATGTAAATGAAGATAAAATCTCAAAACCAAGATGAAAATAAGCTTGACTCCTTGAATTGAATACAAACTTAGCCTTCCATGAAGGCTTTACAAAAAGATGAACAAAAGTAAATAAGACTCTTGGTAATTTCTACACACTTGGATGATCTTCTCCCTAGCAAGCCCTCTGATAAGTGAAAATTATATGATAAATTGGAACACTTTTTAGTTCACTTTTCAAGATAAATGGTAATTTTGCCCCAGTTTAATCCCTTTTTATTAAATATTAGATAAATTGTATTTATTAATCTTAGATTTGAATTTGATGCTATTTTGATAGAAATATTGCTGATTTTTGCAGGATATTGCAAAGATTTGATTTGGAGGGAAAATAGCATTAAATGAGGGAGATATCTGCAAGATTTGAGTTTGATTGAAGACATTTAATAAAGATTTAAAGAAGATTTGAAGCAATTAATGAGGAGATCACTTCCAATCAAACAAGGATTCTACAGACAAGCTTCCCAAATAAATCAAAGATGCTCAATAAATGCAAGGGTTTTATCAAGAAAAGGGAAACAAGGAAAGACAAATCTGTCAAAACCAATCTCGGGGAGAGATCAAGATTAAAAAGAGAAAGTTGGAGCTGCAGGACGCTACCTGCGCTTCACCTGCGCTACAGCGCAGGGTGAAGCGCAGCCTTTCTGGATCCTACGTTCCAGCCTGCGCTGTAGCGCAGCTTGGAGCGCAGGTTACGCTGATTTGTTCCCTGTTGCCATTTTTAGATAGATTTCTCCCCAATTTCCTTTGTCTTTCCTTAGTCTATAAATAGGAACCTCTTGCACCAAATCCAGTGTGCACGATTATTGTAATTCAGTCATATTTCAGTGATAATGCACCAGAGCTAATTTTAGAGTAGGAGAGGAGGAGCGTTTCACAAGGATTGAAGATGGTGACAACATCTTCGGTGGTTTGTATGGCTACCTTGTGTAGTTAACTCTCCATTAGGATTGGATGTAATTGATTCTATCCCCAAGTGTATGTAAATTCTATATTATTATTTCCTAAGCTCTCTTTCTATAATATTGACAATCTTATTCTGTACTTAATTCCTAACTTCCGCGCTTGCGCCGGAGTTATAGGCTAGTTTCGACTAGATTGAGGATGGGGGAGCGGATTCTGAAGAAACCCATTCTCTGAGTGAATAAGAGGACTCGGTAGCCAGTGAACCAAAACATGGGTGTTGCTAGTGATTGATGGGTAATGTGAGTACTCTAATGAAGGGCGTCTACAGGATAGGCATGGTTATTAAATTACTGATAGCAAAGAATTAGTTGATTGTCAATCCAGGAAGCGAGACGTGGATGCATTCTAATGAGTGATGGGTAGTGACAATACTCTAGCGAGGTGCGTCTAATGTGGTAGGCCTCGTTTATTAATTAGTTCTTTTACAAACGGAATAAAAGAGAGAAAAATAAGCCGAGGGTAAGTCTGTCGCTTGGTAGAGCCCGCATAGATTACCTTTGAGTGTGTGAGGCCGCTGGTAACTCGAGGTCTTAGCAATATAGTTTGTCTATAGTATTATAGAGTAAACCTAAAATAATAGATAGTTTTTATATGCACAAAGGTGTTGATGATACGAAGTCCAATCCCAATCCAAGTAAAGTGTCTCTAACTCTTCCTTTATAATTCATTGATTATTAATTTGCTATTTACAATTTCCGCAACAATACTCTCAAAACCGTTGTTTCCCTTGATAATTAGATCACGAGTTTACGTGAATTGACCGTTCCCTGTGGATACAATATCTTTCTTACCATTATACTACTGGATTTTTGGTTCGCTTGCGAGAAACCCATCAAGTATTTTTGGCGCCGTTGCCGGGGAATGATTTTCAATTCGTGTAGGCCTTGGCGGTCTAGTTATAAGTTTTTAATTATCTTAGGAATTTTGTTTATTTGTTTTCATTAGGATTTCTATTTATTCTTCTTATTATTTTTAGGACCTATTATTATATTAGGAATTTTATAATTTTTTTTATTAAAATCTCTTCAACACTTACCTTTTTCAAGTTTCTTGTTTATGCTTCTGAGAGGTCAGGCGTTCCCCAATCAATTACAGTTCGACCCGAATATAGAAAGGACGTCGCGAAGGAATAGAGGTAGGAACTCGAGAAGGAGAAGAAGGAGAATAATTGTTGAAGAACCCAAAAACATGGCAGAGGAAGCTCCAAGAAGGAGGCTAGGAGATTACATCTCTCATCAAGGACCACGTCACTTCTCCAGCATTGTGTTACCACCAAATGCAAGAACTTTGGAGTTGAAGACTGCACACCTCAACCTCATTAGTGCACATCAATTCGATGGATTGGATCATGAAAATCCAAATACTCATCTCTCTAATTTTTATGAATTGATTGGTACTATGGGATTCGAGGAAGGTAATTTAGAATCTGTTTACTTACACTTGTTTCCTTTCTCTTTGATAGGTAAAGCTAAGGAATGGCTGCAATCACACCCAAATCAAAGTCTA
Organism: Sesbania bispinosa; assembly: GCA_026901365.1. NCBI lineage: Eukaryota > Viridiplantae > Streptophyta > Magnoliopsida > Fabales > Fabaceae > Sesbania > Sesbania bispinosa. Next base: position 134,108 of record QLOH01000938.1, on the reverse strand, counting down.
ACTAATTGGGGTGTGGTTGAGGAGAAATTCTTGACAAGATTCTTCCTACTAGGGAAGCAGATAGAAGCCAAGGCAGATATATCCATATTCAGACAAGGGATTGATGAGCCACTATGTGAAGCTTGGGAAAGATTCAAGTCTATGTTGCGCAAGTGTCCCAATCATGGCTATGAAGACATAGCCCAACTCAATATATTCTGCAAGGGACTGCGTTCAGATTCAAATTCGTTCATAGATGCTGCAGCAGGAGGAACAATCTTATCCGCAAAAGTTGATCAAGCACTAGAGATCATTAACAACTTCGCTCAGAACGATCAACAAGCTCAAAGTGGAAGACAGCTCGCGTAAGTACCAAAGAAAGAGATGCTGGAACTCAATCAGAATGATGCCTTGTTAGCTGAAAACAAGCTCATTAAACGTCAAATAGAAGCACTCATTGAGACGTTAAAGGCACTCCCTCAACAACTCAAAGCTGTCCACTCACAACTCATCCAAGTCCAACCATCGATTTGTGATTTCTGTGGAGGTGACCATCTAAACGGTCAATGTTCTAACCAAGGAATACAACTAGAGCAACTCAACTATTGGGTAACCAGGGAAGGCAAGGGAATTACTCCAACAACAATAACAACTAGTACTCTCAAGGTTGGAGGAATAACCAAACCAACTCAGGTTGGAGTCAGAATGGAGGAGCAAGACAACCACCTTACCAACAACAGCCTTCAACATATGATAAATTGAATACTTTAGAAGGTAAGATTGATGACTTAGTACAAGGTTTTAATGGATTCAAGAGAAATACTGAGGCATCAATCAAGACTCTAGAGAATCAAGTGGGTCAATTAGCAAATGAGATGGCAGAGCACAGACAAAAACACTTCTCAGCTGTGATCCAAACCAATCCAAAGGAACAGTGCAACTTGGTTGCTACTGATGGCAACAAGTCACAGGAGGAGGAACTTGATGAGGAAGAAGAGATCATCTTTGAAGAACAATTGCTTCAAGACGAAGTTGTTCGTCAAGATGAAGACAAAGCAGCACCACAAAAAGAGGAACATCATGAAAAGGTCCTCGTTACAAGTAAGTCACTTGACCCAGGTAGGTTTACTATACCCATCTCTATTGGTAATCTACCCTCTACTCATGCTTTATTAGATCTTGGAGCGAACATCAATTTCATGCCGCTATCGTATTTTAACAAGTTGAGTAATGTGAAGGTCAAGCCTGCAAATGTGAAATTACTTCTTGCAAATAAATCTGCTCAAAGCCTTCATGGGATAGTAGAAGATATTCAAATCAGAGTAGATAAATTTGCATATGTTGTAGATTTCTACATTGCAGAGACAGAGGAGGAGGATACCGAAGTCCCCTTAATATTAGGAAGACCTTTCATGAAAACTGCTAAGATGATCATTGATGTTGATCGAGGGAAATATGAATTGAGCTCAAAAGATGAAACCATTGTGTTTCATATTGACAGGGGTATACCCAAGTTACAACAAACTAATGCTATTTCCAAAAATTCTTCAAAGCTGCCAGGCTCCGGATTTCTGAGGAAGCCTAGGATGAGGGTAAAGCATCCAGAATCAACTTGGGAGTTCCAATTTAAGAGAAGAAGGAGATCAACATCTGATACTGAGGAAGATAGTGACAGTGATGGAAGAGTCACAATTTGGCATGGAGGATAGGAGCTCAAAGGAAGAACTGGTATGGAGTCAAACATCATCCTCCACTTAAAGCCACCATAAAAAGGTTGCGTAACCAGGCGTCGAGCTAAAAGACGTTAAACAAGCGCTTCCTGGGAGGCAACCCAGTGTTTGTGAGTTTTAATTTTTATTTTATTTTCATTTTTGTTAATTTTTAATTTTTAGGATTTACCTGTGTAATTAGGAAATTGTTGAAATAGGGATCTAAATTTTAAAGGAATGCATGGAATCAATTAGGAGTAGCAGAAGCAGAGAGAATACTGCAGATCTACGCTTCAGCCTGCGCTACAGCGCAGGTGAAGCGCAAAATTAAAATTGAAAACCAAACTCTCTGACTTTTACGCTTTACCCTGCGCCGCAGCGCAGGGTGAAGCGCAACGGCACGCTTCACCTTCTGAAGCAGTACGCGCTCCACCCTGCGTTGTAGCGCAGGGTGAAGCGCAGGGAGCGTAGATTTAAATTTCGAAATTTGAACGAGGAAGTTCATTTCGAACTTCCTCTCATTTTCTCCCTTGCCTTTTTTCTGAGATTCCTAACCTTTGCTTTGCCTTTTCCCACTCATATAGCCCTCATTTCCAGTTTCTGAGCTTATACCAGGTATGTTTTTATAATTTTCTTTCTTTTTAACCGATTGAAATTTTGATTTTTTATTTTATTTGAGCATAACCTTAGGATAGGAAGTTTAGGATTCTAGGAACCTTTAGGAAAGAAATAATTGTTCAAAGTGTTTTAAAATAGTTTGCATGTGGTTATGATTCATTATGAGTTATTCCTGTTTGCTTAGGTGGTAGTTTTTGAGTGCTCAATAATTTCTGCAAATTATTTTATTGGTGCATGCATGCTTCATTCATTACTCTGATATTTTTGCATGCCCTCACATACATAATTATGCCTTATTGCATTTAACTGATGATATGATTTTTGAGCACGAGTTTAATTCTCACTTTGCCTGTTTAGGATTGTTTAGGACTTGCTTTAACTGATCACTTTAGCATGTCTTAATTAATTAATTAGCATTTATTGGGTAATAATTAAAATCAAAATTTTTATGCACAATTGTTTGATTAATTGATTGCTCTAATTTTTGAAATTAATTGGCCATTTATTTTATAATTATGAGTAATTAAATATTATGATGCATAAATAATTTTGATTTGCTTCTGTTTTGATGGTTCGCACATAGAACGTCTGTGCTCCTAGTTCCTCTAGGAAGGGCACAGGGGGTGCCAAGAGGAAGGCCCCCCAGAGGGAACCTGAGTTTGACCCTCACCGCTTCAAGGACCTCAAGTCCTTTGAAGCTTACACTGACATTTCAGACTGCAAGTTCATTAAGGAGCGACCAGTCATCCTTGAGGAGGATGAGTACGAGGAGTTTTCAGCTGAGATCCACAGGAGGCGATGGGGCCTCCTCAGTCGCCCTGACAACTACTTTGACCCGGATATCGTCAGGGAATTCTATGCTAACGCCATTGGAGACCAAGGCGTTAACATTAGAAAGGAGTCCTATGTGAGGGGACAGGTGATCAGGTTTGATTGCGATGCAATCAACGCACTCCTAGCATATCCCATAGAGGGGGACAGAGACCTGGTGGAGTGCCAATACCAGGATAGGATGGAGGCCGTGGGTCTTAACGGCAATGATCCCCTCGACATCGAGACCGCTCAGCTACTCTGTTTACCGGGGCGTTCCTTTGAAAGGAACGCATATCGGCATGCTGCTCGGATTTATAGAAAGGACATGAGGAGCATTTCAAAGATGTGGACAATACTGATATTGGCCAACATTTATCCTACTGGGCATGTTTCAGATATGGTTATGCCCATAGCCCACCTCATCTACTCCATCCTCACCAACGCTATTATTGACGTATCACAGATCATCACTCAGAAGATAGCAGACTATGCTACTGCTTTGGAGCGTCGGACACCCAACTCCAAGATCAGACTTGGGTTCCCTTCTCTTATTACATCCCTCTGCAGATCTAGGGGTGTAGAGGTGAACTCTAGGGTTCGCATTGCACTACCTATGACCAGAGCTTATATTGAAGCTAACTGTATAGCAGTTGCGGAGTTACAGGTTGAGGATGAGCAACAGCAGCAACCACCACCACCACCAGCAGCAGCACACATGGATGCTCCGGTTTGGGCCTAGCGACTTGAGGCCCAGAACACTCACATGATGGCTCAGATGTCCACTCTCCACCGAGCCGCTATTCACTTTCAGAGTAGTCATTACCAGGCTGGTGTGGACCCCATGCTCCCTGCATATTTTCATGAGTATTTACAATGGTTTGGGGACAGGCCTATTTTCCCAGGGGGGATGGAGCAGATGGAGCTGAGGATGTAGCAGCTCACATGGATCAGGACCAGGATGAGGATTGATTATTTTCTTTCCTATTTGGTGCTTTTCCTTCTTTTTCTTTTCCTTTTCCTTTTTATTTTCTTATTTTCTTATTTTTTCCTCTTATTTTCTTATTTTCTTTTTCTTTTGATATGTACTGTATATGATTCTCCACTGATACATTATCTATTATGCAGTACTCATTTAGTTATTTTTTATTTTTCTGTTAATTTTTTTTTAAAATTTTTAGGATTTTTAATTATTTTAGGACCTTAGGAAATTAGGAGTCAAGGTAACTTTTTCAAATTCTCTGTAATTAAGTAGTTTAACTAATCAGACTAGGAAAGATGATAGGGTCTTGTGATTAATTCCATAATCAGTTAGGATTAGGGTACTTCTCAAGAGAACCTATTAGGATAGTTAATTAAAACCATTAAGTGCTTTATCAAGAAAATTTTAGCCAATAACCGGTGAGCTGAGAGCCCAAACACTGAAATTGAGAGCTTTTCACCGCTGCTTGTCAACTGTTATTGCTTGAGTTTCTGAATTTTGTCTTGCTAGTAGAAGGTATGGAAGTGACAAAGGCATATTTTGTGATTCTAATATTGTGCTCAGTGCCAGATAGCCAACCCTGATTAAATGTTTCCGTTTATTGCTTGCCCATTTGAGCCTTGAATATTTTCTTTGTTGCACCCTAACCATATTCATTGAATGTATCTTGTCCCTTAACACTTGGGATAGAGAGCAAGGTGCACCACAACAACAAGATACAAGAGGTTGGTCACAAAAATTCAAGAAAAGGCACAAGAGATCACAAAGAAGGATCCTCCCCCACAAATAAAGTCTCTATGTTATTCATTATGTCTACAAAAAAAAAATTTGCACAAAAGTGTGGAATTGAATAAGTTAGGGGAGTATTACTTCAAAGAATGAGGCCAAACTGAAAAAGGGTGACCATTCAAGAATGACCAGGTGAATTGAGAGAATTCCCACGCACAATCACAAGATGCTCTCTATTCAAAGTGTTCCTTGAATATCCAGAAAAACCATGGTTTCTTGATAACCCAACCTCATTACAACCAAAGAAAGACCTTTTGATCCATATTAACTGCTTGTAGGTTCAAATCTTGGAAACGACTATCAATTCTAGTTGTTCAACAGTGGTAAAAAAGATTGAGGGAAACACTTACCCGTGAGAATGAGAGATTTCCTTGGTTTATCACTTACTACTTTAATTACTATTTTTGAGAAGTTTGATTGATGTTTGTATTTCTATTCTGATTGATGATTGGTAACATCCTTTGATCCTGAGTTTTTCTTATGTTTGGAAAGTGACTGCTACTTAGGAAGGAGTTGATGAATAGTTCCTTGAATTTGTTTTTAATTATTAGAAATACAGTGGGAATAGAATTGAATTTTGATTGCAAGGAGGTCTCTTGCTTGAGGACAAGCAAGAAGTTAAGTTGGGGGGTATTTTGATAAGTGAAAATTATATGATAAATTAGAACACTTTTTAGTTCACTTATCAAGGATAAAATGGTAATTTTGCCCCAATTTAATCCCTTTTTATTAAATATTAGATAAATTGTATTTATTAATCTTAGATTTGAATTTGATGCTATTTTGATAGAAATATTGTTGATTTTTGCAGGATATTGCAAAGATTTGATTTGGAGGAAAAATAGCATTAAATGAGGGAGATATCTGCAAGATTTGAGTTTGATTGAAGACATTTAATAAAGATTTAAAGAAAATTTGAAGCAATTAATGAGGAGATAACTGTCAATCAAACAAGGATTCTACAAACAAGTTTCCCAATTAAATCAAATATGCTCAATAAATGCAAGGATTTTTATCAAGAAAAGGGAAACAAGGAAAGAAAAATCTGCCAAAACTTGTCTCGGGGAGAGATCAAGATTAAAAAGATAAAGTTGGAGCTGCAGGACACTACCTGCGATTCACTTGCGCTACAGCGCAGGGTGAAGCGCAACCTTTCCGGATCCTGCGCTCCAGCCTGCGCTGTAGCGCAGCTTGGAGCGCAGGTTACGCTGATTTGTTTCCTGTTGCCGTTTTTAGATAGATTTCTCCCCAATTTCCTTTGTCTTTTCTTAGTCTATAAATAGGAACCTCTTGCACCAAATCCAATGTGCACGATTATTGTAATTCAGTCATATTTCAGTGATAATGCACCAGAGCTAATTTTAGAGTAGGAGAGGAGGAGCGCTTCACAAGGATTGAAGATGGTGACAGCATCTTCGGTGGTTTGTATGGCTACCTTGTGTAGTTAACTCTCCATTAGGATTGGATGTAATTGATTCTATCTCCAAGTGTATGTAAACTCTATATTATTATTTCCTGAGCTCTCTTTCTATAATATTGGTAATCTTATTCTGTAATTAATTCCTAACTTCCACGCTTGCGCCGAAGTTATAGGCTAGTTTCGACTAGGATTGAGGATGGGGGGAGCGGATTCTTAAGAAACCCATTCTCTGAGTGAATAAGAGGACTCGGTAGCCAGTGAAACGAAACATGGGCGTTGCTAGTGATTGATGGGTAGTGTGAGTACTCTAATGAAGGGCGTCTACAGGATAGGCATGGTTATTAAATTACCGATAGCAAAGAATTAGTTGATTGCCAATCCAGGAAGCGAGACGTGGATGCATTCTAATGAGTGATGGGTAGTGACAGTACTCTATCGAAGGTGCGTCTAATGTGGTAGGCCTCATTTATCAATTAGTTCTTTTACAAACGGAATAAAAGAGAGCAAAATATGTCGAGGGTAAGTCTGTCGCCTGGGAGAGCCCGCATAGATTACCTTTGAGTGTGTGAGGCCGTTGGTAACTCGGGGTCTTAGCAATATAGTTTGTCTACAGTATTATAGAGTAAACCTAAAATAATAGATAGTTTTTACATGCACAAAGGGTGTGATGATATGAAGTCCAATCCTAATCCAAGTAAAGTGTCTTTAACTCTTCCTTTCTAATTCATTGATTATTAATTTGCTATTTACAATTTCCGCAACAATACTCTCAAAATCGATGTTTCCCTTGATAATTAGATCACGAGTTTACGTGAATTGACCGTTCCCTGTGGATACGATATCTTTCTTACTATTATACTACTGGATTTTTGGTTCGCTTGCCAGAAACCCATCACCCTCCTATTTATAGGAGGGGAAGATGTCATTCCAAAGACTATCACTCAGCCATGACTAAGCATGTTTTGTCCATGAATGAACTTATTGATCAATTACCTAATGCATTTGTCCACTACTTTGAATTATGAATCTACTCTAGCTATCATTCATCAACTTGTCTCCCACTTGCATCGAGCATTTCATCATCAAGCTGGCAGAATCCAAGGAAGTTGTCTTCAAATGAAATCAAGCTCTCGATCTTAGGTTTCAAATTTTGTTGGGTTGAGACCAAAAGGAGTTTTCTAGCCCAACTTATGGCCCAATCATTGAGTTTTGGTCAGGTTTTCATGTAATGTTGACTATTCCGTCTTCCAAACCTATTTTGACTCACTAGACATCCGATTTAGCTTTTGGGTTCTTCATCAAAGTTGTGTGGCTTTCTTTTATCTTTCCTACAATATAAAGTACATAATTTTTAGATGTATAAAACTCGAGCTATGCTTGAAATACGAAAATAGTCATTTTTTCAATTATGCTGAAAAATGTAATTAAGCCCAATATAAACCTGAATTGGCATAATATACTTATAACTTGTTAATTAAACATAAAAGATGTATTAAAAGGTTAAATTTGAGGGATTATTAATATGTATGATTTGTATTTATCACAACGATTTTACAAGCACGCCACGTTTAAGCATTAGTTTTATCTACTAAGCCACGACATGTATTTATTATATATATTTATAATGTGTGTATATATATGTGTGGACCAAAAATTTAAAAGTAAACCTACAAAATTTATTAGATGAGAATCAAAGTGGGAAGTATTTTTTGTGTTAAGATCATTTATTTTAAAAAATAAAATTAAAAAAAAAACATTAGACTCGAGAACTTAAACATTAAAAAGGTATTGTCTAGTAACACAAAGAACGATTTTTACGTGTTGCCTATTAAATTTTAGAGGCAATGCTTATATGACTATTGTCTAATAACAAGTCAACAATTTAGTAACCGTAACTTATTCTAGGTAATTTTGAGAATAATTTTTCACCTATTTGCATAAAAATTAATATGCAACTATTGCCTAGCTATTATATGATTATCCATTGTAAAACAATTATTGCCTGTTAATTTTGAAATTATTGATAATATAATAGAAATGTTCACAACTTTAAAAAAATGTTGTCGATCAATTTTATTTTTTGGGAATGATTTTACAAATACTGACAAGAGAAATCTCCACAGTTAAAAAATCGTTGTCTATTCTATGTGTTATATAGAAATGATTTTTCAACTTTGTGAAGAAAAATGTTTCCCAAAATAAAAAATATTGAAATGGATTGATATAGGTTGTTATAGGAGGAGTTATCTTCTACTACTTGTTTCATTTTACTAATGTCTACACCAAAACTTATTGACGTGTATCACTTCATTCAATAATAATGAAAATTTGAATTATTTAAAAAATTAAGTGGGACTTGTTCAACTCATCATTTATAATATATTTATTGTTATTTTAAAATTTATTAGTCAAGATAAAAGAGAAACGAGGAATAAGAAACATACCTTTATTATTTTGGTAAAACATAAGCCAAATCGAAAATTACTAGAAAAGAATAGATAAAACCTAATGGAGAATACACATATTGTTTGAAAAGGTATAATAGTCATTTATTTAAAAATGGAGTTAGGTGAGTGGCAAGCATAATTTTGATAACATAACTTTGGGCCGTGGATAATAACATTAATTCAACATGGAAATTTTTTATAAAAATGAAAGTATTTAGGTGACAACTCCAGTACCATCAATAAATTATGGGTACCGGTGCAGTCATGAGTTATTACACTCTTATTGTGCCGCGTGTAATGCACTTGCTATGTCAAGTGAAGTTTATTAAATTTTTATAATTGTAAACTAGCTCTATCTATTACATTTTCGTAATTACAAATAAAATATTTACACATTGCACCAATTTATTTCCCTCTCGTTTAAAAATCTTCTCATTTTGTTTTGGGAAACGGAAAGTCATCACAATAACTTGTTTTTTTTATGGGTTAAAACTTGAAAGGTTTGTAAACATAGAGTCATTGACTTGCTCTGTGTTTTTGCTCCAGTGAAATAAATTTCCCCCCTCTGTATGAATCAAGTAATTCTGTATTCTTTTTTTCGATGACATTAATTTTGTATTCTTCGAGGATTACATTTTTCTCTAATTTAACGATTCATAGTTTACAATAAATAAATTATTGTAGATTGAATGTTTTAGTATTTAGTTCTTCCACCGTTCTTAATTTCTTATCAATAGATTTTGAACTCCTGAACTCTGTTTTCGTTTTTTAAGTATTCTATCTAAATTGTTTTTTGGTAAGAGTGAGTTTACTTTACGTTTTGAGATTGTTCATATAAAAAGATATGGTATGCTAGTTGTGCTTAAATCGATGATATCCCTGTAATGTTATTTTACGTTTTGAAACTAGATTAAAGAATTATGAATAATAAGAAAAAGGATGAAGAAATAAAAAAAATAAAATTTTAACGTTATTTTTTCAAATATAATAAAAGAATCGGAGGATAAAATATAATTAACTTTTTTAAAGCTAATATGTTAATAAGTAAATCACTTGTATCAATGAATTGATGACATATAAAATGTACCAATACCCATAATTTATTAAATGTACCGTAGAATCTGCCAAGTATTTATTATATCTTAAACATAAAAATACAATAAATTCTTTTTTTTAATAAAATCTTTTCATTTTTTATATTCTCTTCCACATCTTATCAAAATCATGCATTTATTATAATAATAATAATAAATAATAATAATAATATAATTGGAGATTAAGTTACTATAGGAGTAATATTTGTCAAAGTTACTCCACTCAATAACTCTTTATAAAACACAATCTTAACAAATCTAATCAGCGAAGAGTATAATATTAACATGTTGATCATACACACTATATAAATTTTAGATAAGACAAACATTTATAGGAATGTAAACTTATAATCAATATTTACATATATTGTGAAAAGTATACTATATGTTATAGTAAAGTTTTCAAATGAATTGTTAATTCGTTTTTGAATTGTATGAATCTCTTATAAATTTGATATATTTTACATAGAACTTTCAACCCAATGGTTTGATTGATGAAATTCAACATTTATAAAAGAGTTATTAAACAAAGTACTTTCATTACAAGAAATCAACGATTTAGATGCGAATGGCTAGCGTCGGCCACGACACCACCCTGGTCGACGCTAAGTTGAATTTTTTTTTTTACATTTTTTATATTGTGTCTGTTTGGTTTTTATTTAGCGTCGGCCTCACCGACGTTAAAGGCTGACGCTGAAGGCAAAAAAATTTTAGCGTCGGTCTTCGTAAAGTTAGTTCGGCCTAATCGACGCTAATTTCTTGTTATTTTTTTCTATATGTATATAATATTTTGCACTATCTATTTCAAGAAACAAACATAGCGTAACAGTAATACTTTTTCTTGGTATCATGTAGGTTGCGGGTTCGATCCTCACAATTGATAAATCTGAGGAGAAAGGATTTTTTTTTAAAACATTATTAGCGACGGTGTCCATCGCTAAAGGTCAATGCTATGTTGTGACGACCATGGAACTAGCATTGACCTTTAGCTACATAGCGTCAGCCGTAAAATATCGTCGCTATTACATTAACGACGAGACTTTTAGCGACAATTGATGGGTCGTCACTAATTATGAAATAGCGATGATTTTTCCTTGTAGCGACCGAATTTTGATCGTCGCTAAAAACCGACTTTCTTGTAGTGTTTTGATAAGAATTATTATTAATTAATCCCTAACTAAATAATATATATAATAAATGACCTAATCATGAGGGGTGAATGTCAAATATGTAATGTTTAGATTTGACTTATTTAAATAACTGAGCCCAACTGAGCTCCTGGGTTCGATCCCCCTAAACACAATCTTTGGGAGGGGTGAGGAGCCTTAACTATGACTAAGCCCCAAATAAGATTGCCCCTAGTAATAGGGGATACCTATGGTATGCCCCAAAAAAATATCTGTGCCCAACTTCAGGTTTGAATTTGTTTATTTAAATAAACAAATTAGTAATCCCAAGAGGTTGGTCGAGTGGAGCAAGACAGGGTCTCGTACCTGACAGGTTGCAGTTTGAACCCCCACTCATCCCCTTGAGGTGAGGTAAAATGCAAGTATCTCTGTAAGTGCTCAAAGAGCCCGAAGGCTTTTCCTGCCTTGGACTGGGGCACCATCCCCTCATCCTAAATTTCCCTACATAAAAAAAAACAAATTAGTAAAATTTGATCAAACATTTAAGAGTTGAACTCAAATAAGTCACAAATAACTCAACTCATTTATTCCTAATTATATTATATTGCCATTATTTTTTGGGGTGTCAACCAAGGACTCCAATCAACTGCAAGAGACTAATCTCTTTTAAGACGTAATCACTGTTGTGAGCTTTACCTCTTTCAACAAAAACTTTTTCTATGCACACTAGCAAAAGATCAAATTCTTGTCAAGGTTTTTAAGGACTATGCTATTTGCAATAATTACTATATTTATTTTATAGATTGAATATTTGTATTGATTAAACCATAATTTATTTTAAATAATAATTATATCTGATTAATTATTTTATACGATACAATTCATTTACTATATTTGATAAATTCATTTAATTGAATTTAAATAATTTTCCTTTAAATAATTTATTTAATGGTGATTTACCAAAAAAACTTCTCACTCCTGATAGTTTAATTCTTTTTAAAAAGTGATTTTAAGATTATGAAAAAAATATATAGATTTTATATGATGTAAAAAATATTTTTATTAGATTTAAATTATAAAAATATATTTTGAATTTTTAAATATTTTTATAATTTCATTGTTTCCCGGATGTTATACTCAATATAACTCGTTTAAATAATCTGAAACTTGTTTTTTCTAGCTAGATTCTAATTATTTTTAAACAAATATTCTAATTTTTTTTAAAAAAGTAACGTTTTCATGAAAAGTTTTGGAACTTTCATTGTGTATTTTAGTCTCAAAAAAACATAAAAATACAAATCGATAGGTACATATTAATTAACCGTCGGTACACTACACTGTACTATACAATATATAAATTGGATTCTCTAGTTTTGTCATTATTTTATTTTTAATTTTATTCTCAACATAATATTAATATAATTATTAACTTAAAATAAAAATTATAAAATACTATCATGGCTTTACAATTGTAATTATTTCAACTTCTCCTCATCGATCCCTTGATTATCTAATTATGATTTTTAAAGACACTTTTCAATCATAAAATACTCTTTATTATTTTCCAACCTTTGATTAGAAATATAACGTTAAGATTGATAGTACATGCCACCCATTAAAATGCAATTAAAACCCAATAATATAGATTAATAAAACGTTTCAAAACATCTAAAAGAAATGGACAATGAAACAAACAGTTACTTCAAGCACTTTATTACCCTTTAATAAACCCAAAAGTTTGTGTTACAATTTCTTGTAAGAACACTCAATTAAAGCTAGCAAATCATAAAAAATAAAAAGAAAGAATCCTTTTGTATTGAAAATATCCCCAAGACAAAAGAAGAAAGAAAAAAAGAATCAACCTTGAAGTAATCTAATCAACATTGAAAGTAAGCTACTATATTGCAATGGAAACAAACACAAATCCTATTCTTGCCTTTATCTCCATCCATAGCCTAGAAGCAGAGTGAGGAAAGAAAGAAACAAACAATGACAGGCAGTGAGAAGGAAATATGGGAATGTAATCCCGTGACCCCAGGGACAAAGCAGTAATTTCACCTCAGTACCATATTGTTTGTCCATAGTAGCGGGAACTAACCATAGTTTCTCTCTCAATACAAATACACACTCTCTTTCTCTCTCTTACCACTGTGAGTAGTGGAACCTCAAGTCTGGTAGGAGGTGACTGGATAACACCACCATGCATTTCCACAAACTTTTCTTCTGTTATGTGTGTGTATTCCCATAATGCCCTTATCTTTTCCTTTCCAAGCGTCGGCAGTTTATTTTGTAGTGTTCTGAGGAACAAAACTACAAATAAGGAACACCAAAGGAGGAAAAAATATTGAAAGGGCCCCCTCTCACTCAAAGTGTCAAGCACATTTTTTTGTTTGTATTTTGTGTGTATGCAAACAACAACAAAGGAAAGAAAGGAAGGGAAGGGAAAAGGGTGTGATTTTTGCGGTTGGTGGGGTGCGCAGGATAAGCGGCAATAGGGAGGAGAGAAACAAGCCAATCAAGCCAAAAAAGATTGTGCTTTTATTAACAACCCAACACAGTTTTAAGGTCATTTAATTTGAATCCTCTCTGTGTGTGTGTGTGCTAGCTATAAAATCCTTCATGGTTTTTTATGACCCTTTAGGTTCTATAGCTTTTGTTTCAGTGTCTCTTCAATACCCACTTTGAGAATTCTCATAAAGTTGCATGCTTTTGCATTGGGAGGCAGTAATGGAGGCTAAGTTGAGGTGGGTGTGGAAGGTTGTTGTGTGCCTTTGCTTCTTGTTGGTTCCTTTGGCTTTTGCTGGCAGAGCCACCGTCACCACCGCCGCCACTGGCACTGGCAGTGGTAGTTCAAGCCAGAAGCTTGAGGTTCAGAACCACTTGAAGAATCTCAACAGACCACCTGTTAAGTCCATCAAGGTAGAGAGAATTTTCTTTTCTCCTTGCCTTTTTTTTCTTTTTCTTCTCTTAGCTTTTCCTTTTATCTCTTTCTTTTCCTCTTCAACTTTTTTCATTCATTGCATAACTGTTTTTCTAATTGGGATTTGTAACAATGGACCTTTTTGGTCTGAAAGGAACTTTAATCTTGGACGCTCTTGTCTCACTTGGGAGCTTCTTTTAGTCTCTTTCACTGGGGTAATTGAGAATAATTTGTTAGTTGCTCTTGTTCTTGATATTAGAACAGAATCTTAGTATGCTTTTTTAGTGGTGCCCTTTTCTGGGTTTTGCTAAGAATTGTAATTAATTTGCATATTAGATTTTGGGACCATTCATAAACATGGTTTTCTTTTGCAAGATTCTAACTTTTTCTGGGTTTACATTTTGGTTGTGAAAAAAAAAAACAGAGTCCTGATGGAGATATCATTGACTGTGTCCATGTCTCACACCAGCCAGCTTTTGATCACCCTGATCTCAAAAATCACAAGATTCAGGTGAATTACCTTATCTTTCTTTCTCATCTAATGCTTTATAATTCAAAATTCTTAACTTGATTAGCTCCCATTTGTTTGTGTATCTCCTTTGTGGGTCATTTGGTTCTGGTTTTGAATTTCTAACAATCACGGGTTTGTGATGCAGATGAAGCCAAATTTCCATCCAGAAGGGCGCCCTTTTGGAGAGAGCAAAATCTCTTCAAATTCCAAGCCCATTACTCAGCTGTGGCACAAAAATGGGAGGTGCCCTGAAGGAACAATTCCTATCAGAAGAACCAGAAAGGATGACATATTAAGGGCAAGCTCTATCCAGCAATTTGGAAAGAAAAAGCAAAGGAGCTTCCCTCAGCCAAAATCTGCAAAACCTCTTCCTGACCTTATCAGTCAGAGTGGACACCAGGTACTGCCACTACCTTGGTACTGAGTTGATAATGCTGAATGCAGCAACAAGTTGCAAGTTACTACTAATCCCTAGGAAAAACCCTCATTTGTTATTTATTTTATTTCTATAGCCAGTAAAAGGAAAAAAAAGCCTGTGTACTTTTTGTATTAGGACTCTTTTTTATGCAAAGGAAAAAAGAATTAATATAGGAGCAATAGATAAAAGCTGTTTATTTATTTATCATTATATATTATTTATGATAGGACAGGACATTATAATGTAATTAAATTCATGTAACCAAATAACCAATCACTCCTTATTTTTGTGTGTTATATTTGTCCTGAATTTATGTAATTTTTCTCTATTCTTTTGATCTTTTTGGAGCATTTAGCATGCCATAGTTTATGTGGAGGGAGATAATTATTATGGAGCCAAGGCAACCATAAACGTTTGGGACCCAAAAATTCAACAACCCAATGAATTCAGCCTCTCTCAAATGTGGATTCTGGCTGGTTCTTTTGGTCAAGATCTCAATAGCATTGAAGCAGGTTGGCAGGTATTATTTAAAATTATTTTTATTGACATCATCTGTCTGGAAATGTATTTTTAAATTCAGAATCATCTTAAAGATATGGCTTATCACTTTCCTTCTAATTTCCTCTTTTTTACTCTGGCAATTAGGTCAGCCCAGATTTGTATGGAGACAATAACACTAGACTCTTCACTTATTGGACAGTGAGTTCCAAATTGAAGCACCCCATTTTGTTATTTCTTCCAATCATTCTCCAATTTCTTATTCATTAATTTCATGAAATTGTGACAGAGTGATGCATATCAAGCCACTGGTTGTTATAATCTTCTTTGCTCTGGCTTTATTCAAATTAACAATGATATAGCACTTGGAGCAAGCATCTACCCACTTTCTAACTATGGTTCTTCCCAATATGATATAAGCATCCTGGTCTGGAAGGTACATCTTTTTTCTTCTTTTTTTAATAATGTCTTTTGTTATTGGACATTATGGAAATACAATATGCCCCGCACATAACAAACACTAACATTATATTAATAAAATTATTTTGTACAGGCACAGTATTTAATTGTAAATCAAGAGAATCTCTGACACATTTCATTATATATCTGAATAATATGAATATTATAATAATAATAATAATATGGAACAATGCAATTGCCACCTGATGGAAAAACTAATGTGTAGGACCCAAAAGAGGGCAACTGGTGGATGCAATTTGGGAATGACCATGTTCTGGGGTACTGGCCAGCTCCTCTATTCTCGTACCTCTCTGACAGTGCCTCAATGATTGAGTGGGGAGGAGAAGTTGTGAACTCTGAGTCTGATGGACAACACACCTCAACACAAATGGGAAGTGGTCATTTCCCTGATGAAGGTTTTGGTAAGGCTAGTTATTTCAAGAACATTCAGATTGTTGATGGTGACAACAAGCTTAGAGCTCCTAAAGATCTTGGCACTTTCACTGAGCAAGAGAGCTGTTATAGTGTTAAAACTGGCAATGCTGGTGATTGGGGTAACTACTTCTATTATGGTGGTCCTGGTAGAAACCCTGATTGCCCATGATCATCATTCATGTTCAGATTTAAGGAAAGAAAAAAAAAAAGAAAAAACTAGGTGTTTTTTTAATATCTAGTGTAGCTTGTAATTTGTGTTACCCCTTAGATTTCTGGTGTATAATGAAGCTCAAATTCTCTTTGAGGTCTCCAAAAATTGTTGGAGAAAAAGGGAAGTGGGTTTCTTAGATTTACAAAAAAAACAAGTTTCTTCATTGGTTTTCCTGTTTATATATATATTTGTTGTTTTTGTTTGCTCCTCTCTCTGGAGCTGTGAAAGCAGAGGTGTGAATGTGAACAGAATATTCTTGTATGGGACAGGTGAGTATGTACCTATTATTTTACTACTACCATGTTTGATTAGTGAAAAAGCCTGTCTTAATAATAAGAACATTTGTTTTGTTTTTTTTTTTTTGTGCTCTTGCTTGTGACATTAGTGTGTGACTTTTTAATTGACGAAAGTAATGGGGTGTCTTTCTAATTGAGTCACTTCATTTCATATATATGTTTGTGCAAAATTCATGGTACATTAAAGTACAGCATTATCCTTGTAAATGTAAGTACTTCTGTAATTATTCTGAGTTCAGAGGTCTTCCTTGCCTTGAATTGGGGCGCCATCCTTATGATAATGTTTTTTTACCAAAAAATGTTATAGCATTATCCTTGACCACAAAGAGCTTAAAGAAAAGAAAAACAACCTAACATGAGCACAAGCGTTATCATCTTAGTGTGATGCCAATCCATGCTGGACCCATGTGAGATTGATTCAATTAGTGTGGGAAGATAGCATTTTCTTTCATAAAAAGCCTCTGTTATGGTTGGTTACACGCCTACCTCTCCTTTATCACTTAACCTTATTTATTCATTCTTTGTGGCTTTAAGAAAGCAACGTAATAAACCTATTAAGCAGGGGAAAAAAGCTTTATGACTTTGTCTTGTATATATATATTGACTTAAATTCATTTTGATATAAATTAGTTTTGAATAATATATTTTCGTAAATTAATTTAGTTCATAAAGTATCTTCCAGCTCTATGTAGAGGAAATATGTTTTCCTTCACAAGTTTTTTCTTTTCAATTAATCAAGAAAAACAATACTTACATTCATCAAATTCAAATTCAAAAGAATATACTTTTATCAATCAGCAAGTTCTGACGGTGTTCATTTTCATTTGGTTTACAGTGGAGGAGAATTGGTTCTAGAAATTAATGGTTGAGATGAATGAGTACGTTTTACAAAATACGTTGAATGAAAGTTATTTAAAATTAATTATGTGAAAATCATGATTTTACACTATAGCAACCGGGAAACAAACAAACTAAAAATCTCTGTTTGGCTCTATTAATTAATGGTGTTCTGAAACTGTCTTGAAGCACAAACCTCGTTTGATTAATTACGTGTTAAAACTTTATGAAACTTGAAATATAGCAAATGGTTTTAGAGCAGCCTGCAATTTTTTGTTTAGTAATTTTCCTTCTTTTTTTCAACAAAAAAAAATGTTCACATGTTCTTGTTTTGTTCTGTCACCTTCTATTATTTCACGGGTGTGAGATAATATCTTTCAATTTTTTTTGAATGTATAATACTAAAAATTTACTCATTGTTATGTCTATTCCTATCACAATTTTTAAAAGCGTAGGCTTTTAACTTCAATCATTACAGTTTCCGATCATATGGCTTTTTAACCCATTTTCAAAATTGACACTCAACTCCTTATGTTTGGTTAAGATCAGTAAAATGACATAATTAATAACATAATAATTTGAATTGAAATGCGTCATTCATGTTTTTTTTATTAAAGTTCTTCTAACACCCGTTAATTCTGTTGCCGCTTTATATTATCATTATTATTATTATCGGTTGTAGGAGGAGAAAAGATATACTTTTCTTCCATTAGGTTTGAAACCCTTTTAAAAAGATTGGATCTTTTTCTTTTCTTTAAAAACATAATAATGTTATTATAATTCAAAAGAGAAAAGATCAATAAAAGGTTCTATCACTTGTTAGGACGACGTCTTACAAAGGTATGAGTCCTAACGAAATAATATTTGTATATATAATTTTTCTTTTAAGAATTCAAGTCAGATTTTCTAGTGTCCATTTATTTTAAATTTTTAATAGTGCAGAGTTATATATTGAATTAATTTTAAATTATTTTCATCCATATTTCGTAAAATATGTATAACTTATTTTAAACAATTGATTCTAAAATAAATTTTATTAAAGTATAAATCAAATGGACACTTATTTTGTCAAAGCAGCGGGAGGGAAGGATCCGTAGAAAACCATTCACCTTTATATGGCGCAGATTTGAATCTCCTTAAAGTCATCTAAAATTTCATTTGGTGGGCATCGAGATCCCCTTACGCTTAGGGGTTAAGTGTGAGTACTTGTGATCGGGTAAAATTACTTGTAGTTTAAATCTGTCCAATAATTCTTTAGGTTAGATCTCTGCCGGTTTCCTGAACATGTCAATAACACCGTGACGTGCTATCTCCTTTCTACCATTATGGTTTAGAAAAAAACCATTTCAATATGTTTTTTTGGGGTGGGAGTGGGAATAGCAATATATTAATGTTGTTTGGAAAGGAGATTTTGAATGGGAGGAACATGAAAATGTGTAATTTAACGGCTTAAAAAGGCTGGTGCGTGTTACATTGAGGAGTCCATTTCTCATAATGACTTCTATAACGTTTTCATAGTGAGTTAGGAAAAGGCCACAGAGCAAAAAACCTTTTACTAAGTAATGGTTTTCAAGTCAAAGCACGTATTCATACCACATGTGAGTCCATGTTGTGTGCTAGAGAGCTGTCTATCAATACTTGAATGATGAATGATTAGTTGTTGTCCTATGCAACAAGTTTTCAAACATTTCCAAAGTTAGGAACATCAACTATGTTAATTACAAGGCAAAAGGAATAGCAAGAGCATTGGGATTTAACCTGCCTAACACGTATATTTGAGTCGCAGTCAACCATATATAATATATATAGTCTTTGGCAAACAAATCAAAATAGTGATTGGTATACTAATCAAACAAAAAGTAAACATGGTGCAAACTTATGTTTTGGGTTGGGAAGAGTGGTGTAAGGGTAATCAGATTTGAAAGTCTCCTTAGAATAAGGAAAATTATATATTAGGACATATCAATTAAGCTTTTTTTTTCTATTTTTTTTAATTTAATTCCTTATCGATCAAATAATTACAAATTAAAATTTATTGTTTATGTTTTTTTTTTAAAAAATAAGTTTTACCACATTATAATTGTGACTCTTCAATTTGTCATTTCTTTTTGTTATTCAGATTATTCTTTATTTATATAAAAATTAATTTATTTTGACCATATTCTTTGATTGAGTATGGATTTTTTCCACAATTTTTTTTTGTAATTAACCCTTTAATAAGTTGTGTGGTTTCATTTTATTCATTAATCAGTAAATTTTAGAGACCCCAAAATGCCTGGGGTATTTAGATTCTCTCATAAACCCTCCCTTTGAATAATGTTATATACTCATAAATTATAAAACATATGTAAATAACATTATCCTTCATATAGGTAGCAAGAGAACAAACATAACTGAAATTTAAAAGCCGCCGTAAGTGGCTCAACAATCAAGGTAAATTTTGAAAGACATTCAAGGCAAACGCATTAAAAACAAAAACATGGGGATAATAAAGAAATCCACATAGGTAGATTCCTGTTTATTACAAAATATATTATGTTATATAATGAGTAGCAGAAAATTGTTCAGCATGCTCTGCAACACCCTCCAGTTCCAACTTCCAACTTCTAACCAATCCTGCAAAAGATACAGCAACAAATAAATAAAAATTAATTAATTTGGATTAATCGGAAATTGGTTGAAAAGAAAAAAAAAAGTATTATGGATATAAAGCAAAATATGGAAAGAAGAAAATATATACGTAGCACAAATGCAGATCAAGCAATTCTTACATGAGTATAGTGCTTATAAAAAAAATAACTAATACTAAAATTATTTTAATATTATCTTAAACTTTGGATTGATTATGCTTAATAACATAGACACTAGTACTCATGCAAGAATTATTCATATATTATTAGTTTGTTACTTGGAGCAGTCAGCATCAGGAGAGACACTGATGGGGAGGTTTATTCCACAGTTTCCTGGAAGAGCCTGAGCCAATTGTGAGTTAATTTTGACACTTTTGGCAGTGGACTTGATACAGTTACAAACAGCCTTCTTATCCTCTGATGTGGATGCAGCAGAGGCAAGAGCTTTGGCCCCAGAGCAACAAGCAGCTGGTGGTTGTCCATTCCCACTCACCAAGTAACTCACACAAGGCCTCAAGTCCTTAATCACATCACTGCATGAAATTGCAGCCTCTGAAGAAGTTGAGGCAACCAGAATCAGAACCACAATAGCAGCAATTGCACCTGAAGATAATAATAACTTCATGGTTACAGAACTTAGTATAGTGAGATAATTGATGTTGCTCTGAATTTGCACTTGCTGGTTCCTTTTTCACCATTTTTATAGGGGTTTCTAAAGGAAGCTAAAATCTGCAAGTAAAGTAGTAGTTGATTAATTAATTGAGTGAATGAGTGAAAGAGAGAAGAAGCAGAAGATCATTTTGATATATTCCTTGCATTTGTGAAAATCTTGGTTAGGTGGAAGTAGTGAAGCAGGGGTTATTCTGTTTCAACAAGTAAAATAAGATTGTGCAAGTTCATTGGAGCAAGCTATTATTTTGTTTCATTCATATTTTCCATTCCTCTAAGAATTTGATCATTTAACCTGCTCAAAAGAAAACTATTAATTGTGCTAGAAGTAAACCTTGTTAACGGTGTCACTATTACAAGTTACAACTTAATTTGCTGCTATCAGTGACAGGTTCTCTATTCAGGAACAAAGTCATGTGCAAGTTAGCACCATGTGGCTTTGATTCAGTTTTAATAGGCAGCAGCAATAGGGCCCTCAATAGGATGTCTCAACCATACATTATATAATATTAATATTATATTAATTGGTCTCAGGGTCTCTTGTTATCACAATTTCATTAGTTATTGGCTATTGCTTTTGATAGATACATTTGCTTGGCTGTTCACCACTTGTAACTACTTCCATTATTTTTTGCTTTGATTGGAACCTACAGAACTGTTTCTTTATTGGTTTTGTTAACATCATTGATCGGATTGATATTAAAATATAAAATTAGAAAAAAATTATTTGAAAAATTTTTGTTATATAAGAATATTAAAGTATAATAAATTATTTTTAAAAAATACTTTTTAAATGCTTAATAATGTCATTTTTCAAAGAAATTAGTGAGACTACTTAAAGTGAACAAAAGTATATGCACCCTTGAAATTTAATGCATTAAATAAAAGATAAATAGATTTTTATTTATTAACTTTAGTGACAAACTTAGTTTAAAAGACTTTTCTCTATCCATTAGATATATTGTGACATAACATTAGGCAAAAGTACTTTTTGATTTTCAAGTAGTAACAAACATTATCATAAATAAATGTAACATCCTGGAAATTAGGGGCCTAGAAAGTATAGTAGGAGCCTTAGGCTGTAAATCCTGCCAAGAGAGGAAGGTTAGAAGTAGGAGGAAAATTTCGGGGTTAGGATGTGAACTTAGACAAGAATAAAGCAAATATACTAAGAGTAATGAGTTTTAAGAGATTTTGGAAGAATGACCTAGTGTTTAGTCAAACACGACTGTAGACCGAACTTAGTAGAAACCACACCTTGAGATAGAGAGAATTATAAGATATAAAGATGAGGAAAAGAGGTTAGATGAAGAGGAACTAAGATGGAAAGGTGTGTGTTAGAAAGAATTAGGAAAAAAGTAGGTGGAACTAAGTTAGAAGTGGTTAGAAGTGAGAATCAAGACTTTGGGCTTAGATGTTCTCGCTCAAGTGAGAATTGTAATATCCCAGATGATGAAACATTTTATGAATTTAATTAGGAACGAAATAGGTCTTATAAAAAGGATGTAGGATTGGATGAGAGAAAATGAAGTTAGAGCCAAAGAGGGTTGAAAACCAAGAACATGAGACCTGATACGCTCGCTCAGGCTCGCTCAAGCGAGCGCTGAGCGAGGATATTAGTATTTAGGGGCAGATTTTAATCTGGTTTCCTCGCTCAGGCTCGCTCGAGCCGGGACTGAGCGAGGAAAACAAAGAAGAAATATGTGAAATTCAGCTCAGGCGCGCTTAGCGCGCGCTGAGCGAGATAGGGGGTCTCGCTCAGGCTCTCTCGAGCGAGCGCTGAGCGAGCATGGGCGACCAACATTTTTTATTCTCTCGCTCAGGCTCGGTCGAGCGAGCCTGAGTGAGCGGGAGTTTTTGGTTCCTTTTAAAGAACATTTTTAGGGTTTCTTCCTCATTCTTTTTCCTTGACCAACCTTATAGAGAGAGAGGGAGATTTCTAGAGAGAGAAAGCTGTTCTTGGAGCTTCAAACTTCTTCAACGACTTGGAATCCTCATCCCCATTCTTGGTTGCTTTAAGGTGAGTGAGCGGGCGTTTTTGGTTCCTTTTAAAGAACATTTTTAGGGTTTCTTCCTCATTCTTTTTCCTTGACCAACCTTTTAGAGAGAGAGGGAGATTTCTAGAGAGAGAAAGCTGTTCTTGGAGCTTCAAACTTCTTCAACGACTTGGAATCCTCATCCCCATTCTTGGTTGCTTTAAGGTGAGTGTGATCCACCCACTCACTCCATTATTGTGTGTTTTACTCTTGTATGATCCCCCCTCTCTATTCCCTTCCTTGTTGCTTGTTCTTGCTTGGATTTAATTGTATATTTATGGAATGGTTGGATGATTGGCTTGAAATAATGGTAGGCCCTTGTGGCTCAAACCCTAGGTTAGGGTATTTGGGGCTCTTGGGTGAAATGCTTGTATATTGATGTTAGTAACTTGGATATGCATGTAGTTGAAGTTATTCTCACTGTATGATTGAAGGAACATGTAGGGATTTGAGATAGCTAGGGTTTGAGGGAAAGAATGAATGTCGTGAACCCTTCTATTTTCTACCCCTATATGGTAAAAACTATGTGATATGCCTGACTACGGTCAATCTTATTTTATGAATTAAACTTATGAAAATGTATGACCGTATAATGAAAACCAAATGGGACTCCGGTCCAAAGAGGAAAAAGGGGTTCTTGTATCCAAGAGGTTAAAAATGTTGAATATGAATGTTAATTAAAATAGAAGGTTAAATTGACCTCAAGGGAGACATTCCTTGAATGGCATTGAGCTCAGTCCAGGTCAGAGGTTTAAGTGCTACGACCCCACTAGTGTTGGGTAATACACCAAGAGTTTGATTGAAATGAAAATGGTGAATTGTTATAAGTGATATATATGTGATTTCCCACTGTGCATTTCATTTGTCTGTACACCTACACTACTTGCATGATCACACTCACTGGGACTTTAGTCTCACCACACGTTTTGTGTATTCTTTAGATGTGTAGGGTTCTCGACCCGGAGCTAAATCGGATGGTGCAGGATCTTGTGTGGGTTTTATGGACCCTATTTTGGATCATATATGTTGATTTTGTAACTAAATTTATTTTGTATAGGCATTACTCATGTATTCTTTTGTTGGGATATCCGGTTACATGTGCTGCCCAGGGGAATGTATTTGGTTGTTCCAGGACACATGTATAAGTGTATCCCCTCCTGCCTATAAATTTAAAATGTTGTATTGAGCCATCATTGGCAAACTTATCGACTGAATTGATGTACTTATGTTAAGCTTAAGTAACATTTGGACTACCTAAGCTATATTGTGTTGATTGTCGATATTGATAATGCGCGAAATAATCCCTTAAATTTAGGAATATGCTCCCAACATGCATTATTCTTGGATTTTTGAATTAGGACGTTACAATAAACATGGATGTGGTTGACTTATTATTAAAGTGAAATATTGAAAAAAAACAATTGTTTTTGTGCACGAATAAGCTTTGAGGATTTCTTCCTTCAACATAAGCTCATACTTAGATAAATATTCATGAAGTTTACATCTTTTAATGATGAATTAACACTACATCAGAAAAGAGAATAGATGGCATTTTTAAGCGCTATCTATGTTACCCAACAAGCGGTATCCGATCATGTGATATCTATGTTGGACCAATAAAGATAGCGTTTGGGAAGTGCTATCTATGAAGTACTTAGATAACGTTTATATTTTAAAACGATATTAGATACGCTATATAAACTCATGTATAGATATCGTTTCCCTTTTTAAACGTTATCTATGTATCACTTAGATAGCATTTCAATATAAAAACGCTATCCCGGTTATTACTTAGATAGCGTTTTTAATTCGTATAACTAGGAATTAACTAGGGACAACTACGGAATTTCCTAGTTATTCCGCAGCTAATTCATAGCTGTTTAATTAATATTCCAATTAAAAAATAGTTTCATATAATAGTAAATAATTGCAAAAAAGATCATATTTAAAATTTAGATGATCTCACTTCATAACATGACCATGCACGTTTAGCTCATTTATTTGACTTATAAAATAAATTTAAAATAAATTATTTAAGCTAAATGTAAATTTATCTTGAAGACTTTTTTTCTAAGCAAAAGAATTAAATAAAATGAGTTCAAGGTATCAATACATATCACCTAAAAAACCCATGAAAAGACTAAGTAAAGCATACAACCAAAATCAAATTCAGACACAAACCCTACAATAGAATTCAAATGATCAAAAAATGAAATATGCACCAGTAAAATAATATTCCGCCATGAGATATGTTAGATTAGATTGGCAACCAACATGTAAAAAAGCAATTATTAAGTTATAAATAATGTTAAAAGCTACTGCACATGCCCCTTGCCACACTTGTGTATTAGTCACTACTCCTTGAAGACATATTAGAATAAATAAATTTACTGCTGTTGGAACATTATTATTACAAAATATGAAAATGAGATAAAAGAAAATAGGTACCAGACATGACATTGTAAATATATCTAATGTAAAGGTATACCATCAGATAGTAATAGCCTTCGAGTTAGGTTCTTTAAGGGCATCCATTTGAGATAAGAGCTTTGTATTGAAGAGGATTGCTGCTTGGTTTTCAGAATCAGAACATGCTCTCTGTATTCCTCCACCAATTGTTCTCTGTGAGGGCACACACCCTATTGGTGGCAAACCAATAACTCCAATCCTTCTAGCTCCCAATCCATAAAGTTCTTGCATTGATCAATTTCATTTACTCCTAATCTGTGACAACAGAGACATTCAAATAGTATATATATATATAATCTTATCTTAAGCATATAAACATCCCAGTTTAATGAAACATACCTGCAAGAAGTTTGAGGCTTGGAAAACCATTAAGTCTATGTATGATGGAATGTCATAGTGTGCTAGTCTAATTGGCGTTTGAGAATAAGTGTTGGCAATGTAATCACTTCCTATATGGACACTATGTATATGCTCTTTGATAGTATGCTTGTCGTTCTGATTTCTCCAACTGCTCCCTTTATCTTCTTATGTACTCCCTGAACATGTCCAATTGATCTGATAAAGATACCACAAACTTATATTGTAGAGAGAAATAAAAATTACGGTTAGTTTAAGATATGCTAATGAAAATTATAAATGGAAATAAAACATATGCATGTAAGGTTTCAGGGATATATAGTTATTTACCACTAGTTCAGAAGTTAGAGGATCATATCCAGAACCACTAGAGGCAAAGCTTACGCCGGTGAGGAGATCCTGACGTTGAAGATTTGGATCAAGATAGACTACCTATTTCGTAGACAATTCAATAGCTAGGATCACGACATATCATGCAATGGATTTACATAAATTGAAAGGCCTAGACTATTAAACAACAATATATTTTTCAGCTACTTGATCAAAAGGAAGCTAGATGTAACAAACCTTATAGAGACTTTATATCATAATCTGTTATGCAATTACAAGTTAGTAGCAAACAAAAAAACCTGTAAGCAATAAACCTTCTGCTGTTAATTTTTTATAAGGAATTTTAAATTAAAGTACATTAAGGTGATGGATTTTCCTATTGTCATGTATTAGCAATGTACATGTGGGAATAAGTTGAGTGGAACAAACCCCTCAGCTTTTCAGAGCTTGGAGAGTATGACCTATTTGTAAATTTCATCTTGACATTACAAAACATTTTTTAAACATATTTGCATTTCTGTTGTGATTAGTTCTGTTTTTTTCTCTAAACATGTTGATACACATAAAAATTCATACATGCTTATTTGGGTTCCTACCACGGTTGGTCAGTACTTGACAGTCCATGACAATGTCTGGTTGGTTTCCTAAGACACTTGGAGAATGTACTGGGTATGCTAATGAAGTGTCATAATGTTCCATGCCACTTGCTGCTGGCTTCACTCCACCCTAATAACCAGCTAGAGCATGCCAAACATAAACATATTTACCCATCAAAAGTACACAGTTTGGGAATTTTGAATTAGACAAGCAACTTACTCAGATAATTCTTCTCTCACATAATTTTTGATAGACCAAACAACTCAAGAACAAAATAAAATGCATCCATCATTTCTAAATATATGAAAATTTAGGATCCAAGACCATACTTCACATTATGACGTTGCTTGGCTTCATCTACAACATGCTTCAAACCTGAGGTTGTGTTGTTGTTTTGTCCATTCTTTTGAAATTTAGTGTTCTCTTTAATACCGGTCAACCTATTAGCAAACCTACAAACACCATATTTCCCAAAATATCAATTAGAGAATTGTGTGTGTGTGTAGACTATAGAAACAGATAAAATCTTACTGT
This sequence comes from Sesbania bispinosa, assembly GCA_026901365.1. Taxonomy (NCBI): domain Eukaryota; kingdom Viridiplantae; phylum Streptophyta; class Magnoliopsida; order Fabales; family Fabaceae; genus Sesbania; species Sesbania bispinosa. Next base: position 106,926 of record QLOH01000938.1, on the reverse strand, counting down.
GGTTCTTCTTGTACAAGGGAATTAGCATCCTTTGGTTTACTTTCAATCTGTTGCCAACCATCATCTGTAGACACCATATACTCTTGTACCAACAGATGTTGTCATAGAATCAAACAAAAAGGCAAAATTACTTGATTAGCAAACCCGCAAAACAGAACCGAAATGACCACACTACCCCATAATTCGGCCATGACAAAGTTTTGATTCCCTATTCGGATACAATCCTGCGAAGCTCTAAAATTGCTCCACCCTTTCTCCATCACCATTTTGCTAAACAGATCAACAAGACAAGACCTTTTGCGTGTATAAAATACATTAACAGAGAACTCTTGCAAGCAGCTTTGAGATTGTTGTACATTCACATGGGGATACAATTTAGGTTAAATTAATTAGTAGGTCCTTAATGTTTTATTAAATTTTTAATTAAGTCCCTATAGTTTAAAATGATTTAAGTGGATCCTTATAATTCTAACATTTTTTTTAATTAAATCCCTGGACATTTTTTTTTTTGCTAAGTAAAGAGATACTTTAATTAAAAGAGAATACAAGGGATACTCCAACCCAAATTACAAAGTACAAAACATCAAATACCGAGCTATGCTAACAAAGGGTATCAACTAGTACACCTAACCACTTGCAAAAAAACAAATACTGCACCACTGCATAACTCAAATAATAACATTAGAAGTGAAAGAATTGAAATAATAACTCAAATAATAACATTAAATTCCTGGAAATTAATATCGTTTAACTTTCGTTAAATCTTGATGGCGTGACTTAACTAATATTTTAGTTGCTATACAATGTAAATTGCTGCATGTTAGATGAATTAAGGTAACCACTGTCAAGCAAGGTACTGATGGCATCTAGGGAAATCAACTCATTTAAGATGGCAGTGATCATGGCTCGGCTTGTTATTCTTCCCTTCTTCATCTGATATAGTAGAATAGGAAAGAGTTAGATTAATTCAGCATAGGAAAGAGTTAACAAACATTAACAGCATTAGTGTCCAGGGATTTAATTCAAAAAAAGTTATAACTATAAGGATCCACTTAAATCATTTTAAACTATAGGGACTTAATTAAAAATTCAATAAAACTGTAGGGACCTACTGATTAATTTAACCTACAATTTACAAGCAAGATAAAAATATATCTTATCAACTATGAGATAAGCTAAGTGATTAAATTAGTTCATTAAAGACAACTAATGAAATTGTAAGCAATTATAATGAAAACTAACTTACCATTCTCTCTTGAAATTAGCACCAGGATAGCCACTAGAAACACGAAACTGGTTGCCAATAGAAAATATTATGTTACAGTACCCTGAAATATTTAGATGATAAGAGACAATCTGACAGTTATATAAGGTTAAAACTAAAGGCACAAACATCATTTTGTATCCTTTTGCCAAGACATTCAACCAAATGATTTATAGATAGTTGCAACCTCTCGCTCCATAACTTATCTTACCATTATATGTGTTTCGCCATATACACCATCCCATAAATCATATTGCCTGCATGGAATCTGTCACACTATTCTGAGTTTCCCTTGCAGACTAGGGGCACCTTTTAGGGTGCAATAGAGAGTTATGTATTGCACCGTGCCTTTATAGGTTTTGACACCATATTCCTAAGCTCGGGGGTCGAAATGGAATTTGAACAAATTTGATGGAATTTCATGCTTTTGCAATAAGGTACCTATAAAAAGTAATAATTAAAAATTGAAAAAAAAATGACAAAACTTTGTGCCATTTGATTGTTTGAATATGTGTCTACAGCAAAATGTTTCTCTCGTCTCCTTCATCCGTGAAGAACGGAACGACGACGGCACCCAACGAAGGAGCAATGAGAAATTTCTCCGTTTGCGGCAAAGATTGCAAGGTAACCACCGGATACTTTTTCTCCGAGGAAGGAAGGAGGCAGCGACAGAGTAATGTTTAGAAGGTGAGTTTGTGAACCCTAACATTTATCACTTATTTTCGTTTAGTTTGTAATTAGTGGAAGGGCACAACCCATGATATGAACGGAAATTATGGATTTTGAGCGATTTGTGTCATTGAAGCTGCTTACTTGTCTTCCACCTTTCGTGCTTCTCCAGGTTCAACCAAACCCTTGAACGCGAAGAGTTCAGTCGATTTGATTTTCCATTTTCTTGGGGAACCTTGCACACAGACCAGAATATTGCACCGATGGAGACTTGTCTGATAAGGAGATTGCATAATATAATAAAAATATTCCATGTTCTATCACGTTATGGTTAATTCTGCCATGTATTGTGGTTAAAATAGCAGTGTTGCTTGGTCATGTACAGCCTGTTGTGTAATGGTTAATGTAGTCTGTCATGTTGGTTAATGTAGTTATATTTTGGTTAATGTAACAGTCTAGTGTTAGGCACTGATAGTTGTGCCTGATGTTGTCAATCTTGAATGAGCAATGTTCTTTAATATGCCATTGTTGTTAGTATTCACTTCGTTAACGGTGTCTTGCATAGCGGTGAAAAGAGTTGTCTGGTTGGTTCATTTGAAATTCTGCTAAGACTCGGTTAATAAAGTTTGTAATATTGGTTAATACAGTTGAATATTGGTTAATGTCACAGTCTGCTCCAACAAACTGATTATAGGGCATGTTATAGGGGTTACTCAATGTCCTAGTCCATAAACTTGTTCTTTTTCTTAATTGTTAAAGCCGTCATTAATAGTGATATATACATTGCTATGATTGGTTCCTTTCACAGTCTGTTACTTAATGGTTAATTCAGTATGAATAATTGGGTAATCTAGTTACAAGTTGGTTAATGTAACAGGATGATGAAACACGGACAATACGAAATCTCATAAGAGTTAACCTCACGCAAAGTTGTTTAATGTGCCCCATATGGCACTATTCAGGTTGTTCATCATTTTTACAATTCACTAACTGTACAGTAACTTCTTTGCTAACATGTAACCGAAAAAACTTGTTTCGAAACAACCCCCCAATATACACAGTTCATTAAATGTCAATAAACCCAAAGGGAAAAGTTTCACTGTCAGGTCGTGGTTAATGGTGTATCGATACACGGTTAATTCCAACTGCAGATTGGTTAATGTCAACAGCAAAATGAAATGCACTATTTTGTATCCCTTTTTTAAACCTCAATAAAGACTCAACCAGGTGAGCATAATCTTAGTTGTTTGGTGACCATGTCCATCATAAGGCCTCTTGTAAGTTACCAAGTGCATGTAATGCAATGCTGTTAGGACCTGGTTAATGTTGTATCCCTATACGGTTAACTCCATGTTCATATTGGTTAATGTAATTAGAGAACTAATTGCACAAATTTTATGCCGTTAATGGAACGAAATTAGATGGTCACGCACTTGTCCACACACCCTCTTCTTTGGTGACTGTGTCCATTCACAATTCCATAGCATACTAACCCACTGAGTGGAATGCTATTCCGTTACGACTCGGTTAATGATATTCACGTCAACGGTTAATTCCATCTACAAAGCAGTTAACGTGATTAGAAAATGAAATCCATAATAATTTCTGGTCCACACTTCAACCTAAGTCAAAAGTCGTTCAATTGACCTTTATCCATGTGCTTAGGTGAAATTGTCCATGACAAGGCCACGGTCTGCTCATCGAGTTCCTGGAATAGAATCTTGTTATGACATGGTTAATGTTGTTGCGTTCCTCAGTTGATTCCATTTGCAGATTGGTTAATGTTCATAGCGAATGAAATGGACTATTAAGCTGATAATTTGAGTTGTTCCTGCATGTGTCCTAAATTTCTGATTTTTTATGTTTCTAGTCTTGTCTGTTGTAACATTAACCAATCTGCACCTGGAATTAACTGTCCAGCGAAACACCATTAACCATGTCCTAGGAGCATTCAATTCCAAGCACTTGGTAAGCAAAATGGGCCATTCTCATGGACATGGTCACCCAAGAACAAGGATTAAGCTCAATTGAACCACTCTGTAATTAGGTTGAAGTCTGGGCTAGAAGAAAATATTATGGATTTCATTTTCTAATCACGTTAACCAATTTGTAGATGAAATTAACCATAAACGCGAATATCATTAATCGACTTGTAACGTAATAGCATTCCACTCAGTGGGTAAGTATGATCAGGAATTGTCATGGACATGGTCACTAAACAAGAGGGATTGTGCACAACTACATTACCATTTAATTCTGTTCCATTAATGGCATAAAATTTGTTCATTTTGTTTCCTGTTCACATTAACCAATTTGATCAAGGAGTTAACCATATACGGATACGGCATTAACCAGGTCCTAACAGCTTTCCATTACGCACTTGGTAAGTAACATGAGGCCTTGTCATGGACATGGTCACCAAACGACATGGATTATGCTCAACTGGTTGAGTCTTTATTTAGGTTTAACAAAGGGATACAAAATAATGCATTTTATTTTACTGTTAAGATTAACCAATCTGCAGTTGGAATTAACCGTGGACCGATACACCTTTAACCACATCCTGACAACATTAAATTCCATGCACTTGGTAAACATAACGGGCCCTGCTCATGGACATGGTCACCCTAGAACATGGATTAAGATAAATTGAACCACTCTTTAATTTGACTGAAATATGTGCCCTAAGAAAATATTATGGATTTCATTTTGTGATAAAGTTAACCGCTTTGCACATTAAATTAACTGTTGACGTGATTAACATTAATAGAGTCGTAACGGAATTGCATTCCAAGCAGTGGGTAACTATGATCATGAGTTGTCATAAACATGGTGACCAAACAAGAGGGAGTTTGCACAAGTGCATGACCATTTAATTCCGTTCCTTTAACGACATAAAATTTGTGCATTTCGTTTCATGTTCTCATTAACCAATGTGAACACGGAGTTAACCGTTTACGGACACAACATTAATCAGGTCCTAACAGCATTGCATGACATGCACTTGGTAAGTAACATGAAGCCTTGTCATGGACATGGTCACCAAACAACATGGATTATTCTCAACTACTTGAGTCTTTAACGAGGTTTAAAAAAGGGACATCAAAATAGTCCATTTCATTTACTTTGAACATTAACCAATCTGCAGATGGAATCAACCGAGGAACGCAACAACATTAACCATGTCATAACAAGATTCTATTCCAGGCACTCGATGAGCAGACCGCGACCTTCGTCATGGACCATGTCACCTAAGCACATGGATAAAGGTCAATTGAACGACTTTTGACTTAGTTTGAAGTGTGGGCCACAATAAATTATTATGGATTTCATTTTCTGATCACGTTAACCGCTTTGTTGATGGAATTAACTGTTGACGTGAATATCATTAACCGAGTCATAATGGAATAGCATTCCACTCAGTGGGTTAGTATGCTCTGGAATTGTGAATGGACACGGTCACCAAAGAAGAGGGTGTGTGGACAAGTGCATGACCATCTAATTTCGTTCCATTAACGACATAAAATTTGTGCAATTAGTTCTCTGATTACATTAACCAATATGAACATGGAGTTAACCGTATAGGGATACAACATTAACCAGGTCCTAACAGCATTGCATTACATGCACTTAGTAAGTTACAAGAGGCCTTGTGATGGACATGGTCACCAAACAACTAGGATTATGCTCGACTGGTTGAGTCTTTATTGAGATTTTAAAAAGGGACACAAAATAATGCATTTCATTTTACTGTTGACATTAACCAATCTGCAGTTGGAATTAACCGTGGACCGATACACCATTAACCACGGGCCTGATAGTGAAACTTTTCCCTGTGGGTTTATTGACATTTAATGAACTGTGTATATTGGGGGGTTGTTTCGAAACAAGTTTTTTCGGTTACATGTTAGCAAAGAAGTTACTGTACAGTTAGTGAATTGTAAAAATGATGAACAACCTGAACAGTGCCATATGGGGCACATTAAACAACTTTGCGTGAGGTTAACTCTTATGAGATGTTGTATTGTCCGTGTTTCATCATCCTGTTACATTAACCAACTTGTAACTAGATTAACCAATTATTCATACTGCATTAACCATTAAGTAACAGACTGTGAAAGGAACCAAGCACATCAATGTATATATCACTATTAATGACGACTTTAACAATTAAGAAAAAGAACAAGTTTGTGGACTAGGACATTGAGTAACCCCTATAACATGCCCTATAATCAATTTGTTAGAGCAGACTGTGACATTAACCAACATTCAACTGTATTAACCAGTATTACAAACTTTATTAACCGAGTCTTAGCAGAATTTCAAATGAACCAACCAAACAACTCTTTTCACCACTATGCAAGACACCGTTAACGAAGTGAATACTAACAGCAATGGCATATTAAAGAACATTGCCCATTCAAGATTGACAACATCAGGCACAACTATCAGTGCCTAACACCAGACTGTTACATTAACCAAAATATAACTACATTAACCAACATGACAGACTACATTAACCATTACACAACAGACTGTAACACGATCGAGCAACACTACTGTTTTAACCACAATACATGGCAGAATTAACCTTAACGTGATGGAACATGGAATTTTATTATATTATGCAATCTCCTCATCAGACAAGTCTCCATCGGTGCAATATTCTGGTCTGTGTGCAAGGTTCCCCAAGAACATGGAAAATCAAATCGACTGAACTCTCCACGTTCAAGGGTTTGGTTGAACCTGGAGAAGCACGAAAGGTGGAAGACAAGTAAGCAGCTTCAATGATACAAATCGCTCAAACTCCATAATTTTCGTTCATATCATGGGTTGTGCCCTTCCACTAATTACAAACTGTTTGTGGTGAAAAATTCAATTTAGAAAACTAAATTTTAACACTTTGATTCTACGAGCAATCTGGGGATTAGAATCAAATCCTCTTACGGGACTCTTTTAAAAAAGTAGGTTTATGGTGTTTATGATTTGTTAACAAACTTTCGAAAAAGTTCAATCTTTCTGGAAAAAAACAGAATTGTTTGGTACAGAATTTCACCAAGTTATTTTCTAAGTATTAGAAATCCAGAAAAACACTAAGTTCTAAAGATTTGATCCGGAATTTTTATCAAAGAACTTGACTTTTAGAAAATTACTTGATTCAGAAATTTATCAAGTTTCAAACTTTGAATTTTCAGAAACTGATTTTGAGAAACTTCAGTAAAAATTTAAATGAGAATTTGTACAAAGAAAAGTAAATTACAGAATAGTAAATTTGCAGAATGTAAACAAAGAAAAGAAAAATTGAATTGTAAGAACAATTTGCATTGAAAAGAAAAGTGGATGGGTTCATCACATACTTGCTTCTCTTAGTAACCTGTTTGTCGCAGTGTGATCGAACGTATAAGGTGTTTCAGAGAGTATGAGTATGAGTGATTTTCCAACCCTTATAACATCAAGAGTTTACCTATTTATAGATTCCTAATTCTAACGGCTAACTAATGTCTATGTGACACGTCATCTAGCCCTATGTGTTGGCAACATGTATGCTTGCCACGTTTTCTGCTCACCAGAAAACTGATTACAATTTTCAAAATAAACCACTAACTGATTGACACCTGTCTTTGTCTCTGTAACTTCCATTAACTGCTCTTCTAGTGTCTTCTGTTTTCTCGAAATCTTGCTCCTTGATTTCTCGAAATCTCTTTTCTGCTCTCTTGAATTCTGCCTTCTGATTTCTCGAAATCTTCTTTCTGCTTTATTGAATTCTGCCTTCTGATTCTCGAAATTCTGCTTTCTGTTTCCTCGAAAACTTACTTCCAAAATCTCGAAATCCTCTTCTGAAATCCTGACTTTATGTACTCAAAAATTCCTTCTTCTTTGATACTTAGCTTTTTCTGTTGATACTTGAACTCACTGAGTACTTCCTGATTTCGATTTTTCCAGAAGTCTTATGACTTCGTTTTCCATAATCCTTATGACTGTTTTTCCAGAAGTCTTATGATTTCGATTTTCCAGAATATCATTTGACTTCGATTTTCCAGAATCCCTTTTGATTCTGATTTTCCAGAACTCCTGATTTTGGTTTTTCCAGTCTCTTTTGACTTCGATTTTCTCGAACTTCCTTTGCCTCTTTTTTCGAGTTTCTGAAGTTCCCTTTTAATATAAACTTTAACAAATTTCTAAGTTATGAGATTCACTTCTCAAACTCGAATTCTGGAACTTGTACGCTTTCTGGAAACTCGAAAAGTATAAATGACTTTCAAATTTTTGAAATTCGAACTAAGTGAAATTCGAATCCCAACAGATGCCCCCCAAAAAATGGTCTCTTTCAAGAATCAATCTTTTATTTGCAGAAAAAGATATTTTTGGAACAACCTTTGGTATTCCTTTTGGCCTTTATTACCTTTTCTCATTCGAAACATGTTCATGTAAAACTCAGAGAGTTGGGCAAAGGTTTAAGGTTAAGGCCTATAAGAAACAGATCCCTAGTGGGGTTGTGGAACTTAGGTTATTTGACAATTTCAGATAAACATTTCTTCTCTTGTTTCGAGCATGGGCTCGAATTTTATGATGTCCTCGAACAATTTTTATTTCCCTTTATGCACAATTTTGATTTCTTGCAAGTTTGGTTTATACTCCTTTAAATATTTTCCATTTATTGACATTATGCGCAAATCACCAGCTAATTCTCGAATTGAATACGTATTACTGGAAAACATTTTTTCTATCTCGAAAGGTCCTTCCCAATTAGGTAACCATTTACCAAACTTCTTAGACTTTTTATCAATTGGCAGAATCAACTTCCAAACATAATCACCAACTTGGAATTCTTTTTTCTTTACTTTTCTGTTATAAGAACGAGTAACTTGCTCCATTTGTCTAATAATATTTTCTAAAGCAAGTAACCTTTCTTCATCAAGTTGATTTAATTCATCAAACATCAAATTCCAATAATCTTGAGAAGGTAACTCATATTGTTTTTGAACCCTTAACGATTGCAAATTTACCTCAACTGGTAATATGGCATCATGACCATATACCAATTTGTAAGGAGTAGTTCGAGTAGCTTTTCTTGGGGAATTTCTATAAGCCCAAAGAATTTGATTCAAAGTCTCATGCCAATTTCTAGGACGTTGCCCAATATGTCTTTTGATCAAGGCAATAATAATTTTATTGACTGCCTCAACTTGACCATTAGCTTGTGCATAATAAGGTGTAGAAGAAAGCAATTTTATTCCTTTTGATTCAGCAAACCTAACCATTTTCTTCCCAGTAAACATTGTTCCTTGATCTGTGGTAATAGTTTCTGGTAAGCCAAATCGAAATATAATATTATCTTCAATAAAACGAATGATATCTTCTTGAGTAACTTCTCTAAGGGGAATTGCTTCTACCCACTTGGTAAAATAATCAACCCCAACCAAAATAAATTTATGGTTTCTCGAAGAAGCTGGATGTATCATTCCAATTAAGTCTAAAGCCCATCCTCAAAAGGGCCAAGACTTTATGATTGAATGCAATTCACTTGCTGGAACTTGTTGTACATTTCCATGTTTTTGACATTCTTCACAAGCTTTTGCAAAATTATGACAATCTTTGGCCATAGAAGGCCAAAAGAATAATCTTCTTTTCAAAATCCATTCCATTTTCCTTCCTGCTTGGTGAGCACCACAAGCTCCTTCACGAACTTCAACCAAGGCTAAATAAGCTTCAGTTTCTCCCAAACATCGAAGTAAATTCCCATCAACAAATTTTTTATAAAGCTCTTCACCTAAAATACAATAGTTCAAAACTTTATATCTTAAGTATTTCTTGTTTATTAAGGAAGGATTTTGTATTAAATTCACAAGTTCTTTTCTCCAATCATCTTGATCTAGGAGATTTATATTATGAATTTCGAAATCTTTCATTGGAAATCTTATTTGAATATCACTAATCTTTCTAAGAGTTCCAACTGAAATCCTATACCCTGAAGCTATTTGAGCCAACTCATTAGCTTCGAAATTTTGACCTCTAGGAATATGTTCAATTTTTATCTCATCAAACATTTCTAGAAGTTTATTGGCTTGAACTAAATACTTAGCCAATTTTGGATCTAAACATTTATACTCTTTAGTTATTTGTTTAATAATTAATTGAGAATCTCCTCGAATATGCACATTTCTCGAATTCATAGAAGCTAGAATTTCAAGACCAGCGATAAGAGCTTCATACTCTACTGCATTATTCGAACAAGGATGTTTTATTTCAAACATCATTCGAGTTGGAAATCCTTTAGGTGATATTAACAAAATTCCAATCCCAGATCCATTTTTATGTTTGGATCCATCAAAATATAATTTCCAAGGCTCTAAGCCTATATATGTTGATTCCTCAATTGGAATGGGAGGATGATCAACTAAGAAATCTGCAATTACTTGGCCTTTCATTGCTTTTAATGGAACAAACTTTAGTGAGAATTCAGTTAAAGCTAAAGCCCATTTTCCAACTCTACTATGCAATATAGGTTTCAATAACATGTGCTTTATTATATCAAAGTGTGAAATCACGAATACATCATGGGGTTTCACATAATACTTAAGTTTAGTACATGAGAAATACAAACATAAACACAACTTTTCTATAGCACAATATCTAGTTTCTGCATCATTAAGGACTCTACTTAAATAATAAACAGCTCTTTCAACACCATTCTCGTCCTCTTGAGCCAACATACTTCCTATTGTGGCTTCTGAAGCAGAAATATATAATTTTAATGGTTTTCCTGGCAAAGGAGGAGTCATAATCGGAGGAGGTTTTAAGTACTTCTTGATTTCCTCGAAGAATCTTTAATGTTATTCTTCCCATCTGAATTTTTCTTCTTTCTTTAACTTTAACAATGGGGAAAACACCCTTGTCTTTTTGGGTAAGTTTGAGATAAATCTTCGAAGGAAATTAACTTTTCCAAGAAAAGATTGTAACTGTTTTTTAGTGGTAGGTGGAGAAGCTTCAAGAATTGCCTTAGCTTTATTCTTATCAATCTCAACACCTTTCTTGTGAACAAGGAATCCCAAAAAATTTCCTGCAAACACACCGAAAGCACATTTAATAGGATTCATTTTTAAACCATGCTTTCTCATCCTTTCGAAAGCTTGCCTGATCTAAATGGATATCTTTTGTTTCAGATTTAACCACAACATCATCAATATATACTTGCATGAATTTTCTTATTAAATCATGAAAAATTGAATTCATGGCTCTTTGGTACGTTGCACCAGCATTTTTTAAGCCAAAAGGCATCATCACCCATTCGTAAGTGCCTATTGCCCCAGGACATCGAAATGCTGTTTTCGAAATATCCTCTTCAGCAATAAATATTTGATTATAACCCGAATACCCATCTAACATACTTAACATTTCATTTCCTGCTGCCGAATCTATTAACATGTCAGCAACCGACATTGGGTATTCATCTTTTGGAGTTGCACTATTAAGATCTCTAAAATCTATGCACACTCTCAAAGTCCCATTTTTCTTAAAAACAGGAACTATATTAGAAATCCAATGAACATACCTGGCAGTTCGAATGAACTTAGCTTTAAGAAGACGCTCTATTTCTTCTTTAATCTTTGAAACTATTTCTGGAGCAAATCTTCTTGGAGCCTGCTTCACTGGTCGTTTATCTGGAAAAATTAGAAGTCTATGCTCTACCAGTTCTCGTCTCAATCCAGGAATTTCATGGTAATCCCAAGCAAAACAGTCTTTATATTCTTTTAATAAGTCAATAATTTTCTTTCTAAAATCTCCTTCGAGATTCTGACTGATAAACGTGGGCCTTTTATCATTTTCAGTACCCAAGTTTATTTCTTCTAAAGGATCTTGAGCTTCCATTTTCTTAATTCCTTGAGACAAAAATCCTTTGAAACCCAGAGGCGAATCATCATAAATACAATCTAATCTTTCGAATTCACCTTCTCGTGTTTCTTAGATATATGCCTCAACTTTTTTAAACATTTCCTCAAGATACCTCTTTTCAGAATCTTTATTTTCTTCAGACACTATTTTCGAATTTTCTTTTAATGTAACTTCTGATTTTTCGAAGACTTTTCTTTCTGTATCTGATGAGACTTTATCTTCAAATATCTCCTCTATGATTATTCTCCCTTCTTGCCATTCGGCCTTAGAGGCCGTCATTTCTTTATTTTGTATATTTTGATTAACTTCGGCTTCGAGAGCCGATTCTACTTTCTTTTCGGCCATATAGGCCGAAATTCGAGCCCAAAGGCTCGAATCTACTCTGGATCCAACCATTCAGCAATTTCTATGGCCTCGAAGGGGCCAACATCGCATTGTAGCATAAACCCACAATCAGGATTTATCCTCAATGAATATGGCACCTTGGTGGGTGCCAACATGTACTTGTCTATCATCTCATATGGTCTTATTTTCATAACTTTCTTCTCCGTGCTCCTTACATCTACTGCATCTTCTTCAACCTTGAAATAATTCTTATCCCCATCTACATAAATGGGAATTCCTTCCTTGGTCCACATACAGAGTTTTTGATGCATTGATGAAGGAACAACACCTACACCATGGATCCATTCTCTTCCAAGTAACAAATTATAATTTGCTTTTGAATCCACAACTACAAACATGGTAGGCCTCATAATTGTTCCAACTGTTAGTTCTAAACATAGAACACCTTCAGACTTTGAAGTTCTACCACTGAAGTCTGTGATCACCATTTGGTGTGGTAGCAAATCATACTTGGTTTTCATTAATTTTTTCATCATGAACTTCTGCATTAAATTCACTGCCGCTCCCGAATCTACCAGAATATTGCCAATATTCACCTCTCCAACCATAGCTCTAATAAACAAAGGTTTCATATGGAGTTGCATATCTTCAACTGGCCTTTCGAATACTGCTGATGTGTTCTGGCAGATTTGTTTGCTAATATAAGTATAGCAAACTGGGTCTTCTCCGATTTCATCTTCTTCGAAATCTTCGTCATCCAAACCTTTTTCGAGTTCTTCAACATACTCTGCAGGCAAAACAGAAACGACTGCACAGATGTCGTCCAGACCATCTGCGAACCCAGTCTCGAAGTTCTCTGTTAACAAGTCATCCTCGCTCTCATTAAAGCCTCCAATTACTTGGAATGAAGGTTTCTTCTTCACCATCTGAGCGTAAGACGGATTACTTGTATTTGCCTGCACCTGAATGACTTGAGCATTTTTTGCTTGTACTGGCTTGGATTGTTGCTTATTTCCCTCAACATCAATGTTTCTTTTTGCTTGGTTTTCGAAAGCTTCTTTCCTCATCCTTTGTGCCCTCCTCCATTGGGTTTTCGTCATCTGTTGCCTATTCCCAAAGTAAGGTTTCTGGTAGTGACCTTGGAAATGATTGTGCTGTTTCACGAAACCTGGGCGAATCCATTGGTTCAGAGGCACAGATGATGGAGGAACAAAAGTTCTTGGTTTCGAACTTTCTTGGAACCTTTGATTAATAGGTTGCTTTCCCTTATCAAACCTATTCCTATTCGCAGGTGACCTTCCCCCAGTGATGGATTCTGATTTCGAAATCCATCCTCCATATGAAGGATGAGGCTTCTTCTGCCTATTCTCACCTTGCTTATGGTGGGAAGCAACTTGTTGATAATGTGCTTTCATGTCTGAATCTCGAAAGATCTTTGCTGCAGACTTGTCAAAAATAGCGTGACATCTTGGGCAAAGATCAATTGAGGCATCCTCTGCCTTTTTCCGGTTCAGGAACTCCAACAGAGATTCTCCTCCTTTTGGATAAACATCATGGATCTCTTGATCTCCATCTAAGGCCATCTCTGTGGCCTGACCCACAAAATTCGAGTCTTCAATCTCAACCATGTTAATACTCACTGGTTCAGCATAATTGGCATTCACTTGAAGAGGATCGGAATCAATCTTCATTGCCATTGGTGCTTTTTCTTCAAACTTCAATCTTCCTTGCTTAATCGCTTCTTGGATAATATCCCTGAAACGAACACAACTATTAGTCCAGTGACCATAAGTATGATGAAATTTACAGTATTTTCGACCTCTTCTCTGTTCTTGAGAAGGAATCTTATGATCGTCACTTAGAGTTATCTGTTTGTCCTTTACTAATATATCGAAAATCTGATCAGCTTTCGAAATATCGAAACCGTAATTTTTTCTGGGAAACTTATCTTTGGTTTCGTTATTATTGTTTCCATTAGGTTTCAAGGATTGACAAACATAAGGAGGTCCTGGCTTGAGTTCTGCCACATGAACATCATTGTCTTCCATGTCATATTCGAAATCACTATCATTAGATACTTCCAAATACGCTATTTTATCTTTTCGAAAAATCTTTTCAGGTTTTCGAAATCTCTCTTTTTCTTTCTTTAAATGTTCAATTTGTCTAACCTTATCAGCCAATTGGGCCATATCTCTAAGTTGTTGATTAATCAACTTCTTTCAAATTGAATAATCCAAACCACCAGCAGCCATTTGGACTAACTCATGTTCAGGAATTTGAGTAAAACACCTAGCTTTCATTTGTCTGAATCTATTTAGATAATCATCTATAGATTCATTCGAGGATCTTTTAATATTTACCAGATCCATAAGTGTAACTTTCATTTCCCCTCGAAAGAACTGTTCATGAAAACTTCTTTCCAATTGATTCCATGTATGAATCGAATTTGGGGGAAGAGTCGTAAACCAAGTGAAAGCATTCTTAGTGAATGAACTAGGAAAATATTTCATTTTAAGTTCCTGATTATTTGCCAAATCACCTGCTTCGATTTGGTATCGAGCAATGTGTTCGACAGTAGATTCCCCTACTTCTCCAGCAAACTTAGTAAATTTGGGAACTTTCCATCCCCTTGGCAATTCAGTTTGCAATACGATCTGGGTAAAAGGAGATACTACATAAGGGTGGTTCGCAAATCCTACATTAAATCCATGCCTATTCAAGACTTGTTCAACTATTCCAACAACGTTCTGTTGCCCCCCTAAGTTTTTTACTCTTATCCTTTCGAGAATTTCATCATCATTCTGATTTCTATTCAGGATAACTCTAGGAGCGTTGTTTTCTCTATTTTCAACAGGATTGATAGGATTTGGTATTTGATTATTTTGATCCCCATGATCTACAGGAGGATTCATATTAGCCACTTGTCTTACTATAGGATCTGTGGGTGCTCCAAACACATCCGCAATCCTTTCCATTTGCCTAGCCAACAAGTTATAATTTGTATTTTTTGTTTGGACTAGGGGATCGAACACTGTGGCCATTTTTGTTGTCAACATGTTCACCATTTCATGATTACTTTCATCCATTTGTTGCCTTAGAGTTTACAACGTGGAATTTGTAATAGATGAAGAAGTATTTCCCACAAAGGGATTAAACATGGGTCCTCGAGCAATTGAAGGACCCACTGTTGACATAATAGGTGGGGCTGTTCCAGAATTTGGAACAAATCCATATGGTAAACCATACTGTGGTTGTCCATTTTGAGACATAGAAATAAAATTGGGTATAGGGATAGTAGAACCAATTTGACTTACTACGGGTTCTGTCACAGCAGTAGTGGTCGTAGTAACATTTGTTGATGGTTCTCTAGTAACACTATTGTTTCCATTTGCCCCATTATCATTATTGTTTACAGATTCATTCCTTGGGGGTGACTAATTCTCAGAATTCGTAACATTGGCTAGATCCCTATTATTATTTCCATTTACATTTTGTCTCGAATTGTTAGCCATTTGAACAGAAATTGTTCTTCCACTCCTCAAACGCATACAAGAACAAATCTATTCATAAAATCATAACACACGCTACTTTTTGGAAATTAGTCCCACTGGGCGTGCCAATTTTTTTGTGGTAAAAAATTCAATTTAGAAAACTAAATTTTAACACTTTGATTCTACGAGCAATCTGGGGATTAGAATCAAATCTTCTTACGGGACTCTTTTAAAAAAGTAGGTTTATGGTGTTTATGATTTGTTAACAAACTTTCGAAAAAGTTCAATCTTTCTGGAAAAAAAACAGAATTGTTTGGTACAGAATTTCACCAAGTTATTTTCTAAGTATTAGAAATCCAGAAAAACACTAAGTTCTAAAGATTTGATCCGGAATTTTTATCAAAGAACTTGACTTTTAGAAAATTACTTGATTCAGAAATTTATCAAGTTTCAAACTTTGAATTTTCAGAAACTGATTTTGAGAAACTTCAGTAAAAATTTAAATGAGAATTTGTACAAAGAAAAGTAAATTACAGAATAGTAAATTTGCAGAATGTAAACAAAGAAAAGAAAAATTGAATTGTAAGAACAATTTGCATTGAAAAGAAAAGTGGATGGGTTCATCACATACTTGCTTCTCTTAGTAACCTGTTTGTCGCAGTGTGATCGGACGTATAAGGTGTTTCAGAGAGTATGAGTATGAGTGATTTGCCAACCCTTATTACATCAAGAGTTTACCTATTTATAGATTCCTAATTCTAACGGCTAACTAATGTCTATGTGACACGTCATCTAGCCCTATGTGTTGGCAACATGTATGTTTGCCACGTTTTCTGCTCACCAGAAAACTGATTACAATTTTCAAAATAAACAACTAACTGATTGACACCTGTCTTTGTCTTTGTAACTTCCATTAACTACTCTTCTAGTGTCTTCTGTTTTCTCGAAATCTTGCTCCTTGATTTCTCGAAATCTCTTTTCTGCTCTCTCGAATTCTGCCTTCTGATTTCTCGAAATCTTCTTTCTGCTTTCTCGAATTCTGCCTTCTGATTTCTCGAAATCTTCTTTCTGCTTTATCGAATTCTTCCTTCTGATTCTCGAAATTCTGCTTTCTATTTCCTCGAAAACTTACTTCCAGAATCTCGAAATCCTCTTCTGAAATCCTGAATTTATGTACTCGAAAATTCCTTCTTCTTTGATACTTTTTTCTGTTGATACTTGAACTCACTGAGTACTTCCTGATTTCGATTTTTCCAGAAGTCTTATGACTTCGTTTTCCATAATCCTTATTGTTGGCGCAAAAACCCTCTGAGATTTGGTTTTAATGACAACAAACCTGTTGATCAAAATTAATGTTTTCTGTTCTTGAAGTTACTGATGTTTTGTGTGAGATCTTAGAAAGACAGGATTCATACGCTTAGCAAAGAACTCAGAAAGATCAGAAGAACCACAAGCTCAGACTGAGATTTAGAGGCTAGCACAGATTGAGTCTGATAGTAAGCCTCAGACTTATGATGAAGATAAAGATCAACCTGAGATTGATTAATTAATGAAAGTCCTTCCTGAGATTCAGAAAGATCAAAGTCCTATTGCTAAGAAGCATCAGACTTCATTATCATTTATGGAGTATAGGTAGAGCTTAGAAGTTCTATATGCTGAAAGTAATTTCAGAAGAAGGCCTCAATACATATCCTTTATCAGAAAGTCTTCAAGAAGCTAAGAATAGTTTAATATGAAGTTAGCCTAAGTTGAGAGAGGTGCACATCAAAGTGAAGTCTCAGCTACAATCAGAAAGGATCTCTACTAGTAATGCCAATCATCAAGTCAAGTTAAGATGAGACGCGGACTCAAGCATAAAGATGCTATCTCATGTTCAAATGCAAGCTCAGTCTAAAAATCAGCTTAAGACCAATGCTCAAAAGAGATCTCAGCATAAAGCCTAAAGAGACTCAAGCTCAGCTTGAGATGCAAGCAATGAACAGATGATAGTTCAGCTTGAGATGCAAGCAATGAACAGATGCTAGTTCAGCTTGAGATGCAAGGACAGCTTAAGACGTCGTCTCAAGAACAGACGCAGCCAGATGAGATCTCAACAGAGATGCAGAATCAGACTTGAGATGCAGAATCAGACATGAGACAGATATACTCTCAAGATTAGATGCAGTCTCAAGATCAGATGTAGTCTCAAGATCAGATGCAGTCTCAAGATCAGATGCAGACATGAGACTCAGACTTGAGATGCAGACATGAGAATCAGACTTGAGACACAGAGACGAGATGCAGAGATCAGACTCAGCTCATCAGAGACTCAACAGCAAAAGCTAGTCAATGCAAGTACACTGTCACAGCAGAGACTGCACCAGAAAAGTACTGTGCACATGACAGAAAAGTAAAAGTCAGCTTCTCTCTCTTCCAACGGCTAGTTTTTCTGAAGACTATAAAAGGAAGTCTCATTCTGTTGAGACAGAGTGAGACACAGTGAGACTCAGCAGAGATGCTGTTGCACAACCAGAAAAATCTAAGTCTCAAGTGAATCTCAACCTACCTACCTATGCTATCTTAGCCAATATCTTATAGTAGGTTTAGCTCTTGTTATGTACTGATTTGTATACACTCTTTGAGTGATTTAGAGAGCTATCATCTAGCTGAGCTCACGGTTTATCCATACTTTGTATGTAGTCCAAGCTAGATCAATCACATCTCATCTCATACCATCAGTCTCAACTAAGTCAGGAGGTGCCTGAGCTTAGTGTGAGCTATTGTAAAGCCTGGAGAGGCACTATAAAGAGAATACTCATTGAGTTTCCTGGAGAGGCAGTTGAAAATAAAAGAATACTCGTTGCGCCTGGAGAGTCTGCTTGCAAAAGAATACTGCATGAGTTGCCTAGAGAGGCAGTTGAAAATGAAAGAATACTCGTTGCGCCTGGAGAGGCTGCTTGCAAAAGAATACTGCATGAGTTGCCTGAAGAGGCAGTTGAAAACAAAGAATACTTGTATTGACGGGTTTGTCAATAGTGGAAATCTCACGAGTTGTGAGGACTGGACGTAGCCCAAGGTTGTGGGTGAACCAGTATAAATCTCAGTGTGCATCTCCTTTCCCTATCTCTTTATTTATGTTGTGCATCTCACGTCTCTAATCTGTTTGTTAATATAAATCTGTTAAGAGAAAACCAAACTGTAATTACTAAACTACATCCATGCATCTCATCTTACATCTCATCTCAGACCCATCTCATCTCAGATCCTATCTCAACCTGAGATCAGTCAATAGTCTCACTCATTCTCTTTTAAGGTCTTAACATTCGATGAGCTAATTGTTCTCACATCCCAATTTCTGTTTACTAAACTAAATCAAATCTATTCAAAGATAATCAAGTTTCATTTATCATCAAATCATCTTTACTTGATTACATAATTATTGTTGAGACAACATCTCACCTTACATCTCAAGCCTATCTTATCTCAGATCCCATCTCAACTTGAGATCAATAACATCTCATCTAACCTACTTGAGACTCCAAGTGTCAAACTTGAGATCATGTCTCAACGTGAATTTAAGTGTGTGTTTTCAGGTACAATATTTTCAAGTCTCTATTCAACCCCCCCTTCTAGAGACATTCAACCAACTTCAGTTGGTATCAGAGCTTGGCCTCTTGGGGTTGAGCACACCAACGTGTGAAGAGGAGAAAGATCCAAGAAAGAAAGATGGCTGAAGAGAAAGAAAATAGCTAACAAAGCTAAAAGAGAAAAAGCTCAAGCAGTTGAAACTTCTGACAAGGGGTTACGAAACTAAAAGAGGATTCAATAAAAGGATGAAGAAACCCTTCAGATTAGAGAGCTTGTTGAAGAAAAAGCATCTAAAGCAGCCATGATTAATAATGAATCTCCAACGCGTATTAGGGAAATGTTCTGCAATAGTGGTCTGCTGGCTTATTGGCAATGGGTGTCTTTTCTCGTGAAACAATATGCTGACAATAGAAGCTTACAATGTTAACTTGTTTCCGGCCAGAAAGTGATGTATGGAGCGGTATACTCTGTTAGGTGGTGTTCCTCTGTTTTGGGCATCAATGAGCAAGCCGTGGCTTTTATGGAATAAAACCACACAAGACAAGAATAGGTTCCTCTCCCTCACCGATAAAGAGTTTGGGTAAAGGAATATTGACAAGGGCAAAGGAATATTGACAAAGCAGCTTGATGAAATTGTGGTTCCACTAAAAGGAAGCCAACCTGGACTGAGACAGAAGTAAAGGAACCGACTTGCTGAACAGCTTATTTGCAGACAAACTCTTTGGGTCAAACTAAAGAAATTGTTGAAACCTTGAAGTTGCTGACCTGGACAAAATGGTGGACACACAAGAAAAGGAAATGCTGGTAACGTTGCTCTTATTAGTTGAAATGAATATATTTTTACTATTACTTGAAACAAGCTTATCACGTTCCAATCAACGTTTAATTAAGAAACGTTATTTCCGTTCTATTTCTCTTTACAAGTGATAGTAAACTATATATATACATATATATATATAATAATGAAAATAATAGCATGTTTGTAAGTGTTTATGCAAAACAAGCTAGATAACCTTTTCTTTCTTCACGTTCTTTAAGTGAAGTAAGGTGGACAGCCTTTCTCCCTTTTTTTATTAATCAAAAGAATAGCACTTAAAAAAAGAGGAAGGCAAACGTTTGAAATACCAATTGTTTTACAATGATATATGTGTGTTGAATTAATTGGTTATTTTGGTTGAGGAATGCAATGCAGTTACTGGGTGTGTATCAGTTGTCTAACATCATACATTTGCTAAAATTGTTAAAATGATACATGTTTGATTACTAACCCACTTGGACCCAAAGTTAAATGGGTACCAAAATATTCTCCTAGTGATTTGATTATGCAGAAAATTGTCACATTGATCTAGTCAAGGAGGAGTAAGGAAATATGGGATGAACTTCTCACCTCAACTAATCATGGTATTGAGATAGAAGGATTTCAGCATAGAAGCAACTCTTGATATGTTTCAACTGATATTCCAAAGTGGTCTTCTTGTTCAAATTGAAGAAGCTAACTTCCACTTGCACAAGTGTCATTTGCTGTCTCAAAATGGGAAGCTGAACAAAATCAATGAATCATATATGATTTTCATGTCCCTGACTTGAATAAGCCAGTTATGGGTGATCTTCCTAGTGGACCTAAGGCTTTTAACTTACAGCAAATTTCTGGTATGGAATTACCATTGAATTAACATTTGGAAATATCTCTGGGCTAAGGTGTGCTACCAAGTATCTTGAAATAACCAAGGACCTAGAAGAAGACAATCTTCTATTCAAAACTAGAGCACTCCTTAGCTATGTGGTTCTGTCTTCATGAAGAGAACCTCCAAATAGTTTGAAGATGCAGTGAGTCTACAGCTTGGAAAATTTGTGCTAATCCAATAGAATAAAGAAGACCACCGAAGAGTTCATAGTCCAAAATAAAATGACATAAAAGATTCAAGCATGAATCAGCTGGTTCTTTCCGATTGGTAGTTTAAAGATGCTGCAATCCTTGAGATTGATCACTTTATTACAGCCATCATTGCCATTAAGATTGGAGGATGAAACTGCTCATACAGGGAACCCTCTTTGGTAATATCAATCTCTTATCCCTCCTTGCACTTGGACTAAAACATACTTGATCAAAAATCATTGATAAATTCTGTTTTGTGTCTCTACTAGTTTTAATGACATCATGGGTGTTTTAATATATAAGTATGATAGACTTGTAAAGACCATGTTTGCAAAAGGCATGAAAATCTGTTTGATCATCATTATTCTTATTTGAAAATTCAAACAGCAGAGAAATTATATTTCTGAATGTCTCATAAGCTTACTTTGAGTTTGGAGTATCAAATGATAGGTATCCTCTTGTTGGAAAGTGCTTTGCACATTCATATCTTTAAAACAAGATTCCAATTTCAAATCTAAATATTTTATGAACATTCTATTACATCCAAGTAACTATAAAGTCTACAATCTCATTGCTCAATTTGTGAAAGAAATCATGCATGATAGTTTTGACAAGACTAATCCTACACTTGAGATGAGAAAGATTGTAGATTTGGAGACAAAATGGAATGCTTGGATCTCAACAAGAACAATATGAGAAAATCCTCATATCTAAGCTAAAAGGATGTTCAGAAATTATAAAAAGCAAGAAAGTACAGCTGCACTTGAGAGAGTCTCATATGAGTCTCATGATGAGACTGAGCCTGAGACTTAGATGGAGAGAAGACCAAGTGAGACTCTTGTTGCAGCTCTGATCATGACAGCTCAAAAAAGAAATTCACGAATTTTAGAAAATAGCTACTGCACAAGAGATCAAGTGCTTTCCCACAATATGAGAAAGAGAAAGAAGCTTCTAAGAGTAGAAAGCACAAGGAGATGTCTAAGTTAGAAAAGAAAATGCAGAAGCTAAGTTTATCTCTACATATATCAAGCTGCAAATTCTTAAGTCATATGGATCAAGTGACAACTTGAGGAATGCTTCATAAGGTACTCTGAAACTTTAATTTTCCATAATGATGCATATGTGATAATTCTTGTTGTTCTCATTTTGAAAATAGAATTTAAAGCATGATGGCACTATGCAGAATTTAGAATTCAGCCTTCAATGACAAACATGCTTATTTGAATGATTCTGTGCTGTTTGGATAATTTGAATTCTGAATGCTTATCTGTCATGATCTTAATACAGTTTTGAATCTCAACTATTGTGAGTATAATGTAATGCAACATGTGCTTAAGTTATGATCTCGCATCATGTGAGAATTTGAGTTTGAAATCTATGTATGATACAACATGAGCTGATCATATGGAAATATATCCTTGAGTTAATCTCATGATAATTGAGAAAAGAGAACTTGGAAAGTCTGAGTTGATTAGTTAGGAGAAAACATTTCTACAAGCTAAGTCTATATGCTCTCCAATTCTCTAATCAAGTCAATATTCTAAGTAATTAATATGAAAAAGAAATTTTGAGATTGAAAGGCTCATAAAAGGATTTTGAGATAAGTGAAAGTTGAAGGCAAAGAGGTTATTGCACTATATGCAGAAATGTTTCTGATATAGCCTGACTAAAATGATCATAACTTGAGCTACAAAATTGATTTTTGAATAAAACCAATTTTGTTGGAAAGCTAACTCATAAGAGTACAAAACTGGAAAGTTTGAAGCTATTATACTAAGCAAAGAAGTACCAGAAAATTTGTTAACACAGCTGCAGTTCTACAAATGCTCATAGAAACATGTTTACTTAAAATCATCATAAATGGAGCTGTAGGTATTATTTTTCTGTGAGACCAATTTTATTGGAAAGATAATTTAAAATAGAATCAAACTGGAAAGTTTGAGATTTTTATATAAATCACAGAAGTGCCAGTAAATCTATGAACACGGCTGCAGTGTTACAAGATTCAATGTAAACCTGTTCACTTAAATTGATCATAACTAGAGCTTCAGAAATGATTTTTTAGTGAAACCAGTTTTGTATGAAAGCTAGCTCATATAAGTATTTGACTGGAAAGTTTCAGAATTTTTCATCATCTTCATAACTCCCAGCAAACACTTCAAGTGGACTGATCTCTCATGCAGTCAAATCTGAACACATCTGTTTTGCATGCTTATATCTGGTGCTAGAAAAAGCCTTTTCAAATGAAACCAGTTGGATTTGAAAGATGTTGTTCTATGGTTCAACAATATTAATTTTCACTATTTTTGGATGCATAGATTGATCACAGTGAATGTAAAACCAGACCTGTCACAGTAAGCACTCTATTATAGAACAACCAATTTTAATCACTCATATCTTATGATAGAAAACTCCAAATGGAATGACTTTTATATCATTTTAAAGCTTGTGATGTCTAGTTTATTTTGTTGAAATTTCATATTTTTATGAACTAGAAATAACTCACAAGTACAGATTAAAGTAGCTAAGTCAATGGATGTTTTCTGATTTGGTGCTGAAACTTCAAGTTAAAATATCTCTTGTTGTACCAATCCAAATGAGTTTATTTTTGTGGCATTGGAAAGTTGTCATGATGTGGTTTATTGTGATAGAATATGAATTTCTAGATCAATCTATGATAGGAGCAGTACTTGTCAAAGATTAAGTATATATGATAGAAAAATAGTGAGACTTGATCTCTTGAAAGTGATATCTTTGACAATGTCCTCTTAATTCCCAAGTCTGTGATAAACTCTGGCATATCAAAAGTAAATTATTGTATCAAATTGATGTGCATATTATGATTTGGAATATTAGGGGAATCAATGAGTATGAAAGGAACTTAACATTGAATATCACAATCTTTGAAAAATTATCAGAACAGATCTTGTTTGCTGAAAAATGTGCTTTGATTATGATCTTATCTGCAAATCATATTGATAGATTTATGTTCTGTGTTCCCCTGCTGTCTAAAATTTGTAATCTTGATCTTTTATGTCTTTTATCCATGTTCTACAAAGTTAACTCACTATGGGCATAAAATTCAAGGTGAGTAACACATTTAGGGGAAGTAGTTGGTTCAATCTTTGTGACTGAATGTATTCTTGCTACTTGAATATGCATCAAATGAAATTCTTATCATCTAATCAAGTATGCAAACAGAATAAGTCCTTGTTCTGGTTTAAGATTGAGCTCTATTTTCTTCTATTCAATCCTAACTGCATCCCCTACTCAATGTTGGATTAAATAATGATCATTTTGAAAGTTGAATTTTCTGCATCAGCTATTAAAGAGTTGCTAAACCAGCAACTTTGGAAATATGAGCAGAACCTTTACATCTTGAGGGGGAGTTAGTCAAATTATTTGCTAATGTTCTATCCATGTATGTTGACTCAGTTGGGGAGTGATCATTTATAGATGAATGCATATACCTATTTCCTCTACAAATCTAGAAATCACTCTCTATCTTTTTGAGGAAATGTTGAAATGAAAAGAGAATGGGAAAATAGCTCTCTTGAGGTTTAAATTGAGAAAGATGATCAAAGAGAAAATTGTAAGAAAGAAGTTTAAAAATATTCTAAACTTAGTAAGAGAGATTCTGCAAAATATGGATATCAAGTTACTAAGAAATTCTGGAATCTGGACTCTAAAAGCTCTTCTTCTTACCTTAGTCTTTGATTTTTCTATTCTAACTATACTTATTGGAGCATTTATCCCTTTCCATATCATATTGCCTCATCTAAAATTCTTGTGATCATTGTTATAACCATATGTGTGATCTATTGTTTTATCATTCTAGGGAAGTTAAGAATATTATTGCATATATCTCTTGCTCAAAACCCTCTGTTAAGATCAACCATATGCTTGACAAGTGAAAATCATGTCTTTGATGCCATTAGTATAATTGAAAATCAATATAAAGTGATTATTTGACAGATTTTTCTGCTGATATGTATTTGATATATTTCTCCTTCCATCTTTTTGTTGATGCCAAAAGGGGGAGAAATAGGAAAGTAATTATCATGTGCATAATAGCATAATATAATTCTGAATCATGTTATGATATTATTGTTTGCATTGTTAAGCATGAATTCAGGGGGAGTTCAATTGAGTGGATCATATTATGAAAAGTATATAGACTCTCATCATTCCTTTATAATAGCATAATATAATTCTGAATCATGTTATGATATTATTGTTTGCATTGTTAAAGCATGAATTCAGGGGGAGTTCAATTGAGTGGATCATATTATGAAAAGTATATAGACTCTCATCATTCCTTTTATGCTATTATACATCAAAACTTAATTTTGTTCAAATAGGTTTGTCATCATCAAAAAGGGGGAGATTGTTGGCGCAAAAACCCTTTGAGATTTGGTTTTAATGACAACAAACCTGTTGATCAAAATTAATGTTTTCTGTTCTTGAAGTTACTGATGTTTTGTGTGAGATCTTAGAAAGACAGGATTCATACGCTTAGCAAAGAACTCAGAAAAATCAGAAGAACCACAAGCTCAGACTGAGATTGAGAGGCTAACACAGATTGAGTCTGTGTAACAGCCCCATATTGGCCAAATGAGGAAATATTGACTCAAGGAGCACAAAACGTGGCTGAGGAATCAAAAGATGAGCAAATGATTGAAGGGCAGAAAAAGACAAAGTTAGTTATGCAAGAAGGACACGTGGAAGAATCTCCTTGGATCATGCACCCACGCCAAGGAGGCAGAAAGAAGCGTGACAACGTTCGTTTGCAAGGCTACGTGCGTGGATGAGCTCACCATATGTATGACCTCTCAGGATGAATGAAGGCATTGTGAATTGTTGCATTGAGTCTATTCTCTCTCATCTCCCTTCTATCTGAATTCTCATCCCTTTCTTCTGTACCTCTCTTGTACTTCTTTCCAATTCAGTGTAACAGAATATTGCCATTAATAATACAAGTACTACCCTGAGTGCATCTCCATTACTGTTTCATTACTTTCTTACTGTACTAGCAATTTCTTGCTACATTTGGTGCTTTCATCACCTCTGCCATGGCAGAAAACACACGTATGAAAGATATGCAAAATGAAATTAAGGAATTAAGAGAAACTGTTGCATTCTTAAGGCAAAGAGACACAGATCACTCCTTGCAGAACCAACAAACAAATAATGCTCTGGAGGAATTAAAGGAGATGCTCAGATCTATGTCTATTACTCAACCTCATCAGACTGACCCTCCACAAGGGATCAAACCACCCTTTCAAGTAAGAAATGTTAAGATCGATTTTCCTAGATTCGATGGTTCTGAAGTATTATCATGGATATTTAAGGCTGAGCAATTTTTTGAATTTTATGATACACCTGATGATCATAGATTAACTATAGCTGCTGTGCACTTAGACAAAGAGGTAGTGCCTTGGTTTCAGATGATAACTAGAATGCAACCATTTCAGTCATGGAAACATTTCACTAAGGCTTTAGAACTTGAGTTTGGACCCTCTCAATTTGAATGCCCAAGGTCTATTTTGTTTAAACTTGGTCAAACAACCTCAGTCAATGAATATTACATGGAATTTATTTCACTTGCTAATCGTGTTTATGGGCTCAGTCCAGATGCCTTGCTGGATTGTTTTATCAGTGGCCTTAAACCAGAAATTAAAAGAGATGTAATTGCCCAAAGTCCCTTATCCCTGCTCAAAGCAGTTTCCCTAGCCAAGCTTTATGAAGAAAAATATACTTATAAGCCAAAACCTACTTACAAACAGCCCACAAATCAAAACCACCCATACACATACCCAAAAATACACAACTATCAGCCACCCCTCTTACCAACACCTAACCAAAAACCTACTTACCAAGTCACTGCAAACCCACATAACACCCCAAACAACCCTATAAGAAAAATGACACCTGCAGAAATGCAAGTGAGAAGAGAGAAAGGTCTCTGCTATACTTGTGATGATAAGTTCACACCCCAACACAAATGTCCCAATAGGCATTTTATGATTATGCAAGTGGAGGATGAAATTCCAGAAACTGAGGATACTGCACAACAAACTGAATTGGTAGAGGACAATGCTGAACAGGAGCATCACTTGTCTTTTAATGCATTAAAAGGCAACAGTGGCTTGGGCACAATCAGATTCAGTGGCAGGATTAAGGGTCATTCTGTGAGAATCCTCCTGGACGGTGGTAGCTCAAATAACTTTCTGCAACCAAGAGTGGCTCAGTTTCTTAGCCTGCCAATACAACCTGCAGCACAATTTCATGTAATGGTAGGCAATGGTCACTCCATGACAGCAGAAGGACTCATTCCTGATTTGGCAATTGAAGTTCAGGGTCATGAACTACATTGTCCTGTCTATTTATTACCTGTTGCAGGAGCTGACTTAATCCTTGGAGCAGCTTGGCTGTCCACATTGGGTCCTCATGTGGCAGACTATAGTGCTTTACAATTTAAATTCATGTTGAATGGCAAATTCATAACACTGCAAGGTGACAGACCAGCTTTACCTCAAAATGCCCAATTTCACCACATCAGGAGATTTCATCATACTGATGCTATAGCTGAGTGTTTCACTGTCCAATTACAAACTCCTGACAGTGTTGAAGATGAATTCAGTGAATTTCCCAAGGATTTAGATCCTGAATTAGCTCTGCTTCTACATACTTACAGGAAGGTTTTTAACAAACCTACTGGCTTGCCTCCTCAGAGACTACATGATCATGCTATTCCTCTAATAGAAGGTTCAAACCCTGTCAAAGTTAGACCTTACAGGTATGCTCATAGTCAAAAATCTGTAATTGAGCAAATGGTGCAGCAAATGTTAGAGGAAGGTATAATCCAGCCAAGTACAAGCCCATTTTCATCTCCAATCCTATTGGTAAAGAAGAAGGATGGCACATGGAGATTTTGTACAGATTATAGAGCTCTTAACAATATCACTGTGAAAGACAGTTATCCCATGCCTACTGTGGATGAACTGTTAGATGAATTATATGGAGCTCAATTCTTTTCAAAGCTGGACTTGAGGTCAGGTTACCACCAGATTTTGGTCAAACCAGAAGATAGACACAAGACAGCATTTAGGACACACCAAGGGCATTATGAATGGCTAGTGATGCCCTTTGGGTTGACAAATGCACCAGCTTCTTTTCAACACCTCATGAATGATATTTTTCAAACACTGCTGAGAAAATGTGTCCTAGTGTTTTTTGACGATATTTTAATCTATAGTCCTACTTGGTCTGCTCATTTGCAGGACTTAGAGAAGGTGTTGAAGACCTTACAACAACATTCCTTATTTGCCAAGTTATCCAAATGTGTATTTGGTACAGTGCAAGTTGACTATTTGGGCCATACTGTGTCTCAGCAAGGTGTTTCAATGGATCAAGCTAAGATTGCAACTATCTTAGAATGGCCAGAACCTAGGAATGTGAAGGAATTGAGAGGATTCCTAGGTATCACTGGATACTACAGAAGATTTATAAAGCATTATGCCAACATTGCTGAGCCTCTTACTGAGTTACTTAAAAAGGATGCATTCAGTTGGTCTGCTAAAGCTACTGCTGCATTTCAGGAATTGAGAAAAGTTGTTACAACAACACCTGTATTAGCTCTACCTGATTTTTCCAAGCCATTCATATTAGAAACTGATGCTTCTGGAATAGGCATTGGAGCTGTGTTAAGTCAGGGAAAGCATCCAATAGCCTATTTTTCAAAAAAATTGTCACCAAGGATGCAGAAGCAATCAGCCTACTCCAGAGAACTGTTTGCTATAACAGAAGCCCTAGCAAAGTTCAGGCACTACTTGCTTGGACACCAGTTTACTATTAGAACAGACTAGAAAAGCATAAGACACTTGGCAGATCAGACAATCCAAACCCCTGAACAGCAGAATTGGTTGCACAAATTCTTGGGTTTTGATTTCAAAATTGAATACAGACCAGGGAAGGATAACATTGCAGCAGATGCTTTATCCAGGTCCTTCTATTTAGCTTGGTCTGAGACAGTTCCTCATTTTTTGCAGCAATTGAGAACTGCCATTTCTGAGGATCCTCATTGGCAATTGGAACTTCAAAATTTTACCCTAAATCAATCTAGTAACCCTCATATTACTTGCAGAGAGGGTTTGCTTTTTGGAAGGGAAGGTTGATAATTCCTCAGAACCCTAGTCTTATTCAGCAGATTCTACAGGAATATCATGACTCCACAGTGGGTGGGCATTCAGGCATTTCCAGAACTGCAGCAAGAATAAGAAATGAATTCTACTGGCCTAAGATGATGCAAGATATCCAAACTTATGTGCAACACTGCTCTATCTGCCAACAAGCTAAACATCTGAACACTCAGCCAGCTGGTCTCCTTCAGCCATTGCCAATTCCTACTCAAATTTGGGAGGACATTGCCATGGATTTTGTTACTGGGCTACCTATGGCAAAAGGGTATACTGTGATTATGGTGGTAGTGGATAGACTCTCAAAATATGGTCATTTTCAACCATTAAAGTCTGATTTCACAAGTCTGCAGGTTGCTGAAACATTCATCAATTCAGTAGTCAGACTTCATGGCATTCCAAAGACCATAGTTTCTGACAGAGACAAAGTTTTCATTAGCAAGTTTTGGCAACATCTCTTCAGACTACAGGGTACAACTCTAGCTATGTCCTCAGCATACCATCCTCAATCAGATGGGCAGACAGAAGCTCTTAATAAATGCCTTGAAATGTATCTCAGATGTTTCTCTAGTCAATCACCTAAGGAGTGGGTGAAGTATCTACCCTGGGCTGAGTAGTGGTACAATACTTCACTCCATAACAGTTTAGGAATGACTCCCTTCCAAGCAGTATATGGCAGACCACCACCTACCCTCATCAGACATAAACCTTCTCAGAATGACAATCAGACTGCTCAAGATATGCTGCAAGCAAGAGATATCTTACTGAGCAAGCTAAAGGACAACTTGAATTTAGCTCAGCAACACATGAAAGTGCAGGCAGATAAGACCAAAAAGGATGTTAGCTTTGCAGAAGGAGAAAAAGTATGGGTCAAATTACAACCTTATAGGCAACACTCAGTGGCCTTAAGGAGAAATCAAAAGCTTAGCATGAAGTATTTTGGCCCCTTCACAATAATTAAGAGAATTGGCAAAGTGGCTTATAAACTTCTATTGCCAGAGGATGCTAAGATACATCCAGTTTTCCATGTATCACAACTGAAAGCATTCAAAGGCAATGAAGTTACAACTTACATACCAACTCCTTTGTTAGTTGATGAGAATGGAATGTCACTTCAACCTAAGGCTATTTTGCAACACAGAACAGTACTCAAGAAAGGCAAAGAAATTTCACAAGTTTTGGTTCAATGGGCTGGTCAACAGCCTGAAGAAGCCTCATGGGAAGATAGAACAACAATGGAGCAGTCCTATCCTCACTTCAACCTTGAGGACAAGGTTGTTCTTAATGGGGGAGGTAATGTAACAGCCCCATATTGGCCAAATGAGGAAATATTGACTCAAGGAGCACAAAACGTGGCTGAGGAATCAAAAGATGAGCAAATGATTGAAGGGCAGAAAAAGACAAAGTTAGTTATGTAAGAAGGACACGTGGAAGAATCTCCTTGGATCATGCACCCACGCCAAGGAGGCAGAAAGAAGCGTGACAACGTTCGTTTGCAAGGCTACGTGCGTGGATGAGCTCACCATATGTATGACCTCTCAGGATGAATGAAGGCATTGTGAATTGTTGCATTGAGTCTATTCTCTCTCATCTCCCTTCTATCTGAATTCTCATCCCTTTCTTCTGTACCTCTCTTGTACTTCTTTCCAATTCAGTGTAACAGAATATTGCCATTAATAATACAAGTACTACCCTGAGTGCATCTCCATTACTGTTTCATTACTTTCTTACTGTACTAGCAATTTCTTGCTACAGTCTGATAGTAAGCCTTAGACTTATGATGAAGATAAAGATCAGCCTGAGATTGAGTAATTAATGAAAGTCCTTCCTGAGATTCAGAAAGATCATAATCCTATTGTTAAGAAGCATCAGACTTCAGAATCATTTATGGAGTATAGGTAGAGCTTAGAAGTTCTATATGCTGAAAGTAATTTCAGAAGAAGGCCTCAATACATATCTTTTATTAGAAAGTCTTCAAGAAGCTAAGAATGGTTTAATATGAAGTTAGCCTAAGTTGAGAGAGGTGCACATCAAAGTGAAGTCTCAGCTACAATCAGAAAGGATCTCTACTAGTAATGCCAATCATCAAGTCAAGTTAAGATGAGACGCGGACTCAAGCATAAAGATGCTATCTCATGTTCAGATGCAAGCTCAGTCTAAAAATCAGCTTAAGACCAATGCTCAAAAGAGATCTAAGCATAAAGCCTAAAGAGACTCAAGCTCAACTTGAGATGCAAGCAATGAACAGATGATAGTTCAGCTTGAGATGCAAGCAATGAACAGATGCTAGTTCAGCTTGAGATGCAAGGACAGCTTGAGACGTCGTCTCAAGAACAGACGCAGCCAGATGAGATCTCAACAGAGATGCAGTCTCAACAGAGATACAGAATCAGACTTGAGATGCAGAATCAGACATGAGACAGATATACTCTCAAGATCAGATGCAGTCTCAAGATTAGACGCAGAGATCAGATGCAGACATGGGACTCAGACTTGAGATGCAGACATGAGAATCAGACTTGAGACACAGAGACGAGATGCAGAGATCAGACTCAGCTCATCAGAGACTCAGCAGCAAAAGCTAGTCAATGCAAGTACACTGTCACAGCAGAGACTGCACCAGAAAAGTACTGTGCACATGACAGAAAAGTAAAAGTCAGCTTCTCTCTCTTCCAACGGCTAGTTAACGGCTAGTTTTTCTGAAGACTATAAAAGGAAGTCTCATTCTGTTGAGACAGAGTGAGACACAGTGAGACTCAGCAGAGATGCTGCTGCACAACCAGAAAAATCTAAGTCTCAAGTGAATCTCAACCTACCTACCTATGCTATCTTAGCCAATATCTTATAGTAGGTTTAGCTCTTGTTATGTACTGATTTGTATACACTCTTTGAGTGATTTAGAGAGCTATCATCTAGCTGAGCTCACGGTTTATCCATACTTTGTATGTAGTCCAAGCTAGATCAATCACATCTCATCTCATACCATCAGTCTCAACTAAGTCAGGAGGTGCCTGAGCTTAGTGTGAGCTATTGTAAAGCCTGGAGAGGCACTGTAAAGAGAATACTCATTGAGTTGCCTGGAGAGGCAGTTGAAAATAAAAGAATACTCGTTGCGCCTGGAGAGGCTGCTTGCAAAAGAATACTGCATGAGTTGCCTAGAGAGGCAGTTGAAAATGAAAGAATACTCGTTGCGCCTGGAGAGGCTGCTTGCAAAAGAATACTGCATGAGTTTCCTGAAGAGGCAGTTGAAAACAAAGAATACTTGTATTGACGGGTTTGTCAATAGTGGAAATCTCACGAGTTGTGAGGACTGGACGTAGCCCAAGGTTGTGGGTGAACCAGTATAAATCTCAGTGTGCATCTCCTTTCCCTATCTCTTTATTTATGTTGTGCATCTCACGTCTCTAATCTGTTTGTTAATATAAATCTGTTCAGAGAAAACCAAACTGTAATTACTAAACTACATCCATGCATATCATCTTACATCTCATCTCAGACCCATCTCATCTAAGATCCTATCTCAACCTGAGATCAGTCAATAGTCTCACTCATTCTCTTTTAAGGTCTTAACATTTGATGAGCTAATTGTTCTCACATCCCAATTTCTGTTTACTAAACTAAATCAAATCTATTCAAAGATAATCAAGTTTCATTTATCATCAAATCATCTTTACTTGATAACATAATTATTGTTGAGACAACATCTCACCTTACATCTCAAGCCTATCTCATCTCAGATCCCATCTCAACTTGAGATCAATAACATCTCATCTAACCTACTTGAGACTCCAAGTGTCAAACTTGAGATCATGTCTCAACATGAATTTAAGTGTGTGTTTTCAGGTACAATATTTTCAAGTCTCTATTCAACCCCCCCTTCTAGAGACATTCAACCAACTTCACTTATGACTGTTTTTCCAGAAGTCTTATGATTTCGATTTTCCAGAATATCATTTGGCTTCGATTTTCCAGAATCCCTTTTGATTCTGATTTTCCATAACTCCTGATTTTGGTTTTTCCAGTCTCTTTTGACTTCGATTTTCTCGAACTTCCTTTGCCTCTTTTTTCGAGTTTCTGAAGTTCCCTTTTAATATAAACTTTAACAAATTTCTAAGTTATGAGATTCACTTCTCAAACTCGAATTCTGGAACTTGTACACTTTCTGGAAACTCGAAAAGTATAAATGACTTTCAAATTTTTGAAATTCGAACTAAGTGAAATTCGAATCCCAACACAAACTAAACGAAAATAAGTGATAATTGTTAGGGTTCCAAACTCACCTTCTAAACATTACTCTGTCGCTGCTTCCTTCCTTCCTCGGAGAAGAAGTATCCGGTGGTTGTCTTGCAATCCTTGCCGCAAACGGAGAAATTTCTCATTGCTCCTTCGTTGGGTGCCGTCGTAGTTCCGTTCTTCACGGATGAAGGAGACGAGAGAAACGTTTTGCTGTAGACACATATTCAAACAATCAAATGGCACTAAGTTTTGTCGATTTATTTTTTTTCAATTTTTAAATTATTACTTTTTATAGGGACCTAATTGTAAAAGCATGAAATTCCATCAAATTTATTCAAATCCCATTTCAACCCCCGAGCTTAGGAATATGGTGTCAAAACCTATAAAGGCACGGTGCAATACATAACTCTCTATTGCACCCTAAAAGGCACCGCAAACTAGGTAGTATAATTATACGTTCAATCACCATAACCTCCACTGAAATGGAGCCACTACAGATATGATCAAAACAAAAAAAATTCAAATAAACGAATAGCATAAAAAACGAGTTTCTTTTTTCATCGATGGATCCTTAAACCAAACTACTTCTTCCTTTACTAACTTAAGTTTCAGACAATATGTTGTATCATCCTAAAATTAGGACCTAGAAAAGATAGTGGAAGCCTTAGGTGGTGAATCCCACCAAGAGAAGGAAGTTAGGCGTAGAAGGAGGATCTAGGAGTCTGAGGGTATATTAAAAGAAGAGATAGGGAATTAATAGAGAGTTTATAAGTGTTAAGGGGAATTTAGAAGAAAAACTAGGTATTAACCCAACATAATTGTAGATGAAACTTAGGAGGGATCACACTCTGAGGTTGAAGGACTAGCAAGGTAGGGATACTGGAAAGAGAGTAGAGACTTTTGAACGAGGGAATTAGATTAGGTTGGATGGGATTAAGTTTAGAAAGTTGACTGGATTGAGAGGAAGAGGTTAAGATTAGAGAAACTGGGTTAGTAGGGTAATGGGTTTTAAGAAAAGGATCAAGAAAAAGGTGAGAAGAATTGTAAAAGAAAAACATAAAAGTGAGAAACAGGATTCTAAATCCTAATATTCTCGCTCAAGCGAGAAGGGCTCGCTTGAGCGAGAATATCAGTAAACATGGGAAAATTGGGATATGATATTCTCGCTTGAGCCAGGAGGCTCTCGCTCAAGCGAGAAATAGAGGTAAGAATGGTTGCTTTCTAGAGCATTCTCGCTTAAGAGAGGAGGAGCTCACTCAAGTGAGAATCATCCAGAGAGGGGGTGCTCTCTAGAGCATTCTCGCTTGAGCGAGAATGTGTTTCCAATAAGGTTTAGTTTTACTTGCTCAAGCGAGAAACTCTCGCTTGAGCAAGAACGCTCAGATCCAGTTTTTAAAAACATATTCGTGAGGGATTTACCCTCATTCCTTTCCATTTTCTCTACTCCTAGAGAGAGGAACTAGAGAGAGGGGGGAGATCGAAGGAGAGGAGCTTGGATTGAAGCCCCCACACCAATCAAGAAGCTTGGGTCATCATCCTCAACCCCAATCTTCTCCATTTCTTGCTATGAGGTGACTGTGGTTCACCCACTCACTTTCATTCTTGTGTGAGATCCTATGAATGCCCCCTATTCTTACTTCCCTTGCTTATGTTGCTTGATTGTGGTTGACTAGAGATGAATCTAGGGTTGATGGTTGGATTGATTGTGTGAAATTCTTATATTGTTCTTGCCCTAGGTTACAGAGGTTAGGGTTTCCATGTGATTATTTATTATGAGGTGTTGTAGGCCATGAAATTATCATTTAGCTTATGTGAGCATGTAAACACGTCATGAATCAAACACTCTTGTTTTTTAAACCCTACTCATGTATAAATGTAATGTTTTTATGGGCCTTTGGCCAAAAAGGATATCATGGGTCTACGGACCAAAGAGGGGTCTTTAGACCAAAGAGGGAAAAGAGGAATTTCATGGGTCTACGAACCAAAGAGGGGTCTTTGGACCAAAAAGGAATAAGAGGAACGAGGTAATCA
This sequence comes from Sesbania bispinosa, assembly GCA_026901365.1. Classification (NCBI taxonomy): domain Eukaryota; kingdom Viridiplantae; phylum Streptophyta; class Magnoliopsida; order Fabales; family Fabaceae; genus Sesbania; species Sesbania bispinosa. Next base: position 71,355 of record QLOH01000938.1, on the reverse strand, counting down.
CATTGACCTCCAGACCAAGGGGTGAATGAGGATCCTCAATTAAAAAGTAATTACATGCATATTATCCTTGTTTGATAATATAACTTAAGAGGGTGGCCCTAGACGACTGTCCTTAGTCACATGGCCACACACTCAAAAGACGTAACAGTGATAAGACACCCTTAGTGTGGGTTAAACACTAGATTTGCCCCAAAGGGGGATTTGATTGATTTACTTGTTATGATATGCATGATTATATGATTAGCTATTTACTTGACGAGATGTTGCATTTCCATTTGCCTAAAATCCCTACACTGTATGCATGATCACATTCACTGGGACGTAAGTCTCACCAGACGTTGTGGATTTCATATTAGTGTGCATTGAGTTCTGTCAGAAGTAGAGCCAGACGACTTGAAGGCTTAACGACGGGATTGGCCCTCCGGGTGGCCTATGCTCTCTCAGGGAGGCATATAGTTTAATTGTATAATATTAATTGGAAATTCCATGTGGAATAGTGATGTTGTATTTGAAGCCACCGAGTGGCATTTAAATTATACACTTTAGTTTTGTATGGTTGACTTCCGTTTATGTAAACATTGGATTACTTAAGCATGTTCATGTGGTTGATTGTATGTCGATATCGATAATGGAGCGAAATAATTTCATAAACTTGGAAAGGTGTCTCCAACGAACATTATTTCTAGGTTCCCAGAATTAGGACGTTATTCATGCAGGTATTGGTACACCAAGGAATGAGGACTCCATCCTTTGACAAGGCACCACGACCATCTAGCCCCACATCTAAAAGCTAGGTTAAAAGAGAGAATTTTGTTGTTTAAATTATGTTTTTTTCCCGTTAAACCCTAAGAACCATTTTTTATGAATTTCAATAGGCAATTAATTAATTATTAATAGTTAAACCTTATGAAAGTTTAGCTTTGAGAATGAAAAGGTGAGGAATTAGATTACAACACTTTTTAAAACAAATGTCAATTCTTTTCTATTTCATTTTCTTTGTAGTACTTTATTTTGATATAGAAATATTTTGTTAAACGAATTATATTAATGAATTTCATTATTAATAGTGTAGAAGGTGTAAGGTCCAAGAATCCTCTTGAGATGTTTTCTTAATGACAAACTCTCAAAATACACTTATTATAATAATGAATATCTGCACTAATTGAGATTGTTCAAAAAAGAAACAGGTAAAAGGCTAAGAAGCAGACTGGTTCATTTGGCCCATCTTTTTTAACTTATAAGTTGCTTTTAAGTTAAAGTTAAAATTAAGAGCTTTATAGAAATAAGTAAAAGTTGTTTGGCAATTTTGTTTTATTTTATTTTAAAAGCTACTTTATTTGATAAAATATTTCAATAAAAATATTTTATTTTATTTAAAATTGACTATTTAATTACATTCATAGTTGTAACTTGTAAACAAATATTCATGTTGTTGAATATCTAAAATTGATAATACCATTTTCCTATGTCTCATCAATAATGTTTTTTTTGGGGGGAGGGTCCATGCTAATGATGCTATGATGTCCCTGTGGCCTAACTCTGCATGTTCTGTTGTTCGACCCTCTTGAGTCTTGATTGGAACTTCTATGACCAGGAAATGAGGTGCACAAAGGACAAGAAGGTGTGTGATTATGACAAGAAAGAGAGAACTTAAAAAAAACTTGAAGGAAGAAGGAAAAAAATATAATATGGAGTGAACCTTCCACGCTGCCTGCTACCAATTGTTGGAAGAAACTTGAAAATAAATAATAAGAAAATTTAATAAAACACAACCTTGAAGGATCGAAGAGAGGTAGTCTTTAAAAAGCTCTGCACTCTTAAAAAAAAGCTGCTGAAACTAGCTTTCTGCCTTGGTATGACTTCTCAGAGTTGCAACTTACTGGTACTGCATCCTGGTTCAACGCAGAATCTGGTTCAGAACCAAGTAGCTCCTTTTCTTGTGTCTTTTCAGGACAGTTTTCTTTGTTCGGCTCTGGTTGGGCTGCATCCTCCTCTGCTTCCTTTGACACTGTTAGGGTGGAGAATAATTCAAGCACTTCAGCTGGAACTTCCCTGGACTTTTTTGAGTGGGTACCTCTTTGATTGTTGCACGGATTGTCATTAGATTGCAAAATGAGTCTCCTACCAAACTGTGATGCTCGCATCCATGGTCCCAATGGTTTTGCTTCAGGGTCAGTGTCCTCCTTATTGGTTGTATTGTGGCAAAAATCTTCCTCATGGCCAATCTTCCCACACGAATAACAGAACTGAGGTAGACCTTCATATTCAAAGTCTACCCAGTGCACACCATCTGATTTGCTCCCCACATGAATTCCAGCCTTTAAAGGATTGGACGCATCAAGATTTATTCGAAGTTTGAGGAAAGAACCACGGTCTCTAATCTCAAACAATTCAGCCGTTTTGACCTCTCCTAGACAGCCTCCAATCTTATAGCCCATTTTGATGGTCTTGCAGTGTGCAGGCAATCCCCAGATTTGGACCTGAACCGGGACCAAGGAAAAATCAATGGACCCTATATCCATGCCCCTCTCCCATCTTCGCATGATCAACCAAGAATTTCTAAATAGCCAAGGGGTGCCATTCAGGATTCTAGTTGCCTCCCTGTCATCGTTGAAAAAGAATTGGAAGGTCCGATTGGCTATTTCCTCCACTCGAAGACCCTTAGGGTGACACCATATGCCTGCCAGAGCGCTCTGCAAACTATTGGTATGGATAGGTTTTTCTGTTAAGATTTTCCCCACTAAACTCCTTGAGCAGGAATTGACTCCATCATCAACATCGTCTTCGTCGAAAATTATGATGGGGGGATCATTACGGTTTGACGAGCGTTGACTTCCTGTACGATTGGTTAAGGTTTGGGTTCGACGTGTGCTTTCCATGATGTCTCCAAACAAGGGAACAAGGCAGCAGGAACAGGAAGCGACAAGGCACGAAGAACGGTCAAAACACTACACGCCACATCTGCACAGAAACCCTAGACACTCTAATTGTTCATCTTGACCGAATTATTATTGCTTGTTTACAGCTGTTGGCTCCAAAACTAGATCCGAGAAAGTTGGTGCGATCAATTGGTAATCAGAGCTTCTTGATTTTGGAGCTGTTTGGAGTCATCCTCTTCACTTTTGGCCGCGGGTTTTGTACCTAAGAGGTGCAGAATTTTCGGTTATTTTTGTTGGTTTTTCCCTGTAATCAAGCTCAATTTCTTGTAATTGTTGGACTCTTGGATTGTTCTGAGCTCGAGGTGCTCTTCTACTGCAATGCAGCTTCTGTTTTCCAGCTTGGTTGCTTGATTTGAGCTAGTATAGGGGTTGTTCATAGGCCGCTAATCTCACCCCTCTAGGTGTTTGATTAATTGTTTGATCAAGTTTCCATAAGTGTTCATACTTGTTCTTGAATTGCTTGAGTGTTTTAACTGTTGTTTGTGGTGGAGGGTGGTAAGTGGAGGAATTGTTGTCTTCATTTTCCAAAGATCGTTCACCTACATTTTCTCCCCATTCCAACTCTTAATTGTTGATCCCCATATCAATTGTTCATATACTCATCTCTTTACTTTTCCGCTTTTAATTTTATGCCATTTAATTTCAATTTCTCCTCATCCTTTTAATTTCTGTCATTCCCTTTACATTCTATCATTTACTTTTTGTCCTCCTCATCCTTTTAATTTTTGTCATCCCCTTTACATTCTTCCATTTACTTTCTATATCTTAGACAAGAGGTATCTCATTTACAGTAACAGATAATTTCACTTAACGCACATAACATTGAGAGTAAATCCATACTCTGGAAAAAGATATAGAAATCCTTGGATGACAACAACTTACATTTCAACAAAAAGTAGCAATTAATCATGTCTGAAAAGAGTCCACCAGATGAGAATGTGAATACAAATTTAGATTTCTAAGAACTAACAATACCTAAAAAGGATGGATCAACACGATTTCAAACACCTCCACCAAGCAAAAATGAGAAAGCAATTTGTTGAACGTTGACATGAAAGCATTGTTGGAGTGTAGCTTATGACAAGAGCTTTTAGGGACAATGACAACTAGACATGTCATCATCTGTTACTCACAATTTTAAAATTATGATCCGAATAAAAGACATAAAAGAAATAAATATTTTATATTTTGTTCGAATAATAGTTACAAAGGGATCGAGCTAGACTACAAATGTCTTTCTTCGAGCCTGAAGTCTTCCTTTGCTGCAAATGCCCTTGCAGGGGTTCCGTTCTTCGAGCTAATGTCATGTCTTCGGAGGAGGAGTGTTATTGCATTATGAGCCTCGAGGGGGGATCAGCTCGAAGCCTTGGATCTTCCAAATACTCCCAAGGACACAAACTCCTCACCCTCTTCTTCCTCATCCTCCTCCTCCTCCTCTTCTTCTTCCAAGGATCAGAAGGATGGGCGTTGGGCGTTGAGCTTACCCATTGCCTTAGATTCGAGTTTGGAACCAAGGGAGTGGGGGTAATACAAGGCCACATATAAGGGCTATGGCCTTGTAAATTGGCTGCGCTGTTTGACATGAGGTCAAGGTCCACGTTGAAGTGACCATTAATGTTGGACACCCTGTCGACCTAAAATTCAAAGGCAATGGAAGAATCAGGTCGTACGAGGCAGCCAATATAGGGGATCTCTCCGTAGTCAGAAGGAGAATGATGAACCAAAAATGGATGCCCACCCTTTTATAAGGATGAAGGTCATGAAGACATTAAAAATGCCACTCAAATAAGCCAATGAGGGGAAGTCTTAATCACTTTGACCAAGATGGACGGTGGTCAAGGGCATTTAAGTTGGCCGATGGGTGTCTTATGGTTCGAAGGGTAAGAGAAGACAGCAAGAAGATCGAAGCCCCTTGGGGCAAGGAAAGGATCGAGAGGAAGCTAGATGAGTTCGAAGCAAATCAAGGTTCGAAGAGAAAAGTCCATGATGTAGCTCGAAGAGGATCATTTCTTTTAATTTGAAGAGCCTCCTTTCCCCTTATCAATTTGAAGGAACTTAGACATTTCCATGTCATCAAAGGCAGTTATCAGAAGTAGAACCTTAAAGAGCATATCAAGAACGTGGGTTCATGGAGGTTACGTGAAGACGTGCTTGGCAGTTATGCAGCCCGGGGACGGTTATCTGAAGGACCTATAAATAAGGGAAAGAGAGAGGGAGCAAAGGTCGACAACCTGAACACTCACAGCACTCAGAAAGCCATAACATCCACCCCAGAGATCACAGGCACCCAGTTCGCGAAGAGAAAGTAGGGATCACGCAGACCACCCTTCTTTCTTTGTTTTTATGCATTTCTTTCATGCATTCTTGATTTGTATCAACACTTTCATCTACTGCGTCTTTACTTTAATCAAATTCAATACAAGTTCAGGCCCGTCTTTAGGGCCTCTTTTGTTCACATTGGCATTTTCTTGCTTTGTTCTTAGATTTCAAACTTAGAGAGCCCACACACTTAAGGACACGTATCTCGTCCTAGATTGCTCTGAGATACATTTGTTTGGACAAAATCTTAGGACAAACATCCTCCATGACTATTCTGATCAAATGCCAACAGTGCCAAGTTCTGATTAGGAGCCAACATCTCTGCCTCCACACACAAAACACCGAAACTCGACTTATTAGTTCATTGTTAATGTAAGCCTTTGACATATAATTGCTTGAAATGCTTAATCATAGCTTTTGATGGTACAGTGAACTGCATGACAATTGGGTCGCTAGTTAAAGGGTTATTTAGAAATTATTTTTCTATAATTTTGTTTTTTCCTTACAAGGAAGACAATAGAGTGTGTACATAGGATCTCATGTTTTAGTTTAATTATAAAAATATTTTTTTTCATTTTACTTCATGTTTCATAATTTCGTATAGAAGATAAGGAAATTAATACAAAATTATTTCAAAGTCTCTAGTACAAAACTTATAAGATAAGAAACAAAATGAAAACAATGTGATATTTTTATAATCAAAACTAAAAGTATTTTTACAATTAAAACTTAAAATTAAAAAATGGAAACAAAATTCTTTTTCTAAAACCAAAGCATGTTTACGTTCAGGTAATCTTTTTTTTTTATCTCATTTTTTTATTTTTAATGTCTATTTTATTTATTTTAAATTTCAGAATTTTGTATAAGAAATAGATAAATGAATACAAAGTTATTTTCATTGTTTCCTATACAAAATTTTGAAAACAAGAAACATGATGATGTTTTATAATTACTAGCGGAAAGACTATCGCATTTTTTTGGGAAAATACGTAAAATTTGTTTATTTATATTTTCAAATACCTTATATAATTAATTTTTATTAATATATTAAAATTATATTTAACATTCTAAGTTAAACTAAAATAATCACAATGTAAAACGTAAATCTTGTTTGCATACATTTAAACGTAAATAAATATAATTTATGTTGAATATAAGTAAATAAATATAAGGAATTAAACTAAAAGAATGAATGATATCTGCATTTAAGACAATCATAATTGTATTGTTTATTTACAACTCTTATTACTTTGTCAACTCTGTCTTTTCCTTAACTGGGAGACCAAATAGTGAATGAATTTCAGGGACATTTTTTCCTCCTTGCATTTTAAATGAAAAATTTACTATGTCAGTATTTATAGTTAACCAATAAAAAATATAACATTATAATAAAATAGCAATTAAATTGAATTATATTGTTTACCTTGAAATGATTCTTGTCAATTCTTCATACATCACATTATGAAAAAGCTCTTGGCATTTGAAGAACTATAAAATATCTCACAACATGTCATATACAAAAGTTAGATATTCAATAGTATGGCAATAGTTAATCATCAAAGAATAGATTAGAGCCTACAAAATGCATATATTTCGTTTTGCAAGAAATTTGCTATTCTGATATCTACATGTCGACGTTGTAATTTCACCATCCCTAATATAATTCTAGAATTAGTATTAAGTTGAGGTGGAAAAATATAAGAACTTATTGTATGGTAGACAAAATATGTTTTTTAATTATAACAAATAAATAACATAATAGATAAAATATCTTAAAAAATCCGATTAAATTACCTATTCATCCGTTGAGCTAATAGTTCTCTTTTTACCATCTTACAAAGTTGAGTCTTATCGTTAGTACTGTGCAACCCCACCCAATAGAATAAACTTTTAGACGATGAACCTGGTGTAAGGAAATTTTGGAAATTGGATAACTCATAATTAAATAATATGAATATATTACTGTGGTATTTTTTTAAACCTTGTTATTGATTGTAGAAATTGACGCGAGTGCTTGCTCATCTTTCCACATATTCCATAACTTTTGATGCAATGGTTAAATTATAACTTACTTGTTTGTCGAAATAAATGTCCAAATGCTTTGCTCTCATATCTTGAAATAACTGGAAGATATCCTTGAATTTTAATTTTCTTGAACAAAGTTAAAATATACATTTTGTAATTTAGTTGCTTATTAATTTAATGTAGATCATAAAAGTTTGTCTAATATTGTTTATGTGTAGAATATCTATCTATATATCTTATAACATAAATGTAAAAGAACATTACCCGAGCTTGAGATAACAAAATCACTTTGAAAACAATTTTTTGCGAAGTTCCCATCTTCTCCTTCAAGTTTTCCATCCTTAATAAGTATATTTGTAGTTGCTTGAGAAACACCTCTTGGCAAAGCAACATATAACTGACCATGGTTAAATACATGTCGTGGAAGATAAATGCCAACATTAGGAATGGTCTGCCCCTACGATTTATTTATGGTAATTGAAAAACTCAGTTTCACAGAAAATTGCTTCCTATTAAGCACAAAGGGAAGTCATGCACTCTCAGTTGTCGTATGTTTAATTCTTGGCAAGAAAGCTCTTCTTTCAGCATTGTTGCTTGTTAGTATTTCCACATCAAGCATGTTCATAAAATGACCATGACATAATAACCTTGTTCCATTGCATAGGCCAGATTTGGGGTCAAGATTTCGCAGTAACATCAAGGGTGCACCTTTTTTCACCTTTAGAAAATGTGGGGGCAATCCACCAGGAGAAATGGAGTGTAAGTATTCCTGTTGATATAGGTTGTGTGTGTCCCCTTCAACCTCATCAAAGGATAACAATTAAGTTCTCCTAGGAAATGATTGATAATTATATCATTCAATTTCTGGACATCCTCATTTTTCGGTGTTAGTATGGCTCTTTCTACCATATAAGATGCATCTCATTCATGAGATTCTAACTGGGGAAATATTTGTTGTATGAGATTTTGTATTGAACATTCCCCTTCCCACGGTATTGCAATCTGGCGTGGCATCATGACCATATCTTCTTGTTTGGTAGGTTCAACACTATCACCAATACGCATAATCCATGATGTTGCACTATCCTTATTTATACGATCCTTATACATACACAAATTCAAATCTTATAATTATCCTAAAATTGTTATTACCTTTCCCTGTAATCTCATCATTCCTAGCATATTTTAAGAGTTTATCTTAAATTAAAATACTAAAACATATCCCTCCAACTAATCCCTTCCCTTGGCCGGATTCCCAGCCCAAGGCTTCCATTACATTTTCCTAGATCCTAATTTTGCGATGTTACATACCGCAAGGTCCATTGATCATATGCTTCAATATTGCTTCATGTAATTATGGTTCTTCTTTGATTATTGGAATTTATGACCTAACCACGCTATCATACTCTTCAAGGTTACATAATTTATCATTGCTTTCTAAGATCGGCAACATATGCACATGTGGTAGTCCTCGTTTCTGAAATTCTGTGACATACATGTAACTTTTAACCTTCCCTAGGACCCCTTTATTAATGACATCATCCTTTAATTGCTCAAACTTAGCTCTAATGATTCTTGTTAGCAAGTCCGGATGATCTTGCGAAGTTTCAAAAGTGCCAAGTTCAGATGATATTCCACTCCATGAGGGATTGCATGTCATTGTAAGGAAATTATCAGGTTTACCATCACTAAGCACAATAGCCATACCGTCTTCATAACGTTGTGTCATGTCTCGACGACTACCAATAAATGATGATGGTAATATTGTTCTCTGACCGATATTATCTACAATTATAAGATGGAAGTGTTAGTGTTGGTAGATGTAAATGATATATATATATATACATACGAGGAGGATTCAAATTACATTGATGTAAGTCACCAAGTGTTACACTGTTGAATAATTTTTTAACAGATCATTGTATTAAATAATCCACCGTTGGATTGAAAGTTACTATCATATAGATCATACATATAAAATTTTACATTAATCCGAAATTATTTGATATGTCATTAAGATGTCTCAAGATTAACGATATATATACATTTGAAATATATGAAAAATACAACATGTAAGGTCTAAGAATCCTCCTAAGTGGTTTTAATGATGATAACTCACCAATATTCACTTGTCATAATTCTGATTTAAAGAAGAACTAATCATTTCACTTGAGTGCTTGTTATGAAGATACAGGAAAGAATCAACAAGGAAATCCAGAAGAAGGAAATCAACTCTACAAACTATGAAAGATGCTTTAACATCTAAGAAATAATATTCTGCTAAAAGGAAAGCAAAAAAGTTGTTGAGAAGAAACAAACAAAATGCAGCAAGACCTACAGAAGATAATATACATATTAGAAGGAAGATTCATTTCCTTAAAGAAGAAGAAGCACTTAATCCATCTGCAGAAGGATCAAGACAGTTGTGCAGAAGGAAACTACTGTCAGAAATCTTGCAGAAGAAACAAAGCCCATCAAGATTGAGTTCTACTCATTTCCAAGGATACATCTGAGGGAAATTCACTTGAGATAATGTGTATCAACTATTCTGAAGTCCCCAGTGTTGAGTCTCAGAATTAATTTAAGAAATTGAAATAAGATTCAAGACTCATTATCCTTAGTTTTAATGATTAAAAAATTAGATTGTATAGAAACATGTTTTACTGAGAAATGTATTATCTTTTGTATTTCAGGAATCTTGAAGAAGCAATTCTCAGAAAAAGATCAACCTGTTGATCTGAAGAAGCAAGAATCTGACAAGAAGAAGAAGAAGAAGAAGAAGAAGAAGAAGAAGAAGAAGAAGAAGAACAACAACAACACAAGAAGAAATGAAGAAGAAGATCAACAAAGACAAGAAGAGGAAAATCTATCAGAGATCAACAATTAGAAGAACTCAGAGCAATGAAGAATTTCTGGTTGAGCAAGCTATCAAAGAAAAGAAGAGCTACCGAAGATTGGCGGTAAACTAAACAATATTCAACGGCTATATTTCCAGAACATATAAATAGCCTCAAGGAAGGATTATGAAGATTGGTGGAATTGACGCCCAAGGCGGCCATGAATTCCAAGATATACTTTGGCAATCCCATATTGAAAAAGGCGAGAATGTAGCCCAAGGGAGCCAATGGTCAAGCCCAAGAGAGAACCGGCTGAAGCTCAATTCAACATCTTATCGAGCCAATTCTTTGAGGAAGTTATCCCTCACATAGACACGAGATTGCACCAAAATTCATACACTTGTATCTCTGTTTTATCCTTGTACTTAGAATTCATTTGATGTATCCAGAGTAGTACTCAATTACCCCCTAGTACAAGATGAACGTTGGTTTAAGTTTCTAGGAAACTTAAACTTTATGTTGTAAACACTTTATGTGTCTAAGAGCCCGGAGAGGCTTGGTGGAATAAAGAATACTCGGTTGAGCCTGGAGAGGCTTGTATGTAAAAGAATATTGCATGTGTTTCCTGGAGAGACAGTTGAAAACAAAGAATACTTGTTGGGCCTGGAGAGCCCGGGTGTGCAAAGAATACTGCATGAGTTGCCTGGAAAGGCAGTTGAAAACAAAGAATACTCGGTGTTAAGCATGGAGAGGCTGGGGTAAAAGAATACTTGTAATCTTGCGGGATTAGTGGAAAATCCAGTGGAGTTTTACCCTGGAACTGGATGTAGCTCACTGGGTTAATGGGTGAACCAGTATAAATCTTTGTGTTAAGTTCTCTCTTCCCTTACCTCTTTATTTTCCGTTGATATCTGTTTTAATCTAACAAAGGAGGGTTAAAGAAAAGAGTTTTTATTAATCTAAACAGAAAATAATCTTTTCTTTAAAGGGAAAATTATTTTAGAAAGGTTTTAATTCAACCTTCCGAGTGGCATCAGCAGGTTGCTGAATACTCCAGTTTCGGAAGGTTGATCAAATATTTTCAAATAAGTTTTGCTTGTTTCGAAAGGTTTTCCTAAATCTGTAAGGTAGCAACTCTTGCTCCATTTCCCACATGTAGGTCAACTTCTCCTTTATCCAAAGACCTACTCCTTTTAGATCCTACACATTCACACAAATGTGAGATCCACATCCGGTATCCAATACCCAAGATGCAGAAGTAGGTAAAAATTGACTTCTATAACATAGATACCTGAAGCGGAAGTCTCACTTCCCTTCTTCTTGATCTCTTCCAGGTACTTTACATAGTTTCCAATGTCCTGATTGGCCACAGTGGAAACATTTTCCTTCCTTAGCTATCCCACCCACAGGCTTCAAAGCAGAGGTACTAGGCTTATCATTGCCTTTGTCCTTTGGTTTGAAATAGGGCTTCTTGAACTTCTTCTTGCCCTTGACTTTTCCAAGTTGGACCATCAATATGGCCTTCCCTTTACCTTTATTAATGCTTTGCTCAACTGTTCTTAACATGCTTAGCAATTCTGGTAGTGGTTTGTCAAATTCATTCATGTTGTAGTTCATGACGAATTGACTATAGCTGTCCGACAACGATTGCAGGACAAGATCAGTGGCCAACTCTTAGCCTAATGGGAATCCAAGCCTTTCTAGGTTTTCAATGTACCCAATAATCTTGAGTACATGGGCACCTGAACGACTTCCCTCTGTCAGACTACATTGATAAAGTGCCTTTGAGACTCCAAATCGTTCATGCCTAGCTTGGCCTTGATAAAGTCTCTTTAAATGTACAATCATATCGTACGCCTCCATGTTCTCATGTTGTTTTCAGCATTCATGGTAGCAAGCATAAGACAACCTACATCGAGAGCATCATCCAGATGCTTCTTATAAGCATCCTTGTTAGCTTTCGAAGCATTTTGCAGCGGGTGTTTCAGGAACGGGCTCTTCCAGGACATATAGCCTTTTCTCATGCCTAAGGACAATCCTTAGGTTTTTATACCAGTCTAGAAAGTTAATTCCAGACAGTTTGTCCTTCTCAAGGACAGATCGCAATGAAAGGTTTATTTGTTGTGTTTGTTGCCATGGTAATTATGCACGTAAGTATCATACAACAAACATATCCACTAAGGTCTTTAATTAAATATGTCTCCCACTATTTTGATTCAAAATAAGTACCCTTAATATAAAGAATCAGAAAATCCCATCACTAGATTTTCTAGTGGGCCAAGATCCATATTTCACCTAATTTTAAGTCAGCTTTGGCTGATCGCTTAAGAAAAGGTTATTTAGGTAGGAACGCGCTTTCCAATTGTATCTCATACAACTCTTGGATAGTTAGGTGAATAACTCTTATTCTAATTCATCTTATGAATTACTGCCTAACTTAGTGCCTCTAGGTTTTTAAATCCTATTGAATATACCTAGTTAAGTCAAAACCCAATGATTGAAAATTGGATATTACTTTTATCCCATCGCGCCTCACTAGAATAGATAAAGGTACCCTGCTTTGGCAGACCCACACTTAATCGATTCTAGCCTTGACGAGTGTTATACATTAGAAGGCAAACATGACTTAATATTTTCTTTGAGGGATTTGATCACTTTAATGCCTCTAGGTTTTTCAATCCTATTGAATATACCTAGTTAAATCAAAACCCAATGATTAACAGTCGGATATTACTTTTATCCTATCGCGCCTCACTAGAATAGATAAATGTACCCTGCTTTGGCAAACCCACACTTAATCGATTCTAGTCTTGACGAGTGTCATTCATTGGAAGGCAAAACATGACTTAATATATATTTTCTTTGAGTGCTTTAATTTTATTTGTTTGTTAAACTATTTAACAAAACATACAAGCATGCATCTCATGCAAATAAATGATATGGTTATGGCCTGCTTAAAGTCCAATACAAAATTACATCACGTATATAATCTTGAAGTCTACATCCACATGTCTCCACATGCCCCATTGTCTCCATGTCCTTCCGGTTAAATTACATAACAAGAACAACCTCGTTTAACATACGAGGGGATAGAGATGAGAAAAGAATTACAAATGGAATATAAAAGGTAAGGAACGACACGCAGGTCGTATTTAAATAAAAAAACTAAGGCCATAACCAATCATCATGCAACACCAACATCCATTTTGATTGTAAAAAAAGTGATGTATATATTGAGCGAGGTTTGATTACGCGTATACGAAACAACACACTATGCAATGTTAGTCCCTCGTATCATTCGAACGAATACTTCACGCAACACCAACATCAATAAGTGTCTCGCATTAAACGAATACTTCACGAACCTGTAAACAGGTAAGTCCCTCATATCATTCGAATACGCTCTTGTGAGCAAATTGATAAGTGACATGATTATCGCAACCAATATTTGAGTCGAGACAAGGTTTCAACAATTGAACCATTTTCATGTTCCATAGGACCCTCTAACACCAACACATATAAATATATATATACATCGCACACAAAACAATCAATAAAGGAATCAAAATAAACTAAAATGTGCACCTACGCTTCACTTGCGCCCAGCGTGGGTGAAGCGCAAGTTCCAGTTTTAAATTCTGTAAGTTGTGCATCACTTGCGCTCAACGTGAGTGAAGCATAGGTGTCAGAATCAGGATCCTGTATGCTGCGCTTAACGCATGTGAAGCGCAGATAACAGCGATCAACTGCGTTCTGCGCTTTAAATAGTAAACAGAATATCACAATATTCAAACGATTAAAAGCCTAAAACGTGTTTATCGCAAACCAACGCTCTGATACCAATTGAAGGGAATCAAGCATGTGGTCAGGGTGCAGCGGAATAAATGGATTCCCTCCCTTGTTATGATCGTTAATGCGAAAACACGAATTAAGGCAAAAAACAAAAGGTCGTACCTTTTAAGGATTGCAAACGAGGCAATAGCAGCCACGTCTCTAGTGGTGTCCACGCCAACAGCCAAACTAGGAAATCCTCCTCAACTCTGCTAGTAGTGTTTAGAGAGTAAGAGCGACTGCTCATGTGTGTAGGGTTATGCATCTTATGCTATATTTATAGAGTGATGGCTAGGGTTTTACCCCTCACTCTATTAACCCTAACATGTATGGACCTGACCCATTATGTTATAATTCTAATCAAATTAGAATTATTATCATTCCTAACGGCTTGTTGTATGCGTGTGACCCAATAGGCTTTTATTATTTGGTTATGATATTAAAATAAAACCCTTTTATATTTAATATCATAAATAGTGAGCGGTATCTAGCAATACATCACTACTACCCAAATATTGAGAATGTCAACAACTTTGACTAATCTTATTTTTTATAATAATTTATATGATCGGTCCCTTTGTCCAAATATCTAATCGAACACAAGGGCATGAAATGTGTCAACCTTGTATAGTTCAATTTATGTTTTCCTGATCCCCAAGTAGACTGTACAGAAAATAAACATCTCATGTTTATCCCCCTGAGTATGGCCATGCATTTTGCAGTCTCACTTTATCAAGAGGCCTACAGATATAACTCTTGTTACATAGGAGGGACAAATCTCATCTAGGTCACTCACATTCCTCCACATAATTTATTATATTTCCAAATATCAACTTTATGATCACCTTGTTTCAGGCAACGTTTGATGATATTTAAAACATATAATTCCTTATGTAGGAATCGTAGTGATTTCAGGTCAAAACACTTCATACAATATTTATCAATTTAAGAAACGTTCATGACACTTATGTAACAACCATGCAACGTTCTTAAGGTGGGTCAGTCCAATACATCATTACTCTTAATATGTACCTATGTGAGCACATGATATCTCATATCCATGATCCGTGAGATGTGATCATCAACGAACTCACATACTAGTCTAAATACATCTTTTGTCCTTAAGATGATACTTGACCAGGGACGATTTTAAGAATAGTTCTTCATAAGATCTCACGATCAAGTCATCTACTTGATTTCTTATGAAGTTTAAGCTTACTATTCTAAGGACATTTATTATATTCTAAAAGAATAAATTGCCTTTATAAAATAATGTGATACAAGTGATGGATAAAACATATAAGTCTCTAGTGAATATACTAACAATATCTCCCAATGCTGGCAGGCCATGGCGGATGCAGGAGTGAGTTCCGCAATGAAGTCCGCTAAAGTTTGGGCCTTCAGGGCTTGACGAGGTTCATACACGATCCCAAATTTTGATAACTCTATGGCCCATGATACCATCCTCCCTGCAAGGTCTGGCCTATGGAGGACTTGACGGATGGGTTGGTCGGTGCATACTACTATCTGATGGCTCTGAAAGTTCTGCCTGAGTATGCGAGCAACAATTAATAGTGCAAGGGCCACCTTCTCCACCTTTGGGTATCTCAACTCCGGCCCCTGTAAAGCCTTACCTACAAAAAAGACTGGCATCTGGACGTTATTTTGTTCCCGGAGCAGAATTGCATTGACTGCTTCGTTCGCCACAGAAAGGTATAGGAAAAGGGGTTCGCCGGGATCCGACCTAGTCAGGATGGGGGGAGCATATAGAATCTCCTTGATACGCTGTAAAGCGTCTTCGCATTCAGGATTCCACTGGAAATCGCAACCTTTCTTTAGTAACTTGAAGAAGGGGAGGGCCCTTGAGGCGGATTTTGCAATAAAACAAGTAAGGGAGACAAGGCGACCTGTCAATTGTTGCACTTCTTTAACACAGTTTGGGCTTTTCATATCCAGGACTGCCCGACACTTATCTAGATTCGCTTCCACACCTCTTTCTGTGAGCATGAATCCCAGGAAATTTCCACCACGTACCCCGAAGGTGCATTTCTGGGGTTAAGGCGCATATTATGTTTCCTGGGGTTAACCCGCCATCCCGCCTTAACACTACAAGAAAAATGTCATTTAGCTGCAAGAAAATAACATCGGCGAGGGCTAGGCCATGCTATCACGACGCTATTTATTTTTTTTATTTTTAATCAATGTTTAACTTAGCGTCGGCCAGCCTACGCTAGTTAGGACACTAAAGAAATTCATACGAAACATAGCGTCAGTTAGGCCCACTCTAAATCTGTATTTTGACGTAGCGTAGGCTAGCCCAAGCTACATCTTTTGATTTGGTCTTTTCTCAAATTTTCTTTTTTCATTCCCTCCACTCCTCCAGAACCCTTATTCCCTCATTTCTTTAGAACCTTAAACATTTCTCCACTTTCTAAGTCTCCCCTCTCTTCAAGCTCTCTCCCTTCCGAAGCCTTCACCTTCAACACTCCAACACTAAGGTTTCTCACTTCTTCTCTTAAATCTGCGTTGAAACCCTAATTTGTTTTTTCATTGCTGATTATTTTTTCTTCTTTGATACCCAATCACAAAACCACCCAATCTGCTTGCTATCGATTTCATTCACCATCATGCCTTGAATTGTTTCGAAACGTTCCCCTTCCTGCTCGCTATTGTGGTTGTGATTTGATGGTTTTTGGTTTTGTAGGTCTAGAAGGATATGGAGATAGAGAGGTTGACGACAGAGGTTAGCGAGCTGCACATGTCGAAGAGGCAATTGTTTAGTTGAGTGACCAGAAGGATTCGTCGCTTATTGAGAAGAACTCAACCGTCAAGAGCCATAATTGATAAGATTATGATTTTTTTCTCTCCTATTTTTTGCTATTGTTGGTTTCGTTTTGCTTGGTTTCTTCGGTGAGAAGCTTGTGATGATTCGTTAAGGGCAAATTAATGTTGGGATCTTTGCCATTTCACAAAGTTTCAATGGACTGGCTACTCGAGCCTGTGGTCTTGCTAGCTTAGAACCTAAGAAGATAATTAAGAAGGGAAAATAAGGTTTGCAATTATCAGTAATTTATGGGTTATATAAATTCATGCCAAATAGGGAGAGATGGAATCAGAAGAGACATGGTGAGGCTTTTCTGGGTTGGCATTGCAATAGGAGTTTTTTTTTGCAATATTGTTGATGGGTTTATTTGATATGAACACCGCTTCAATGAAATAGGGTTGTCTTTGCTTGAAGCTCATGAAGGAGAATACATGATGCTTCTGCTTGACTCTTTTTTCAATTGTAACCTTTATATTTAAACAAATTGTGGGTTTGACTTGAATATTTTTGGGTCTTTTGTTCCTTTCCTTCTTTTATTGTAATATACCATGTAATATTTTAATATGTAATCGCAGCCACCATGCTTTTGGTATCTTCCAGCACTCTCAATCATCTTCCTCTGTTTTGCCTTTGTGATTTCAACTTTTCACTCAATTTTGCTCAAATTGCTTTCGGTAATATTGGATTACAAAATTTTGAATGGTCAATTGTCTATGTGCTTTACTTTGTTAACAATGGAATTTTATCTTTGTGTGTATGCATGCAGCGGTTATACCTTCTGCGGTTCAAAAGCAAAACCAGGTTCTTGTGATTCTACTTCTGTGTAATGCTATTGCCATGGAGGTAAATGGATTGCGATGCTTCTTTTCATATAAATTTTGTTTGTAATGCTACGGTCATGATGATTTGATCTGCTCTAATTGCCGAATCTGCTTTATTATTGATATTGAATTATTGACTAAGGATAACTTCACCTAACCCATGGCTGAATATCTCAGTTTCTCTGTTAAACAACTATGAGATTATTTGATTTTGAGAACTTAGAGTGGTAAAATTGTGGTAGTGATATTTGCTGAGATATTTGCTGCAAAATTTTAATGTGATAGTGATATATAACATGAAATTACTGTTGTAATGTAAGGCATTGTGTTAACTAACTAATTCACTCACTCCCTGTCCTAGTGTTTATTCCTTTAGATATACACCTTCCAAACCATATTTTGTTGGTGAAGCCTGTGTATAACAAAATGTTTAGCTTTGTACTAGGAGATTTGGGATCTAGATAACAAAGAACAGTGTGCACTGCTTCTATAACAAAATGTTTAGCTTTGTTTGTTTGAATTTTAAAATTGTAAATGTAAAAAGAAACTACAATGCCTTGACTCATATATGTTCAAAACACTTAGTCCTTTAGTGTTAACACAAATTCCAATGGTCAGATTTGGGTGAGACGCAATGGTCAACACAATCCAATGGTCAGATCATGGATGAAACGAAGCCTCCGCGTCAAGGAACTCAAACCTGAGACAGCACTTTCCATACTCAATGAGGTATTTGTTAAACTATGGTTGATTATCTGTATCTTATTCTTTACCAATATGAATTGTGCTAGCTTACATAACCAAAATTAATGGGACAAAAGCTCTACAGAATTAGGTATGGTGCTACTACTTGAGTGCTTGAACTACAACTTTATAAGCTTTTGGTTTCCTGCTCAAGTTTACAAGGTTAGACTACTTAATGATTAATTGCTCTTATGTTATATAATTTTGCTCCTTATCGTACATATAGGAGTCCTTATATTTCATTACAGTTAACATACTTGTAATAATTTTTATCCGTTGCTTCATACGTGTGTGGTAATATTACCTGCATAATTATGTGGAGTACTAAGAAAATAATTTTGCAGTCAAACAGTTGAGTTAGTTCCCCTCCGTAAGTGACATGTCAATTTGTTAGTTTACTTGTCAATTTCATAAGTCTTCTTTTAATTAATTAATTAATTTATTTATTTATCCCCCAATCAGTTAAGCAATAGCAGAGAATGAACTATCAAATTACCAATGCGATTGGGATGCAGGGGAGCTTGCATTCGAATTCTACAAACAACTGTGGTAAGGTAACGCCTTGAGAAGACAATTTAATGTGAATTCCCAACTCTTATATATATAAACTTTGATTGTTCTTCACGTTCAAAGCCATAAAATACAGTTATAGCAATTTTTATATATTTTTTTCCTATTACGTTTGAGACTTTGAGTGAAGAATACATTTAAAAGTTCACAGAGAGAGTGAGAAGGTGAAAGAGACAAAGGCAACAACCAATAATGATGGAATGTAACTACTTGTTGTATAGATAGATGAGAGCATTGAGTCTTACTCCTTTTTTATCTCTCCTTCAAGAGAAAACAACTGCAGACTAGTGTGTGAGTGTCTGTTAGAATGAGATTTTCACTGCATGGCTTAATTATGCAACTTAGTGCTATGCCTTTTTGGAGATTTATGATTTCGCTTGCTTAGTGTTAAACAATGACTAAGTGTAATTGGTTAGTTGCATTGATAGTTAGTTAGTGCTTAAGAAGCTCAAGTACTATGTGTATGGGAAATGTTGTCTTTCTTAATTACTCTACAGTTTTGTGTTGTCAGTTTTGTTGTCTTCTCTCAACATACATGACTTGGATTAACATGGAAAAACTAATAGATCCGTAGTCTGGATAATATGGCAAATAAAAGAAAGCTTTTTGTTTGAATATATGTTGCCAATTTATTTTATTTATCTCTGATTTCTCTAACATCCAACCCCTAGAAATGCAATTAATACCAACCCATAGAAATGCGCAGTTTTTCCCCTCTATTTTTTGAGCTTCTCACTCACAATATGCTTCCATAGTTCCTTGTTATTGTCCCATGAGTGACTGACTTGCTAGTATGCAAAAATAGTAGTCTTTGACCAAGAGCAAGCCCACCTAAAATTCCACTAATCTATAATTCAATAATTTCAATAGTATGGTTAATTTTAGTTGATATAAAATATTGATTGTTTATAATAAAGCGGACCCAGCTTTACTGTCACTGTTGGTGTTGAAAACTAAAATCATGATGAGAAGGCCATATATGCTAATATTAAAAAGGAAAAGATAGTGGTCCAACTAGTTAAAAAGAAAAGTTTGCCTTAAGCATCAGTTTGGCATATATTAAAAACAATGATGAAAACCTTATGAATATATATTAAGTAAAGTTTCTTTGTATGCATAAATTGCCTTTTTGTTAACTTTAATATTTCTTTTTGTTTATAATTACGTTATATTATATAAGTAATTTGAAATAAGGGTTAATTATCTTAAAAGTGGCTTATCAAGCAAATTTGGGAAGTAGCTAGCCATGAAAATATGCTTCACTAGGTAAATTTCAAGGGATTTGAAACGTAGATATTGTTAATGTCCCTGTCCTGATGGTTAAAGGCACACTATAATTATCTATGCTATTTTTTTAATTTTGTTTGTGGAATAAAATAGTCTTTTATTTATTAATTGTTTTTTATTTATAAACATAGGTACTTCCCTGTTACCAACATGTGAAGAAAAATCAATTTTAGGAGCCTGGAGCATCTATTTGAAGATTTATTAGAAAATTGGCTTAGAAAGGTAGTTAAATGTTTGCTCATGGTGTAATGATTTCATGGTTGCAACTTATATAAATAGATATTGTAAATCTAAAATTGATTTGAGTTACAAATTTTTTTTTTCTTAAATAGATTCAATGTAATGTATTTTTCAAATTTCTATGTTTATGCCTTTATGGTCTATTTTGTTTTATCTTTCCATCATGTTGTTAGTTAATATATTTGTTTCTTTATTATGAATGGTGATTATGTATAACTGTTACTTTACTATTGTTATTTTAGTTAATATATTATTTATTTTGTTATTTTAAAGATTTGTTACTTTGATGAGACCTTGTATGTTGTTGTGTTTAAATTCATTGGCAGGTTCTATGTGACAAACTTTATAGATTAATGGTTTAATAAAACAAATGAGTTTATTAAAAAAACTAATATTAGCGTAGGCCAGACCTAGCTAACATAGCCTTGGCTGAATTTAGCGTAGGTCAGGCCCTAGCTAAGTATAGCGTAGGCTAGGCCCCAGCTAAGTATAGCGTAGGTCAGACCTACGCTAATTAGCGTAGGCCTGACCTACGCTAGAGTTAGCGTCGGCCAGACCTACGCTAATTAGCGTAGGCCTGACCTACGCTACAGTTAGCGTCGGCCATTTAGTTAGTTCTTGGCTTTTACTTAGCGTCGACCTTACGCTAATTAGCGTCGGCCTAGACGCAAATTTTTGCTTCGAACGTTTTAGCGGGGGCCACGACACCGACGTTAAGCCTACGCTAATTTGCTGTTTAGCGTCCGTTTTTTCCATTTAGCGTGGGCTTTTGGCCTACGCTAGTACTTTTTTTCTTGTAGTGTAAAACAGGGTGGGTTGTACATCCTGCCCCGTTTTTTCTGGCGGGCCAACCCGCCCGCCCCGTTTTGGGGCGGGCCAACGGCGGGGCGGGCCAGAGGCGGGGCGGGCTGGCCCACTTTGCCACCCCTAGTTCTTGATGACAGTCTTCCTACAGAAAATACAGAACTCATCAATTGTTGCTAAACTCTTTACTGAGGCTGCAGCTGAGACAAATACACTTGAAATGATTTATATCAATCCATTCAAAACTCCCAGAATAATCATATAAGAAGCTGCTCCAGAATTCACAAATATCACATTCTGCAGAAGATAGGCTCCAGAAGATAAGACCAGTCAACTGCAACAGCAAGGGACAGCTATAACTTGATGGAGACAGTTCAGGGAACTCAGCTGAGGGATCTAGCAAGTCTCCAACGGCTATTTTCTCAGATTTTCTATAAAAGGAGGTGTTCTCCCACATTTGAGAACACATCTCTCTCCAGAAGATCCAAAAAGTCTCAGATTTATATTCTATCTTCTGGAACATTTTCTCTCTCCTTTGAATCTCAAGTTTCTGCTTCTGAAAGCTATTGAGGGGGAGCTGGCTCAATACTTAGCTTCTGTTGTGCTGTATAAGTATTCATTTTGAGCCTTGTACTCACCTTATTCTTCTATTTCATCTTGTAAAGTCACAAGGAGACTAGAGATTAAGTGTGTCTCTTGTGACAGTAAAAGGGTGAGTATTTTGAGAGGTTGTAAAGTCAGTTTGAGATTTCAGATTCTGCAGAAGGTACTCTGCAACTTTCTAGTTCTGCTGATTCTTCTGCAGATGGATCTGCAGTGAGAAAAAGCATGAAATTTGTTAATAGAGGTGTGATAAGCCTGAAGAGGCTAGAGAAAGAATACCAGTGGTAGTGTGTACCTAAGAAGATTGTAATCTGGTTATTGAGTGAGAAAATCCTACTTGGTGTAGGGACTGGACGTGGCCTCAGGTTGGTAGAGGTGAACCAGTATAAAATCATGTGTGCAATTCTCTCTTCCCTACTCTCCATAATTATTACATGTGCATAAAACTATTTTGAAAACTATCTAAGTGCACACCTCTCATTGAGTCTACATTGCCGTCACTGTCAGCCTCAACCTCAACATCTACTTGACCATTATCAACATCAACAGGAACCTCCTCATTAACAATAACAACCTCACCATCCTTCAACCCCTCACTGCCAATTACATCAATAGGAACCTCCTCATTAACATTATCAGTCTCAACATCCTTCAACCCCTCACTGCCCACTACCTCAACAGGAACCTCCTCATTAACATTAACAGCCTCATTAACATTAACATCAACAGGAACCTCCTCATTAACATTAACATCCTTCAACCCCTCACTGGCCACTACATCCTCATTAACCTCTACATTTTCAGATTGTGCATTATTGGTTAACAGAGGAACACTAACACTCAATACATTTTTCTCATTACTCATACCATGCTCTAAATATATTTCCATCTCACATTTCATACTTTCAGCAACACAAGCAAGTTCCAAAGCATCCTCATCATTTTTAACTCTCTAAGTCCTCTCTTAAATGAAACCCCTTTCTGTTTCCACCACATATTAGGTTTATCAGCATACCCCAAGTCCTTAGCTAAGCCCAAAGCTTCGAAATAAGACCATTTATCAACATCTAAACCATGAAATACATGAATCTCACCCCCTTATAACACAGTGACGACTTGTGCATGAATTTACCCATATGGTAAAAAGCTAAAGAAAAACCCATCCTTATAATACATTACAAAACAATATTGTATTAGAAACATTAAAACCCACATGTCCCCACACACAAACAGAGACAATAAAGACAGAAAATACACCTAAGTTCCTTTCTGAACAAAATAAGGAAGCATAAAGAATGGTGGTCCCAAAAGAATCTTACCGGCACCGTTCGAAAGCTAACCTCCACGTGAGCAACACACCGTTCCAATGTCTACACAATGGGACCACTTCGAACACGCGTCGACCTTCAAACAGCAGCAGAGAGAACAAAGGTCTTTGGGTAAGAGACAGAGGAAGAGAGAAGACGGGAATGTAAAAGTTTAACTTGGTTAGAGTTTTTACATTTTAGGGATTTTACTAGAAAATAAATAAGAATGAAATTAGGGAAATAAATAAAAAATAAAATTATAAAATTTACATCTCACGTGAGTCAGCATGAGTGGGGCCCAATCACAGGCTGAGTTGACACTTCCATTATCCAGCTAAGCAAGTTAACAGAGAAGACTAACGTCAGGGACGAGTGTTAGGGGGTTTTAAAACTAGAGGGACAAAAAACCATGATTTTAAACTATAGGGACGAAGACCAAAGTTGACCAAACTATAGGGATCAAAAACATATTTTTCCCTAAAAAAAAAAGATCAAAGTTGAATAAAAATATAAGGACTAAAAATTCATTTTTACTAAAATTTAATAATTATATATATATATACCTAAAATTATTACTGAAAAAGTTTGGGGAAACCATGGCTCCCCTCTATAATAGCAAAGTTCTGCCCTGCTCATGGGCACAATCAGTAAAATATTTATGAAACAAGGACTTTTATAATAATTCCATTTAACTTGGCATTTTTTTAGTAATCTGAGTTTTAAAATCTCGAGGTTACCGGTTAACCCACCCCCGCTCACTTCTTTTTGCTTCTCTGCAAGATAACTGCCTAAACCCACTACTTCTTTGAAAGGCACCTTATTCTTTCTCTTCTCAAATAGCACTCGGTCTTTCATTCTCTCCACGGATCCCTGCACACATATTTTCTTCCATTGGTCTTTCATACAACAGTGTTGAGGGGTAATGGGTACAAGGGTTTATTATTTTGGGATTTGTCCTAGAAAGAAAGTCACAAATTGAAGTGGGTGTGAGGTGGATGCGCGCAAAGCCAAGGGCGACCACGATGGTCCACCGGGATGATTGTGCGCGGCTGGGATGCTGCTGGGGTATGGGACGAAGCTGGACTCTGAGACGTGGGTCTCTCACGGCGCTCCATCGACTCTGAGACCCAGGGAATTCAATTACGAATTGGTAAGAGAAGCGTCTTCTGCTTTGATCCCAACTTCTTCGCTCTCTGTTAACATGTTTCTTTATGCAATTTATTGTTCTTCTGCTTTGATGATCTTGTGGTGCCCATTACTGGGGATTTCAATCTTTATCGGATTTCAATATGATTTTCCCAAACCCCAAATGAACCTTTTTCCGCTTCCCAATTCGCTAATTTTTTATTATGTTCTCATCAATTTCTGCTTGTGTTCCTGTCTTTGTTGTTAAAGATTGAATCTTTCATTTTCTGTTTTGAAACTTTTGATTGTGGTATATATCAGGCATGATGAAGTTAAAAGTCGTTGCTGGGAAGAGTGAGAATTTGCGGTTTTTATATCAGAGTTTGCTCTAAGTGATTGCTTCCTCAGGTACCCTCTTGACTTAACCACATTTGTTCCCTTTTTTGCACACATGTCAAGATGGAAATATGATACTTTTATGTGGTACACACTACACACTCATCATCATGAGTATCTTTGTTGGGTGGGATAATTGCAGCTTAACTGCAAAATGTTGGTTTCCTACAAACCCTGTATCAGTATGAATTAGGATAATTGACTTTATTACATGTTGTTGCTAATTAAAATGCTTTTTGTGTGCATTCTGTATACCTTTTTTTTTTCTGTATGAGTAGTGTTAGTTCATAGGTATATAAGAAATAATTGACTTTCCATCTGTCATAGTGAGTAGTGTGACTGGCCAGCATGTTTCCAAACATATGTGAGGCCTACCTGCTGAGTGATTTCTGCAAGGATCTCACTGGTATCCAGAAAATTCAGGTTTGTTACGACAACATCTTACTTTTACTTATGAGAAGTAAACGATACAAAAGTGCAGGACAAACTATTATACACATTTAATTTTGTGATTTTTTAACTCTTCATTTTGTCCCTATTATTGAACTATTATTACATTGCTATGTGCATATCAGATATCATGATTTTAATAGCAGTCCATACCAATCTCCTGGACTCGTAAGTCTTAGTAAAAGAAGAAGATTTTTAAGGTTTGATTTGTATACAATTGTGCCTCTAATCAGACCATATGTTATAGACAAATTCCCCCTATGTCAATCCTACATAGTTGCATTTGATAATCATACAGGTAGAAATTAACACCGCCTATGATAATCCTACATGATTTGTGCATTTGAAAAAACTCAATTAAATTTAAATTCAATGATTTTAAACATTATTTCGTCCCCCGAGTCCAATGAACTGTTCATGTGATTCGCTGTTGGACTGGAAAATTAGAGACTTATATGCAATTGGGCTTAGAAGTTTGTTTATTTTTGTTAAGTTAGGTGGACAGAGTTTTGATTGGTGACATAACCTTTTTGTTGCATTATGTGTTGATTTCATATCATGCAGGATGAGAGGGAAGTAATGCCCCCAAACTCAGAGGCAGCAGCTGCAGCAAGTGCTGCATCTGAACCCCTTGACAATGATAGACCGATTCAGTGCCCGTTACCAGAACCATCTATTCTTAATGTAAGATGAATATATGGTTTTCTTATGCTATATAACAGTTGATTATTTGAACTTTAAACTGATAA
The DNA here is from genome assembly GCA_026901365.1 of Sesbania bispinosa. Taxonomy (NCBI): domain Eukaryota; kingdom Viridiplantae; phylum Streptophyta; class Magnoliopsida; order Fabales; family Fabaceae; genus Sesbania; species Sesbania bispinosa. The sequence continues at coordinate 45,484 of QLOH01000938.1, read as the reverse complement.
AATTTTAAGTACTAAATTGCATTATTATTAGTATAGATTCAGTTGACAGAAAGTATGAGTTGTTTTATTTGGAAATGCTAAATTGCATTATTATAGAGCCATTACTAAATTTCAATTATTATTATTAGTATAGACACCAAAAAAAATTTTCCTAATTGGAGTTGGGTTTCTTCTCTGTAGAATTTGAAGCTCTTAGCTAAATTTTATTCAATATTTGGAAGTTAAGTGCAAAGACAGATTCTTAGGTGAAGGAAATTGTGAAAGACTGCTGTAAACTTGCAAATAATATGAGGTCATGCTCATATGCTAACAGCTCATGTAACAAGGTTATTGATTTAAAAGCAAAGCTTACTATTTTTTTTTGTCTGCAGTAAAGCTTGCTGTTGATATTGGTGAATATTGTTGGATTGAAGACTTGAAGGGGTTATTAACATTCTCCCTTCTAAAAACCTTTGCAGGTAGAAATTAATACACATAATTTTTTAAAGGTTATATAGAGGGAAGAACATACATAAATCTCTAGCCAGAGATGCTCAAGCTAAAAGACTGGCTCCCATCTGATAAATTTGAAGATCTTCTGCCTCGCCATTGTGATGAGTTTATTCGCTCCATGCAATTCCAAGAGTATAGGGCTGAAATTCTTAATATCACTGTAAAGTTTCCAGCCCATGTCCTTAAACCTGATATGGGTCCAAAAACATATTTCTATAACATCTATAACATGGCGATAGCCTCTTTTTCATTTCCACATTTAACTTCACAAAATTTCCCTTCGATAACTTCCATCTTCCATTAATCGTAAACCCACCATTGAGAACTTCCCTTTTCGTCAACAACAATCCCACACATTTCCCTGTTTGTTTTGCACCATTAACAAATAGTTTGTAAGTATGAATGACAAGAAATACTACATGGGGTAGGAAAAAAAGATGATGATAATTGATGATAAAAAGTGAGACAACCTAAGGATAAAATTTTTAGTTGATTTGTGCTTTATTCAAAGCACATTTTTGAGAATGGGTTTGAAATGGGCTCAGGTTTTCTTTCTGCTAAAAGTAGTTCATATTGTTATTTGTCCTTTCCATTTTGCCAATAGCATTTTTTCTAGACAACCTGTAGATGCCTTTTGAAATAGTGGAACAGAGGGGTTTTGTTGCATCATCCCTCTTTATTTATGACAGTCTTTTTCATAATTATGTTGTTTAAAAACTGATTTTGATTCAAGCATGGTGCTTGCATTTTAAGATTTTGTTTTTACTGTCTTTCTATTTCTTTTCTCCATTTTTACATTATTTGGTTTTACAAGTTTTTATTTGTTTCTGCACTCCTGATATCTTACTCAAATGACTTAATTTCTATATATTTGCTAAACATGTAGGTCTTTAGTGGTTTCTGCACACATCCATTTACACTTACATTTTAGATTATAGTTTCATTGCTGAAACCCTTTTATTAGAATTGCTAACTGTTGGTTTAAACATGATGATCCAGATGCAAAATAGATTGTTGGACTCAATAGGTTACATATTATTGCTTGGAATGTGCATATTGGAAACGGGTCTTGCTACCAACCTGCCAACAAAAATGTTTCTTTGAGCATTGCAAATGGTCAAATACAAGGTTTAATTTCTCTAACAAATCTTTCTATATTTTTCTAGACTCTTGATTTAATTTTTATTGTTCACAATTGATTCCAAGTGGACTCTTCTGTCTGAAATAGCACATATAAATATATTTATAAGTTATAGAATAACATAATTCAGTTCGTTTATGACCTATGCTGCACTAGATTGTAGAAGTATGTTCTTTTCATTAATGCAATTATATTGATGCATATATATTGGTCCACATGTATATTGATATATAAGGAAACCGTGTACTCCAATAAAAGCAATGCATATATGCATATTTCCTCTAGCAGAGACAAATACCTTTATGCTGACACTTTCGCTAAAAGAAATAATTCCCTTTTATTATCTATTTGTTCCATGTTTTGTACACATGGATCATCATTTTAAGAAATTGGTCACATCTAACTACTATATTTGACACATGGATCACGGTTTTCGACCCCCGCCCACAACTGTTCCCCCAACACTTGCTACCGCTTCATCCTCTTTTCTCCTTCACCTTTTGAGGAAGCGAAACTTCGCATAGCTCCGTTCACTTGAAATTGTCAACAACCACAAGTACTTTTCTTTTGTTTTCTCTTTTTTCTGCAGCGTTATGAGATTTATATGCTTTCTTTTGCTTCTGTTCTTTGTTCATACAAGAATTGTGTTTTGCAAATAGATAGTTGTGTTTGTGGTAGCAGTAGTGAATTTTCAAAAGGTGTGTTCATCTTTTAAGGTTTATATGATATAAGCTTATTTGTTTTTAAAAGAAAAGAAAATTAATTGGGGGTGATTTTTATGCATGAAAAAGAAAGGGAGCTGAGATATGGTCCAAGATTGACTGTGAGGAGTATCAATAGAATTGGGCAAAGTACCTTTGTGTCTTTGTGATTCAGCATGGTTAAATCATGCATGTTTTCTAGGTTTATTAAACCATCCAGAATGCTGAATTCTATGCATGTTTTCTATCTGTGTCTACATGTGTTTCTATCTTTTTGAAATGTCATCTTGAAGTATATTATATTGTGAAGGGGGTCTGGTTATGGCCAAGGGCCTCAACGCAGAAGCCATACACCCATTTCTGACACTTTCAGAACATCGAATAGAATGGAGTTCAGTCTCCTGTCTTTAGCTTCATATTGATTAAATCAGATCAAGCTCTCTGAATTTGTGCCATGCACTCAGTTTCACTTGGATTCTTCAAACTAGATTTGGAGACATGATGTGAAGTCATCAATAGGCAAAAATACACAATACTCAAACACACACCCAAATTTACATGGCTCTTTCTTTCTTCTCCTACTACTAATAGTGCAGGGGAGTTTCAGTATATTTGATTTCTGATTTGAAAAAATCTCCTATTTTTGTACTGATATTAGTGCAAACACCCTTTGTACTGAAATTGGTATTTGTGTTTTGGTTTTGCATATTTTTGTTAAATGACATGGATGGTGATCTTAAATTGTTTATATTCTGAATAGATGGTGCTCTTAAGATGGATAGGCATATTCTGCATAGTGCATAGGTGGTGTTCTGTCTTCGTAATTGCAGACATTTTCATAATCCTATATATACACTTGGACTTGATGAGTTTCCATCTAATTGTGATGCCAAAGCTGTGGACATGCGAAGTAGCCCATTGTATGGATTGTGCACCTAATTATATTTCTGACATGAAATTTGTATCTGCAAAAGATGCTAATCCTCCTTCTCCTGTTAAAGTTATTTTCAAGTGTGTATGATTTATATATTGACAAGGCAATTGAAATTTATCTTAGGATTTTATTTCCCTTTCTTATTATTTAAATCATGAACTGCATTATGCTCACATGGTAATCTTGAAGCAGTAATAGAAAGCATAAGTAATATTATTAGGTTTTGTCGGTATTTTCCTTTTTTAATCTCCTGATTATCTCTTTTGATATGACCTGTGGAATGATACGCAATACATAGTATAAAAATATTGAGACACTATAAAACAAAGGGCATTTGGGAGAAAGCCAAGTTCCCACTTCATGTTATTCCAAAGCTTGGTGCATTGCGTGTCGCTGGTGGCACAATCAAGGTTCTCTCTCTGCATATTATCCTATATTTTTTTAAAGTATTACATATGATTGCAGGAGTTATTAGCTACCTCTGATTCTCAGGGTTATGGCTGTCTTTGTCTTTCCATTACTGGAAGTGCTATAGCTATTGCAGAAGTTGCAAGGGTTGATGCAAGTTGTTCTACTTTTATTTTGGTTCATTCATTTTTGGCAATGCTCATTATTGGTAATACCTTTGTTTCTTAATAATAATTCTCTAAATTTTGTTTCATTTATATTGTATGATTTGCTGTCAACCGATCCTGATATTTTGTAACTTTAATTGACTGTCAAGTTTAGCACTGTGTGGATCAGAAGTTCAGAAGCAAAAGTATCTGCCTTCTTTGGCACAGTTACAAACTATAGCATGCTGGGTCAGTTGACTTTCTTGGCATTGTATTATTTTGCATTTTTCCTTAACTGCCACTTCTTAAATTAGTGGTTTTCTTATCATTAGGCTTTGACTGAACCTGACTATGGAAGTGATGCCAGTGCTTTGAAGACCACTGCAACTAAGGTGCTTTACCTTATGTTCATGTTATATACTCTTCTCCAGAGATATGCATTTTGCTTCTTTTTGACTTATTTATCTCCTTAATCTGTCATATTTTCACCGTGTTCAATTGTTCCAAAGTTCAATAATTGAGCGTGTTGATTTGGGATTTGGTTTTTGATTGTAATAATAACTTTGTGGTAGGATTGGAGAGTAATAGCTCTAGCATGTTTTTGTTGTTTATTGCTTGCTCTTGCTGATTAGTTAGAAATACTGCTACTTTGTCCAACTATGTCGTGGAGGCATATACAATGTAGCCCTTCAGTAATACTCAATGATGTCATCCTTGATTGAGACAAATAATATTTGAGCCATGACATCCAAAAAGAAAAAAAAATTGAGGATATGATAATGTTGTTGCTGCCTACTTCTTCATTGGTTTTGATTTTTTATCAAATTGCACAACCTATGCAGGGGTAGCAGGGATGTAGTCATAGTATCAATGCTCAATGCTTTTTTTAAGAGCAAGGTTAGAGATCTGTAAACTGATTTATAGAAGTTAAAAAGTAGAATAGGGTGGTTTACAAACTCAAGTGTGAAACTGAAGAGTGAGGAGTTTCAAAACTATGGAAATAATGTGACCAAATAACCTTCTGCAGTGAAATTGCGTGAAAAAAGAGAGAAACTTTATTGAGAACCCAAACATAGAAAAGCACCAGGAATCAGCAATTCATGAAGAATGATCTAAAAAAAGAAAGAAAGACAGAAGAGATAAGGTAGAATTCTAAGACTTAGGAACTGACCAGAGAGGTAGCTGCAGAGCCAAGTTGAGCAAGAAGGTTGTTGGAGTTTGGTTGTGATATGGACACAGATGTTGTTGAATTTGTGTGAAGTCCTAAATCATTCACCTTTCTTATGAGTAAATACTTTTAAAACCAAAATTTTAAATCATTAGTTTTGATCTTTTTCTTCTTATGGCGTGAGTGCAGTACCCCCAATGCCAAATTTTTTTGAATATCCAGTTCCAAGATATTCAAGAATGGGATTCCTCTCTTTTTTTATTTCTTTACTTACATAATAGTATAATACTAAATATATTATATATTCTAAAACATGCTTCGTATTTTTATACCAAATTCAACCAGCTTTGTATCAAAGCTACATATCAAATAGATTTATTAAAATAATCTTAGTATTTATGTTCCTAAATCTATTTTTTATTTAATATATATTTTTATATCAAAATCAATCAAAATATTAAGGAGCTATATTTTTTAATTTGATTAAATTTTTAGCAATATATAAAACATTAAATATTTTAACGTGTTATTTTTTTATTAAGGAAAAAGAATCAAAATAATGGGAGTACAATGGGTACTTTAACCCCTTACATAAAAGATGTGACAAATTAAAATTATCAAATACTATGAGATTGACAATGGGTACTTTAATCCCTTACAACTATTAGATTTTCTTACCTTAAAAAAAACTATTAGATTTTCTTAAATGCATATATCATTCAATTAATTTAATGCATATAAATATATATAAATAAATTTTAGGATACTAATTTAATGTATATAAACTAAATTTACATTTTACTTAAAGATTAATTTAGTTTAATTTAGTATGTTGTACATAATTTTAATTAATTCATGTAAATTAATTATGTATACAATTAAATATATATAAATAAATTTTGCCAAATACCAACGGGGGTTGGTTCAAGTGGTACATGCTTGATTCCCCTTAAGCAAAGTCTCGGGTTTGAGTCTTGTGGATGGAAAAAATCCCCGCTGGAAGAGCTAGCCCCACCATGATGTGGATGTTCCCAGCTCGAACATGATTGCCTCACGTGGAGGTTACCTTTGGTTAAACCAAAAAATAAATTTTGCCAAACATGTTTTTAGGAAAACCAATCTTGAGCACTTCAAGGTGAGATGGTAAAACACGTATCGCTTGCATTAAGAGAAATGAACATCGTTCTGTAAGGTGTTGTTTTTTTTGCTTTGATGTTACCCGTTTTTGCTTTTATGTTTTTTGATACACAGTTTCATTTGCCCGTTACGAAGAAACCGAGTCATGTGATTTGATTGCTGCAATGACCATTGGAGGATCTATTAACCATGTGAGTACTAGGTTGAAACATAAAAAAGATCTTAATAATTTGAATGTCCACGAAAATGACATTGACATGTGTTTTGGTATGATTAGTATGTTAGTAGATAAAGCGTGGGTGCGTAACACAATGTACCAAATGATTCAAGCATTCCCAGGACAGGAGTTGGTTGAAGGGGAGTTTCTCTTTTCTCACATTTTTATTACATCATATTTGTTGATCCATAATTTGCTATTTTTACATTAAGGACAATGTGTGATTTAAGTGTGGGGGAGGATATTTATAATTTTAGGATTTTAATTTTTAGTTTGTTTAGTAACACTAGGATTGTTTTAGGATTAAAAAAAAATTGTTTTTACTGTATATTTGTTGTGTTCTACTGTTCAATGTAGGTTATATTGCTATTTTTCTTTGCAGTTTGCTGTTCTTTCTTTGTTATTTGCTGCTTCGTAGCTAATCTGCAGCTGCTGTTGCTGTTTTTATGTTGTCTGTAATTATTGTAAACTGTCTGTTTTGCTTTTGCTATTTGTGCATTTATTGTAGCTGTTGTTGCGTTTTTACTGTTGCTTTTTACAACAGAATTTTATACAGCGGGATTTTGATAGCAGAATTTTTCCCCTACAACATAATTTTGACAGTAATTCGATTTTTACAGAAAAAATAGTTTTTTAACAGAAAAAAAATACATATAGCATGTTTTTCATTTGATTTTTAGGATATGTATCAGTGGTTGGCATTTTCCTAATTCTTGGATAATTAGATTCATGACTTGTGTTGATTGGATTCTTTGCATTTTGGTGAATAAGTTGGTTTTGAGAATTATTTGGTTGAATCTTTTGTGATAGAGTTGTCCTTGGTGAGATTTTGAGCCTTACTGTTGGATGGACCATTCTATGCCATTCTCTCTTTTTCTAGTGTGATTTCCCTCATGTTTGCTTGTGCTCTAGAACTTGGCTTGACTCTTTAATTTGCAACTTGATTCACATGCATGTATTGAGATGATTGAGGCATTGTTTGCTGATATTGAGCTATTAGCCATATGAGCCTACCTTGATGATTGATCCACTTGTTAGCCCGTTTGAGCCTATGGATCCTATTTCTTATTTCTAAAAGCTCATTACAAGCCTTAAAAGAGAAAAACCATGATTTGTCCCATACCTTAGGGGATAGAGGGGCTTTGGAATTGTTTTGGGAATAAGTTCTTAAATAAGTGTGGGGGTATACTTCACTTTCTTATCTCCTCATGTGGATAACTCATTGTTGACCTTTGGCTAGTTAAGAAAAAAGGAAAAAAAATGGAAAAGGAAGGCAAAAAAAAAGAGAAAAAAGAATGAAGAAAAGCTCAAAAAAAAGTTTTTTTAAAAAAAGAGCAAATAAATAAAGTGTTTGAAATAAAAAAGGAAAAAAATTGGGTCAAAAGTTAGTAAAGGAGTATAATTGTGATCTTGAGATGTATGCTACTTGCATTTATTTTTGGGTTTATTCCCCATTGCTTCTCTACTCTCTTTGGTTTTTAGCTACTTATCCTTCATTTTCCCTACCTTTACCTTGGCCCCATTACATCCTTTATGAAGTCCTCTTGATCTTTGCATGCATGTGATTCAGTTGGGGATATTAGAGTCTTGCCAAGCTTATGGTAGTGTTTGCTTACATGAGTGGCTTTGAGTGTATATACACAAGCTTAAACACTTAGTGTTGGAGAGTATATCTTGTGAGGATTCTATCACCTTTGATTCACCATTTGATTTGATTGACTCTCTTGTTTGCTACATTGTAAGGAATGTCATTCACATTTTTCTTGATTCTTTGATTCCTTGGATGTTGTAATTTGCCTACTCCTATGCATTCCTAGGATCTCTTGATAATTATGCGATTTGTATTTGCATTGTGCTCCGTAGATGATTTTTTAGTTGATGGGGTATTTTGCTCGGAGTGCAAAAGAGCAAGTGTGAGGGAATTTGATGAGCATAATTTTACATACACTTTGCATATTTAATCTTAGCTATTTTAGACTGTATTCATGATTAAATCCACTGTTTTAGATGGAATTTACCGAATTGGGCTTAACTGGGCTTTAACTATGTTAACTAAATAATAGATGGATGATTCTTATGCATTGTCCTATGTTGCTTACCTTGAGCTCTGATTGGGTTTCTATGAACGTTTTTATTTTGCAGGCTTTGTATCCCAAATGACTTTCTTTTCACGCTGTCGTTGAGTTATTTGTTGTCAACTATGTTAACTAAATAATAGATGGATGATTCTTATGCATTGTTCTATCTTGCTTACCTTGAGCTCTGATTGGGTTTCTATGAACGTTTTAATTTTGCAGGCTTTGTATCCCAAATGACTTTCTTTTCACGCTGTCGTTGAGTTATTCGTTGTCGTCAGTGTCGACCGTTCTGAGCCGCAAGAACTCAAGAGTCTCCTTGACATATAATACTCCTCTGAGAAACTTGATCTTGCTTCTTTCATGCTCTCACTTCGGAATTTATTGAATCGTAAGGAAAACCTTAACTTTTCTTTATATTCTCCATTTCCGTTGTTAAAAAACCAAACTCAGCTAACTATATTCTAGTTTCCAACTTTCCTTACAGTGGGTATTTAGCAGCAACCTCCATATGAGTAATAGTCCGGTATTCCTATCCATAACGAAGTATATTGTAAGAATGCTAAAACTTTTTGCTTCTCTCTTTCTTTTCATTTTAATATTTTAAAATTTTTATATATAATTTAAGTACGAGAAATGTTAATGAGTACCCTAAGGGTAATTGGTTTCATAAAATAGTGGAATTTTATGAAAAATAAATTAAAATTAAATATATTTTCATCTTAAAAAATAACGTTTTTTGAAAGTTATTTTTTAATTTTATAAAAATGTTTGATAAAATAGTGGAATTTTATGAAAAATAAATTAAAATTAAATATATTTTCATCTTAAAAAATATTGTTTTTTGAAAGTTATTTTTTAATTTTAAAAAATGTTTGTTTAATATATAATTTACTTGATAGTTTGATTCTAAAATATATAAGACCCTTTATATATATATTTTTTTCTTTTCGTTTCTCTTTCCTATTATACCAATTATTGATTATTTCACTTTGTCTATTTATTTTTTCTTCTGAGCATGGTGGGTCTCTTAATGAAAAATGAAAATGAAAATTAAACAAAATTCAACAAGAACAATCTTAGTTAGAGTATTTTTCCATGAGATGTTTTGGTTTGAGAGCTTTGCCTAGAAGCTTTATATAAAGGCGATGCCTCAATTTGATGTCCACATTTACTTTCCCATTATACCCCTAGTTTCATCTCTTATTGACTGAAAAAAATCGGTAGTTATTATTACATGGAATAGAAGTTACTCCACCTCTCTGCTCAAGGTTGAATAGAAGTTACTCCCGTTTGAAGAAGAAGTTACTCCACCCTCAAATAATGCTCTGTTGCGGAGACAACTATGGAGGACAGGAGGAGACGGGGCGCGATGGTAGTAGAAGCCGGGAAAAAAATGACTGCAATCCATTATTTCTTCATCTAGGTACTCTCACCGTCTCTTTCTTTGTATCTGTTGGAAAGTCCCACATTGACTAGTGATAAGGCCATTTAATAGTATATAAGCCTTGGACAGTCCTCACCCTACAAGCTAGCTTTTGGGGTTGAGTTAGGCCCAGGTCCAAAATTTAATATGGTATCAGAGCCTATCCTAGATCCGTTGTTATTGGGCCTCCACCCCTTGATGTGTCCACGCTCCAGATGTCCAGCCCTGGGCGTGAGGGGGTGTGTTGGAAAGTCCCACATTGACTAGTGATAAGGCCATTTAATAGTATATAAGCCTTGGACAGTCCTCACCCTACAAGCTAGCTTTTGGGGTTGAGTTAGGCCCGGGTCCAAAATCTAAGATGGTATCAGAGCCTATCCTAGATCCGTTGTTATTGGGCCTCCACCCCTTGATGTGTCCACGCTCCAGATGTCCAGCCCTGGGCGTGAGGGGGTGTGTTGGAAAGTCCCACATTGACTAGTGATAAGGCCATTTAATAGTATATAAGCCTTGGACAGTCCTCACCCTACAAGCTAGCTTTTGGGGTTGAGTTAGGCCCAGGTCCAAAATTTAATAGTATCCAATCCTGAATTATGAGAGAGTATGGTTATGAAATGAAAAAGAGAAAGAGAGATGATGGGAATACAGCAGAGGCGATGGACGCATAGCAGCGGGGTGGATTTGGTCTTGCTTTTGGGGTTTACAATGGTGGAATCACGGCGGTATTGGAGGTGGTGGTTGTTTGGGGAGAGAGGGTCAAGGCGGCTAAAACCACCATTTTGCTTTGATCCCTTGAGTGTTCCTGTCTTCCAGGTCAGTTTCCCTTCTTGCCCATCATTTTAATTTTGATTTTTCAGTTTGGTCTAAGTGTTTTTGTCTATCAATTTTGCATTTTTTAATGATTTTGTGTGAATGTTTTTTTCTTTTTCTGTTTTTGTGAACTGATTCTGGATGGTGTTAGGGTACTATTTTTCTGAGTTTCTGTTAAAGGCACGCATATGATTTTATTAACATTTCATTAATTTGTGCTTATAGGAATTTTGGTATACTTATTGCTTACGATGCAATATATGTTCAAAATGTTTCTGTCAACGGTGATAATCATATAAATGTCCATCCTAATTAAGTTATTTTGGGCTTCATATGAACCTCTTCAAATCATATACAACTACTGGGATGGAAAAATTCCCTAGCTATGCCCCTGTAAATGGTTTCTTAAATCATTAAAAAAAAGGGTTATATTTATAATTTTCTACTGTCAAGGTCAATTTCTTTAATAATTGGAGGCATAGATTGTCTTGAGCTCTGTGGTTTGCATCTGTTTGGTTGCACAAGTGGAGGAGAGTATCAAGAAATCGATGTGACATGTGATTTGAATATTGAAGCACCCTTTGACAATTAAACTATATATATCCGTTATATACCTAATGTTTTGGCTATATATATGGCTATATTTATCATGCAATCTTTGGAGTTGTACCTGTTTGGGGCAAAAAATGCAGAGTCATTCATCAAAGGTGATATTTTATGACAAAATTAAAGCTTTCTTATATTTAATCTTATAATTATTATTAACCCCTAACCTACTAAACGTGATCATCATCATTTTATTGGTAAGCAGAATTGAAGGTGGACAAACAATCTGTTGGGGGCTGTGGAGGCATAATTGGAAGAAAGAAAGGAGCCGTAGCAATCCGCATTAACTACAAAGGCATGCGAATAGTGTTCATCTCCTGTCACCTCTCTGGTAATTAATTATTTAAGGATCTCTGCATTGTCATGTAGGAGAATTAATATAACTCTAGAGATAATATTCATTTAAAATATTTTTCTCTGATGCAATGCCCTGTTTATATTTGGTTGAAATTTTGATTCTTTTTCACACGGGTTTATCAACATTTGGTTGCAGATCTTGGAGTCTATGATAGAAATTTAGTTTGGAGACATGTCTATGAGTGAGCGCAAGACTATAGACCCAGAACAAGGATAGGATTTTATGCAGAAGGGCATAACGAAGCTGAAGAACATTCTAGAAGGGCTACGTGAGCCTCAGTTCAGCTCTGAGGACTATATGATGGTATACACGTATCCCTTTATGAGATGTTTTGGTTAAAGATTAAATTCGTTTTCTTGAGTTGATTGAATTCCGATTTGAATCTACTTTTTCCTTAAATCGTATTGCAGAACCATATATAATATGTACACACCAAAGCCCCCTCATGACTATTCTTAACAACTGTATGACAAGTATCGGGAATCATTTGAAGAATACATCATATCAACTGTTAGTAACGCCATTATTTGGATATGATATGATTATTACCTGTTTGAATAAATGTGAATTCTTCTTGATACATTATTTAGTGATTACTGGTTTGCTAATTTTCTACTAGGGTAATACTTGATGAAACTACTAGCGTAGTTCAGTCCGTTTGTGACCTATGCTCCGCGGCAGATTCTGAGTTTTTGGAACAAATTAACATATTTGACCAATTTTAGGACTCTTCATGGATTCTGATGTTTTTGAACAACTTTAATTTGAATTGCTTCATCGTTTATTTTAAGTTTAATTTTGAATTTTTTTTCAAAGTATTGACTAGATTAAACTTCCTTGATCACGATTTATGTGATTGAAGTTCCTTTTGGTTAGACATGTGTGAGAGGTATTATTTATATGCTGCTGGTGGGACAGGTGTCTGCATGGTTTTGTTTGGGATGTGGTTTTTGACTATAATAATTACTTTGTAGTAGGATTGGGGAGTAATAGCTCTAGCATGTTTTTGTTGTTTATTGCTTGCTCTTACTTATCAATTAGATATACAGCTACTTTCTCCTTCTATGTCTATCTCCTAGACCTGCATTAATTTGAAATCTGTCTGACACAATTGCTAATGTGAGTCTTTTTTTCGTTTTCCAGACTAGGCATGATATTGGCGGCCTTACAACTGACAAAAGTTGACAAGGTATGATTGAACTTTCTAATTTTTTATATAATATATTTGCTTTGTACAATAAATTATTAAATTTCCTATTTGAAGCAAGGAATCATTATTGCATTGTACAATAAATTTCCCTTCCGTTTTCTATTTTATCTCTTATTGCATCATGTTCTGTTTTATTTACTCTAATCTTTCAATTAACTCTTTCTTTTCTTGATGACGATTTGTAGGATTTAAAATTTTAACAATGGGTTGTTCAATAATATTTTGAAGGCTTTCACTTGGAGAGGCTGACGGGGTGTATGAAGACAATCCATAAGTTGTATTCTTGCATAATAGCTGCACTCATTTGGTGTTTGTGAACATGCTTTAAAGAGCTAAATTTCTGGATTGAAAATTTTATGTTAACTATTTTCTTAGGAGTTGGATGAATGGAATTTTTTGTTGAAGATCTCTTTGATCTACATAGCATAGGCTTTGGGTGGGTTACGATTTACATAAATGGAGGAAATTGTTTCTGGACAGATTGTTACCAGTATCGATTTTTTGCCTTTCAAGAAGTGCTTGATTGGCGGTTTTTCATTTGTTCAGGTTGAGGATACTGAAAAAGTGGACAATGCATTAGATGAGCCTAATTCTCTGTTACCCATCAACATCTGGATTTGTGAAACCTATCAAACATTCAATCGGTAAGAACCTTCCACGCTATGTATTTTTCTTTTCCTCAGCCCCTCATCATTTTCCCCCTTGCCAATATTTCCATCCCTTTATTTAATCTATGTTCTTTCATTTCTTTTTTCCATATTAATTTAATTTAATTTAAAATCCATTGACTATTCCGTTGCCTTTGCACCTGTCTGTCTTCTCTGATTCCATAATCACCTTAATTTAATTTCTAGCGATGTCTTGTTCTTAATTTCTTGTGTACTCAGCAGTCTCCCGCATGATCACCTTCTTGGCTGGGAGCTTCCTCATTATCTTAGCTTTTCCTCTCTTTTCTTGGCCTGAACCACACCTCTGCAAAGTGCACGGTGAGTAAAAGATTCTTAACCATGTCTCGGCTTCCCTGCTTCAATGTATCATTATATCTATTTCATATTTTACATGTCTTTATCGATTTCCTCCATAGTCTGAACGAGATCCTTGGATCCAGGAAAGGTGAAAGAATTGTATTTGTCCACTAAATGCCTGATTGCATCTTACGACGTTTGTACGAGCCTTAACTGATTTTTTCGCTTAACATATTATTATTGTTATGGATAACCAATTCTGCAAATAGTGAATCATAACAGATATGGCTCGCTACAAGTTTCAGGACACACGAAATCCCCTTCTCTTAGAAGCCTCTGCATGGTATCATCATCTTGTTTTCTGTCTTTTGTTAGTCTAATTGTTCTAATAGGGACTTTGAACTCAGACACCTTGCTTAGGTTGTATGTGACTATAGTCAAAGGCTTTGCCAAACATTTTTTTAGGAAAACCGATCTTGAGGCGTAATAATGTTTACAGTTCTAAATGACACCGTTTTTTTTACAAGATTCTCATAAAAATCCAATAAAAAAGACCTCATTTGTGATTTTTAGGTCTATGACCTCTTGAAAATTAGCACTTGTAGTATTTAGGAGTAAATTTTCGTGAACAATTAAGTTTGCGGGGGATGTAAACTTTCATGACCAATCAATTTAGCACTTGTAGAATTTAGGAGTAAATTTAGCACTTGTTAGCACTTGTAGTTCTTACTGAAGTTTTTGACCAACTGGTATGTTATGTGGGAATTGTTTTATATATATTTGTAATGGGTATTCAATGCATATTTTTTTTGGTTTGCTTATTTGATTTTCTTGCTTCATGATAGAATACCAATTATTACCATAGGAAAGAAAGAAAAAGAAAAAGAAAAAGTCATTGATTGTTGTTTCTAGCTGTAAGTTGTTTGTAAAATTGAAACTAGTGAGAAATCAAAATGGTTGAGATGGATCCTCGTATAACTTCGGCATTTGAATTGGACAGTGGTTCTGCCATATATATTCTTAGCTTTGGTTGCTTGTGAAAGCAATGACGTGTCTTAAGGTTCTCGAAATTACTCTTGTTTTTTTAGGGTTTGAAAATAGTTGTGTACACTTCACTTATTTACAATTTTACACTATTCCTTCTGTTTTGTTAAGCTTACTATTTTATTGAAACGTTTTTTTTATCCTTCAAATTATAATAATGTTTGTCGAGATCGTGATTAAATTTAAAGTTTTCTTTTAACCAAATTATCCCTAAAAAGGGGTCGATTTGATTTTATGCCTTTTGATTTGTTTATCTGATTTTAGTTAGATTTTTTATCGTTGAGTCATGCTTTAGATGACATTGCAGTTGTGGGTATATTGCAAAATGGAAAATGCACTGATTGTACTCTGGAAATGTTAGCCGAGATTGCTCTGTTTGTGGCTTGTCTATAATTTTGCACATGTGATTTCAGTAGCTCATGCTTCTTACCCTGAAATCAGGTGCTAAAAGGGGGCTTGTGTAACTTACTACATAACCTATATTTTGAATCGTGGCTTGTCGCTGAGAACTTTAAGGTGAGATTTTTTTTAAATGTTATCTGCTGTTTGTTATGGAGTTTTCCTCTGGATATGTTGACTCTATGCACCCGAGATAATTTAAAGGTAGTCATTGATTTGTAAATATGGTAGAGTTTTGTAAATGAAAAAGTTCCACATTTAAAATTTGAATGTGAAAAATGTAGGGAAGAGATAGATAGAAATAAAAAATAAAATATGTGATAATTGATATAATGGAAAATGAATGGAGAGATAGAGAGAAAAAATGAGTATGAAAACAAATGAATATAAAGTTGTGAAAATGAAACTTGTTTTGTAAATATGCATATGTAAAACCATAATGTGATTTTATTTTCACCTCTTTTTTTTGCATTTGGTCTATTTATTTTTATCTCAATAATTGAGTATAATAGTTATTATTAATAATATAAAAAGTTTGATTAAATGTATTATCATAGTATTTATTACTTAATTAGATATTGTAAAACTATTAAATAATGTAACTTTCAATATAATTACTATGAGGATCAAATTATTTTACTATATGTTAGGTTTTCAGTTGGGAACAATCAGAATTAATTTTGTGAAACTGATTTTAAATCACTTCTGTTCAACATGCTTCGTAAATCATGCATCATTCATCTTCCGTCGTTGATTCTATAAATCCATCACAATCAATTCTACCCAACTATAAATCAAACACTCTTAATAACTAATTAACACACATATACATACTAGAAAAATTTAGGGAGTGGAAAGGAAGTGTATTTGATTAAGATTCCGTTTCTCATTGATACACATTCACGTTGGAGTAGTAAATTAATTTGATTATTTCACACTCCTATTTTATACACTTTCTTTTGCAATTTTTTTTTTTACTTTATAATTCTATTCCTTTTCTATCATATCAATGATCATGTCTCTTACTTTCTCTCTTCATTTTTTTTCTTTCTATGTCTCTCTTTCTTACAATTCTTATAGTAGAATTTTGAGTGTTAAAGTATCATTCTCCTAGAAAAATACTAGGATTTTTTAGATGTGTATGTTAGGATATTTTGTCCTTATTAAGATTAATCTGAGTTACGATAACATGGCCATTATCACATTAATGTTTGGTTTATAGTTTATATCCCCCAAATTATAGTTGGAGGACAGATGCAATTTAAGCTTTACTTTATTTTATATTTGTTAAAATCACTTATAATATTTCTAAGGGAAATGCTAATGAGTGTGCACTATTTAATGTTATAAATACAATTAATGTCACGCTTTCTAATAAAAATCTTCTATATATGGATCCCTTAACTAGTACCCCTTAGTAGGGCCCAATTTCTAAATATTCACAACTAAACCTTCTTTATGATTGAAAGGGAGTGCATAACAATTTTTCAAAGTGCGCCAAAGCATACAAAAAACTTGCGAAGAGCTTGAAAAGGAGTTCTCTCTTGCTTGGAAAATTTGAGGAGGTATATTATTTTATGTTAATGAATAATTCTTAATATTGCATCTACATTGTTAAATTCATTACATCCTCGTGCTCCCTTATTTGAATGGAATTTTGGATATTCTCCTATGTTCAGTTACCCTTTAATTAAAGTTTTGTTTGGTTAGTCCAAAAATTAAATATTGTTTTGGGATTATTTATGGATTATAGGAACGTTTAAAAATAGCTGAAACATATCTACTTAATTTCCTACTACGTTTATACTAGCAATTCCCATAGCTAATTTTAAGTAAAACCATAATGTAAGAGTTCCAACAGTTGTCAGCGTTTCTTGTTTTTAATTTGAACAGTTATGACTTTTCAGTTCTAATGGACAAGATACACAAGAAAAAGAATTCTTGTGCCCAGAAACAGCCTCCCCCTTGATCTCCAATTTGACGTCAATTATTCTAGTGCACATTATAAGTATAAGGGATGACAAGAAAACGATATATATTCTAAATTTCACAAAAGTTTTATGAACAATTTAAACAAAATTAAGCACAATATGACTCATGTTATGATGTCTTAGGTGAAACACAATAAAAGGGAGCATGAATACAACATCACTCCAAATGAACTTTACCATTTTCAGTCTAGAATGTCATGGCATAGGAGTTTACTTCAGTGTGGTAGCTGATTGGATGTCATTGGTGGTAATAAAATTTTACTGATTATTCCTCATCTTATTTGTTTGTTTGCTATGAATTGTTATGATCCCTTAAGACAATTTAGTTAATCGTTAGGAAGCTGTAGAAGTCGGCAGAATGTTTGTAACCATGGAAGGCTATTCAATGGAGAATGACAAACACTTGAAAAATATTCGTTCATTGACATCTTGAGATGTGGAAACAGGTGTGTCAAAAGTGTATTACTCTATCGTGTTTGAGCCTTTACTGGAAGTCATGTAATTTTTTTGCCTGTCACTGACGTCGTAATATGTGTTTTCAATCTCTTTATAGGATATTTCATTGGTAGACGGTAAAACACGTATCGCTTGCATCAAGAGAAATCGACATAGTTCTGTAAGGTGCTGTTTTTTCTTGCTTTGATGTTACCCGTTTTTGCTTTTATGTTTTTTGATACACAGTTTCATTTGCCCGTTACGAAGAAATAGAATCAAGTGATTTGATTGCTGCAATGACCATTGGATGATCTATAAAACGTGAGTACTAGGTTGAAAGATAAAAATGATCTTAATTATTTGAATGTCCATGAAAATGACACTAACATGTGTTTTGGTATGATTAGTATGTTAGTATATAAAGCGTGGGTGCGTAGCACAATGTATCGAATGATTCACGCATTCCCAGGACGGGAGTTGGTTGAAGGGGAGTTTCTCTTTTCTCACATTTTTATTACATTATGCCTGTTGATCCATAATTTGGTAATTTTTACATTGAGGACAATGTGTGATTTAAGTGTTGGGGAGGAGATTTATAATTGTAGGATTTTAATTTTTAGGTTGTTTAGTAACTCTAGGATTGTTTTAGGATTAAAAAAAATTGTTGTTTTTACTGTATATTTGTTCTTTCTACTGTTTAATGTAGGTTATATTGCTGTTTTTCTTTGTTGTTTGCTGTTTTTTCTTTGTTATTTGCTGCTTCGTAGCTATTCTGCAACTGCTATTGCTGTTTTTATACTGTCCGTAATTACTGTAAACTGTCTGTTTTGTTGTTGCTGTTTGTGCATTTACTGTAGCTTTTATTGCGTTTTTATTGTTGCTTTTTACAGCAGAATTTTGATAGCAGAATTTTTCCCCTACAACAAAATTTTGACAGTAATTCGATTTTTACAGAAAAAATAGATTTTTAACAATGAAAAATACATATAGCATGTTTTTCATTTGATTTTTAGGATATGTATCAGTGGTTGACATTTTCCTAATTCTTAGATAATTAGGTTCATGACTTGTGTTCATTGGATTCTTTGCATTTTGGTGAATAAGTTGGTTTTGAGAATTATTTGGTTGAATCTTTTGTGATAGAGTTGTCCTTGGTGTGATTTTGAGCCTTATTGTTGGATGGACCATTCTATGTCATTATCTCTTTTTCTAGTGTGATTTCACTCATGTTTGCTTGTGCTTTAGAACTTGGCTTGATTCTATAATTTGCAACTTGATTCACATGCATGTATTGAGAGAGGTATTGTTTGCTGATATTGAGCTATTAGCCATATTAGCCTACCTTGATGATTGATCCACTTGTTAGCCCGTTTGAGCCTATGGATCTTATTCCTTGTTTCTGAAAGCTCATTACAAGCCTTAAAAGAGAAAAACCATGATTTGTCCCTACCTTAGGGGATAAAGAAGCTTTTGAATTATTTTGGGAATAGGTTCTTAAATAAGTGTGGGGGTGTACTTCATTTTCTTATCTCCTCATGTGGATAACTCATTGTTGACCTTTGGCTGGTTAAAAAATAGGAAAAAAACGGAAAAGGAAAAAAAGAAGAGAAAAAAGAATAAAGAAAAGCTCAAAGAAAAGTTTTCTAAAAAAAAGAGCAAATAAATAAAGCGTTTGAAATAAAAAAAGGAAAAAAAATTGGGTCAAAAGTTAGAAAAGAGGAGTATAATTGTGATCTTGAGATGTATGCTTCTTGCATTTATTTTTGGGTTTATTCCCCATTGCTCCTCTATTCTCTTTGGTTTTTAGCTTCTTATACTTCATTTTCCTTACCTTTACCTTGGCCCCATTACATCCTTTTTGGAGTCCTCTTGATCTTTGCTTGCATGTGATTCAATTGTGGATATTAGAGTCTTGCCAAGCTTATGGTAGTGTTTGCTTACAAGAGTGGGTTTGAGTGTATATACACAAGCTTAACACTTGAGTGTTGGAGAGTATGTCTTGTGAGGATTCTATCACCTTTAATTCACCGTTTGATTTGATTGACTCTCTTGTTTGCTACATTGTAAGGTATGTCATTCACATTTTTCTTGTTTCTTTGATTCCTTGGATGATGTAATTTACCTACTCCTATGCATTCCTAGGATCTCTTGATAATTATGCCATTTGTATTTGCATTGTGCTCCCTAGTTGATTTTTTAGTTTATATGGTATTTTGCTCGGAGTGCAAATGAACAAGTGTGGGGAATTTGATGAGCATAATTTTACATACACTTTGCATCTTTAATCTTAGCTATTTTGTACAGTATTCATGATTAAATCCGCTGTTTTAATTGGAATTTACCAAATTGGGCTTAACTGGGCTTTAAATTGATGGATGATTCTTATGCGTTGTTCTATCTTGCTTACCTTGAGCTCTGATTGGGTTTCTATGAACGTTTTAATTTTGCAGGCTTTGTATCCCAAATGGCTTCCTTTTTCTTTATATTCTCCATTTCCGTTGTTGAAAAACCAAACTCAGCTAACTATATTCTAGTTTCCAACTTTCCTTACAGTGGGTATTTAGCGGCAACCGCCATATGAGTAATAGTCCGGCCTTCCTATCCACAACGAAGCATATTGTATGAATGTCAACACTTGTTGCATCTCTCTTTCTTTCCATTTTAATATTTAAAATTTTTTATATATAATATAAGTACAAGAAATGTTAATGAGTACCCTAAATTAAAATTAAATATATTTTCATCTTAAAAAATATTGTTTTTTGAAAATTATTTTTTAATTTCATAAAAATGTTTGATTATTGTATAAAATACTTGATAGTTTGATTCTAAAATATATAAGACCCTTTACATATTTTTTTTCTTTTCGTTTCTCTTTCCTATTATACCAATTATTGATTATTTCACTTTGTCTATTCATTTTATCTTCTTACCATGGTGGGTCTCTTAATGAAAAATGAAAATGAAAATTAAACAAAATTCAACAAGACATATCTTAGTTAGAGTATTGCTTTGCCTAGAAGCTTTATATAAAGGCGATGCCTCAATTTGATGTCCACATTTACTTTCCCATTATACCCCTAATTTATACTCTTGTTGACTGAAAATAATTCGGTAGTTATTATAACAAGGAATAGAAGTCACACCACCTCTCTACTCAAGGTTGAAGTGAAGTTACTCCCGTTTGAAAAAAAAGTTATTCCACCCTCAAATAATGCTCTGAAAAAAAAATTCAACTGTTGCGGAGACAGCCATGGAGGACAGGAGGAGACGGGGCGCGATGGTAGTAGAAGACGAGAAAAATTGACTACAATCCATTATTTCTTCATCCAGGTACTCTCACCTTCTCTTGTTATTATACTTCTTCTTTTTCTTCTTTTCATTTTTATTTTCTGCTTGGCAAATTTTAGGATTCTTTCAGATCTTCACACCTTTTCATTTTTTTCTCTTCATCTTTTAGGTTTCTTTGTATCCAATCCTGAATCATGAGAGAGTATGGTTATGAAATGTAAAAGAGAAAGAGAGATGATGGGAATATGGCAGAGGCGATGGACACACAGCAGCGAGGTGGATTTGGTCTTGTTCTTGGGGTTTACAATGGTGGAATCACGACGGTATTGGAGGCGGTGGCCATTTGGGGAGATAGGGTCATGGCAGCTGCAACCACCACTGGATAATGGCGCACAGCCAGCGCACGCAGCATCTGCTCTAGCGTACGTGATGTACGTGTGTGGTGGAATCGCGTTTGGAGCTCGCCGCGGAAGGAGTTTGCTGACGATGATGGTGGTTGGAGAAGGGTGGTTGTGGCCATTGGACAGATGGGTGACTCGCCCATCCAGGTACTCTGAAGGAACCAGTGATTACAGGGGCGGTTCCATTTCTATGATCATAACCGACCTTGATGTCCTTGATTGCTGCATTTGCTTTGATCCCTTGAGTGTTCCTGTCTTCCAGGTCGGTTTCCCTTCATGCCCATCATTTTAATTTTGTTTTTTCGGTTTGGTCTAAGTGTTTTGTCTATCAATTTTGCATTTTTTAATGATTTTGTGTAATTGCTTTTTTCTTTTTCTGTTTTTGTGAACTGAATCTAGATGGTGTTAGGGTGCTGTTTTTCTGAGTTTCTGTTAAAGGGACGCGTATGATTTTATTCACATTTCATTAATTTTGATGCCTATAGGCTATAGGAATTTTGGGATACTTATTGCTTACGATGCATATAACTATAAGTTCAAAATTTTTCTGTCAACGGTGATAATCATATAAATGTCTATCCTAATAAAGTTATTTCTGGCTTCATATGAACCTCTTCAGATCACATACAGCTACTATGATGGAAAAATTTCCTGGCTTTGCCCTGTAAATGGTTTCTTAAATATTGAAAAAAAGGGTTATATTTATAATTTTCTGCCGTCAGGGTCAATTTCTTTAATAATTGGAGGCATAGAGAGTCTTGAGCTCTGTGGTTTGCATCTGTTTGGTTGCATAAATGGAGGAGAGTATCAAGTAATTGATAAGACATGTGATTTGAATATTGAAGCACCCTTTGACAATTAAACTATATATATCCATTATATACCTAATGTTTTGGCTATATATATGGCTATGTTGTAATATTAGGAGATTTGGTGTGTAATATTAGGAGATTCGGTCCGTAATTACTAGAGTTTTATTCTGTAATTAGGGGATTTGATTTGTAATTAGGAGAGATTTGTGTGATTTGATTTGTACAGATTTACTACTTTATTTCCTTAATTAGGAGACTAGTAGTCTCTATAAATAGAGGTTGTACAGGCCCTGAATTAATTAAGCAATAGAAGTATTATTCAAATAATATTCAGTCCCTCTATTTTCAAGTTGGTATCAGAGCTCCCGATCGGGAGCTCTGCTTCCGCGTCTTCTAGGCAGCCTTCATTGCTGCACATCATTTTTTCAGTCTTGTTTTTTCCAGAACAGTGTCCTTTTTCAGCACCGTTAGCCGCTAGCCACCGCAGTCCGCCGCTGACCACCGCGGATCCAACCGGAAGACTCACCAGGAGGAGCGCCTCTCCAAAGACGGCATTTACCCAAAGTTTCTCCGTCATCCGATGCCGGACGCGCCGCCAGTCGCCGATAAACTCTCCGGCGCATGTTAGTCACACGCCGTCCTCCCAGCCACCGTTTTTGACCGCGCCACCACAGACTTGGTCGCCGGCCACCCCTGAGTCTGTTCCAGGTGTCGTTTCACCTTAACACAGACTTTGTTGTTTGTTGCTTGCTCTTACTTATCAATTAGATATACTGCTACTTTGTCCTACTATGTCTATCTCCTAGACTTGCATTAATTTGAAATCTATCTGACACAATTGCTAATGTGAGTCTTTTTTCATTTTCCAGACTAGGCATGATGTTGGCGACCTTACAACTGACAAAAGTTGACAAGGTATGATTGAACTTTATAATTATAATATATTTGCTTTGTACAATAAATTATTAAATTTCCTATTTGAAGCAAGGAATCATTATTGCATTGTACAATAAATTTCCCTTCCATTTTCTATTTTATCTCTTATTGCATCATGTTCTGTTTTATTTACTCTAATCTTTCAATTAGCTCTTTCTTTCGTGATGATGATTTGTAGGATTTAAAATTTCCACAATGGGTTGTTCAAAAATATTTTGAAGGCTTTCACTTGGAGAAGCTGACGGGTTGTATGAAGATAATCCATAAGTTGTATTCTAGCATAATAGCTGCACTCATTAGGTGTTTGTGAACATGCTTTAAAGAGGTAAATTTCTGGATTGAAATATTTTGTTAACTATTGATGAAACCTTAGATTTCAGCAATAAGAAAACACACACAGTAAAAGAAAACTCAGCAAAAGAATTCTCAGAAAGAATACCTCACAACCCTTTCCTAAGTTGTAGGTCCCAAGCCCCAGGCCGTTTCTATCTCTCAATTCTTTCCGTGCCTCCTCCTACTCCCCTCCACTATCTTTTTACCCCTTGCTACTGCTGCAACAGAATTCATAATATGCATAACTGCCTCCTCTGTCTGCTGATTGCCACATGTCCCTCTTCTCTTTCTGGTGTAGACTCTCCAAGTCCTTGGGCCATTATTGTACTGACCCAAAAGTTGATCCCTCTGGTCTTAGGCTTTATCACTGCCCCCTCCTTCAAAATCAGTCTTGTCCTCAAGACTGAATGTAGGAAATTGGCTTCTCATGGTAAATTCATCTTCCCAAGTAGCTTCTTCCACTGACTTGCCTTTCCACTGTATCAACCATTGAATGGTGTCTTCCCCATGCTTACTTTCTTTTCTTACTCCTAGAATTCGGTCTGGTTCAACCACCTCTCCCATTTGAGCACCCATACCATTAGGCAGAGTGGGAATGACAGGACTATTTCCCACTGCCCTCTACAATTGAGATACATGAAACACCGGGTGAATTTTGGAGGAATCTGGCAACACTAATTTATATGATACTACTCCTACCTTGGCTGTAATTTGGAATGGGCCATAAAATCGAGGGGCTAATTTCTGATTGATTTTTGCTACTGTTTGCTGTTTGTGAGATCTTAATTTTAAAAAGACCCATTCTCCAACTTCCAAATTCACATCTCTCCTATGCTTATCAGCTGCCTTCTTCATCTGGGATTGGGCTTTATGTGGATGAAATTTGAGTTTTCTGACTGCTTCATCCCTATCCATCAAATCTCGAGATACCGCCTCCACTCGTGTCTCCCCGGTATAAATTTCAGAATTGTAGGTGGCTTCCGCCCATATACAACCTCAAAGGTGTTGTATTAATGGATACATGAAAAGTGGTATTATACCACAATTCAGCCCAAAGTATTCACATGGCCCAACTACGTGGCTGCTCTGCTGCATAACATCGAAGGTAAGCTTCCAAACATCTATTAACAACTTCAGTCTGCCCATCTGTTTCGGGGTGGTAAGCTGAACTCATCTTTAACTTTGTCCCCTGTAGCTTGAAAATTTCTTGCCAAAATGTGCTCATAAAAACAGGATCTCTGTCACTTACAATTGATTTTGGAACCCCATGCAACCACACAACTTTCTTTATAAAGATTTCTGCAATGTTCTTTGCTGTATAAGGGTGTTTGAGTAAAATAAAATGAGAGTACTTGGATAATCTGTCCACCACAACCAGAATTGCTTCCCACCCCTTGGATTTTGGCAATCCGGTGATAAAATCCATTGAGATATCCTCCCACACGATCTCAGGAATTTCCAATGGTTGCAAAAGCCCCCTGGTGATAAGGTAGAGTACTTCTGTTGCTGACACACATTGCAGTTCCTCACAAATTCCTGTACCCGATTCTTCATGCCAAACCAGTATAGATTCATAGCCAGCCTCCTCTAGGTTCTGATGTATCCTGAATGCCCCCCTTTAGGTGTGGAATGAAATTCCTCCATTAATGTTGGAATCCAAGGAAAGTTAGCATGTATTACCAATCTGTTTTTGTAATACAACACCCCTTGGTTCAGTGAAAAACCGGGTCTGGATGAAGGATCATTCTGTAAGGCAGCAATTATCTTTTGGAGTTGTGGATCTTGAGATACCCCGTAGTTCAATTCTTGCCCTTCACTCCAAATGGGAGAAGATAATAATGAAGCAAGTTCAGCCTCATGAGATCTAGAAAGAGCATCAGCTGCCCTGTTATCACAACCAGGTTTGTAAAAAATGTCAAAGTGATACCCCATTAGTTTTGCTATCCAATTCTGCTGTTCTGAGGTGGAAATCCATTGTTGTAATAGGAACTTTAAGCTCCTTTGATCTGTAAACACTCTAAATTGCCTTCCTAACAAATAGAGCCTCCAATGGTGAATTGCTAGAGCCAAAGCCATGATCTCTCTCTCATACGCTGACTTGGATAATGCTTTATCTGACAGAGCCTTACTAAAATAAGCGATTAACTTACCCTCTTGCAATAACACAGAGCCAATTCCCTTTCCTGAAGCATCACACTCAATATCAAATACCTTAGAGAAATTAGGTAATGATAAGATAGGGGCTGTTGTCATAAATCTTTTTAAAGTCTCGAAAGCTCGTTGCGTATCTTCTCCCCATTTGAACCCATCTTGCTTCGTCAATTCTGTTAATGGCTTTGCCACTTTCCCATATCCAGCCACAAACTTACGATAGTACCCAGTCAACCCAAGAAAACCTCTGACCCCCTTGATATTCTTAGGAACGGGCCAATCTATCACCGCCCTAACCTTCTCTGGATCCATAGCAACACCTTTACCGGATATCAAGTGACCCAAGTATGCTATAGTTTGCTTGCCAAATGGACACTTCTTTTGGTTAGCCCTAAAATGGTTCTGCTGTAACACCATTAAAACAATTTCCAAATGGTTCAAATGTTGCTGCCACGTTTGACTAAAAACCAAAATGTCATCAAAAAATACCAGCACCATCTTCCTAAGGAATGGTCTAAAAATCTCATTCGTAGCCGCCTGAAAGGTTGAAGGGGCATTTGTGAGGACAAAAGGCATAACTAGATACTCATAATGCCCATCATGAGTTCGAAAGGCAGTTTTCTCAATATCCTCTGGCTTCATTCTAATCTGATGATAGCCGGATTTCAAATCCAGCTTTGAAAAATAGCAAGACCCATGCAACTCATCCAATAATTCATCCACCACCGGAATTAGGAATTTATCAGGTATTGTTGCCTTATTTAATGCTCTGAAATCTACACACATTCGCCTAGTTAAGTCTTTCTTCTTCACTAAAATGACTGGGCTAGAATAGGCATTAGTACTAGCTCGTATTATCCCTTGCTGCAGTAATTCTTGAACCTGCCTTTGAATCTCATCCTTGTGGAAGTGTGGGTATCTATAAGGCCTAACATTCACCGGCCCATGTCCTGGTATCATATTGATTGCATGATCATAGCTCCGAGGTGGAGGCAATCCTTGCGAATCTTGAAACACCTCTGAAAATTTTTGCAACATTGCTCGTAATTCATTTGTTTGAGATACACTCAGTTGTTCTTGCTCTATGACCTTACTCATCTCCCACTGCACTCCACATCTCACTCTATTTTTTTGTATCTCTGCATTCCCAATCAAACAGTGTAAAGCGTCAAAACGCTGACTATCATATCCATGTAACTCCAATTTCTTGTCTCGACTTGCAAACGTCATAGTCATGGTTTCCCAATTTGCTGTGACATCTCCTAAAGTCCTAAGCCAGGCAACTCCAAGAATCAAGTCAAGTCCCCCCATATCTAGAACCCAAGCATCTATCATGCAAGTGTATTTCCCCATTGATACCTCCAATTTCGAACATATTCCTTTGGTGAATGCTCGAGATCCATCTCCCAAACGAATGCCTAATCCCTTATCTGCCTTCTCTACTGAAATTCCCAGCGCCTTGACAACTTTAGGGGAGATAAAGTTATGTGTAGCTCCGCTGTCTACAAGAATGAGAATAGGTATTCCATTCACGGACCCCTCCAATTTCAAGGTCTTTAAAGGCTGCGATTTATCCTCCATGCTGTTGTAACCATCCCACATTTTTTTACAATCCAAAACACTGCATTCACCCTCTTCCGTCTCTGATTCTTCCTCAGCTTCTGCTACAACAACCTCACCCGTCTCATTAACCATCTCGTCTTCCCCCAAAAGCATCACCCGCAGCTTCGGATTTGGGCACTTGTGTGTTGGACTATAAGGTTGAGCACAACGGAAACACAACCTCTTATGTCGTCATTCCTCCCATTCCTTTGTCGTCAAATTCTGAGTTCCTCGCTTAAAATTGCCAGCCCCAGACTTATTATTGCCAAAAACACCTTCATCATTTTTGTCATTGTTAGGTCCAGGTCCATAATCAGCGTTAGCTCCATGCCTTTTCGGCCATATGTTTACCTGCTTCATTTGGCCCACTAGATGTGGACTTTTAAAGGGTATAGTACTACGACCCACTTCTCCACTTAGCTTCTTCAGTGCAATTTCCACATTACGAGCCTGCTTCTTGGCTTGGAGACGGGTTTCCGGGTTATGAACCCTGACCCAGTTTTGGATGTCTTCATTTAACCCGTTTAAAAAATAACATATTGGAGCTCCGGTTGACGAGTTACCAAAGCAAAGAGGTATTTAAACTCTGCTATATACTCTTGTATGAACCCCCTTTGCTTCAGAGCCGCTAGTTCTTCGTATGGGTTTTGAATGTCCAGGCCACTAAATCGATCTATCAATTCACTCTTAAACTAATCCCATGAAATATCAGGGTTTATCTCCAACAAAATATTGAACCAATGAACAGCCTGACCCTCCATGCATACTTGAGCCATTAAAATGCGCATATCTGGTTTAGTTTGATGAATACGAAAATAGGTTTCTGCCTGGGAAACCCAGCCACGCGGATCACTTCCTTCAAAAGGCGGCAACTCAACTTGTTTAGCGACTAGATGTTTGTCGCTCTCAAACTCTGTACGTGACCCATGGGAGTTTTCTGTTTCAGACCCATCATCTTCATCGGAACGTCGTTTCACCCGCTCTCTCATAAACTTCACAATGAGATTGTGAAATTCCTCCTGTTCAAGCTTCTCCTTGGTGAATGATTCTTGCATAGAGGTTAGAGATTGGACGAGATTCTCAAAATTCACTAATCGAGATTCGTTGGCCTCAACACGAGCTTAAAGATGAGTCTCCATGGTATCCGGCAGGTCGGACCAATGATGAAACCTTAGATTTCAGTAATAAGAAAACACACACAGTAAAAGAAAACTCAATAGAAAGAATTCTCAGAAAGAATACCTCACAACCCATTCCTAAGATGTAGGTCCCAAGCCCCAGGCCGTTTCTATCTCAATTCTTTTCGTGCCTCCTCCTACTCCCCTCCACTATCTTTTTACCCCTTGCTACTGCTGCAACAGAATTCACAATATGCATAACTGCCTCCTCTGTTTGCTGATTGCCACGTGTCCCTCTTCTCTTTCTGGTGTAGACTCTCCAAGTCCTTGGGCCATTATTGTACTGACCCAAAAGTTGATCCCTCTGGCCTTGGGCTTTATCAAAGAG
Organism: Sesbania bispinosa; assembly: GCA_026901365.1. Lineage (NCBI taxonomy): Eukaryota > Viridiplantae > Streptophyta > Magnoliopsida > Fabales > Fabaceae > Sesbania > Sesbania bispinosa. The sequence goes on along the minus strand of QLOH01000938.1, from coordinate 16,789 downwards.
CTGTTTGATCTGCATAGCATAGGCTTTGGGTGGGTTACGATTTACATAAATGGAGGGAAATTGTTTCTGGACAGATTGTTACCTGTATCGATTTTTTGCCTTTCAAAAAGTGCTTGACCGGCGGCTTTTCATTTGTTCAGGTTGAGGATACTGAAAAAGTGGACAATGCATTAGATGAGCCTAATTCTCTATTACCCATTAACGTCTGGATGTTCGAAACCTATCAAACATTCAATAGGTAAGAACCTTCCACGCTCTGTATTTTCCTTTTCCTCAGCCCCTCATCATTTTCCCCTTGCCAATATTTCCATCCCTTTATTTAATTTATGTTCTTTCATTTCTTTTTTCCATATTTAATTTAATTTATTTTAAAATCCATTGACCATTCCGATGCCTTTGCACCTGTCTATCTTCTCTGATTCCATGATCACCTTAATTTAATTTAATTTCTAGCGCTATCCCGTTCTTAATTTCTTGTGTACTCAGTAGTCTCCCGCATGATCACCTTCTTGGCTGGGAGCTTCCTCATTATCTTTGCTTTTCCTCTCTTTTCTTGGCCTGAACCACACCTCTGCAAAGTGCACGGTGAGTAAAAGATTCTTAACCATGTCTCGGCTTCCCTGCTTCATTCTTGATCTTTCTCTTTTATTATCTCTTCATTATTCTAACTAAGTTTTACTGGTTTTTTAGGGTACATAAGATGGGAATCCAATGAGTAGATGCAAGGAAAAATATTCACGTTTTCCATTTTCAAGAACATCTGATAAAGAAATTATCAAGTTACAGAATTGAACTCCCAGCCTTGGGAAAGAACTGCCCTCACTCAAAACCACTCTTTACACAAATTTGTCTACTCTACGTTCTTGCATTTGTTATTTTAGGCTTCCACTACAATTCTGTTAGGCTCTGCCCTCTCTCTTCCCTCCAGCTCGTCATTTTCATCATTACTTCCTTCTTCCCACTATACCCCTTAACTAACTCTTCTTTTGGCCCATTATCTATGATGGAAACTACTTCTATACCTTGCCCCTTATTTCAGTTATCATACATACTTGTGCCTTTCATGAAACTTCTAGCATAAACTCTGGTCATGGCCACTTTTACTTTTAAATTTAAATGAAAATTCGGTATTTTTCTTCGGCCATTAAGTTTTGTTAAGGTAGCAGAACACTTGCAAATAGCTTTTCAGAGATGTGGTTGTGGATTGACTTTCTGCCTTGCATCATTTTTATTTTGGTTTTATGTTTATCTATGTCTATTTCGTAATTTTAGTGTTCAAATTTTTATTTTGGTAACTGTATCTTTTTCATTTTCTCAGAATGACCTAGTCCATAGATGGGGAATGTGCATGAAACTTAGATATTGTGCTCAGGTGAGAATTACACATTTTCTGGTAACTCATCATCATAAATTTTGGTGGTCCTGGAATTCATTATGGTTTCCATTCAGCTTATATAGTTAGTTGTGTTTACACTTTACACTAGAATGACAAGCACTGTGACATGGATGCCTTTGTGGGACAGAAATATCAGACAAGAAAGACAGCAGCACTGTGATATGAATGCCTTTGGTTAGACATGTGTGAGAGGTATTCTTTACATGCTGCTAGTGGGACAGGTGTCTGCATGTTTTTGTTTGGGATGTGGTTTTTGACTATAATAATTACTATGTGGTAGGATTGGGGAGTAATAGCTCTAGCATGTTTTTGTTGTTTATTGCTTGCTCTTACTTATCAGTTAGGTATACTGCTATTTTGTCCTACTTTGTCTATCTCCTAGACTTGCATTAATTTGAAATCTGTCTGACACAAATGCTAATGTGAGTCTTTTTTTTCGTTTTCCAGACTAGGCATGATGTTGGCAGCCTTACAACTGACAAAAGTTGACAAGGTATGATTGAACTTTCTAATTTTCTATATAATAAATTTGCTTTGTACAATAAATTATTAAATTTCCTATTTGAAGGCTTTCACTTGGAGAGGCTGGCAGGGTGTAAGAAGACAATCCATAAGTTGTATTCTCGCATAATAGCTGCACTCATTAGGTGTTTGTGAACATGCTTTAAAGAGGTAAATTTCTGGATTGAAAATTCTTGTTAACTATTTTCTTAGGAGTTGGATGAATGGAATTTTTTGTTGAAGAGCTGTCTGATCTACATAGCATAGGCTTTGGGTGGGTTGCGATTGACATAAATGGAGGGAAATTGTTTCTGGATAGATTGTTACCAGTATCGATTTTTTGCCTTCCAAGAAGTGCTTGATTTGCGGTTTTTCATTTGTTCAGGTTGAGGATACTGAAAAGGTGGACAATGCATTAGATGAGCCTAATTCTCTGTTACCGATCAATATCTGGATGTGTGAAACCTATCAAACATTCAATAGGTAAGAACCTTCCACGCTCTGTATCTTTCTTTTCCTCAGCCCCTCATCATTTTCCCCCTTGCCAATATTTCCAACCCTTTATTTAATCTATGTTCTTTCATTTCTTTTTCCATATTTAATTTAATTTAAAATCCATTGACCATTCCGATGCCTTTGCACCTATCTGCCTTCTCAGATTCCATGATCACCTTAATTAATTTAATTTCTAGCGTTGTCTTGTTCTTAATTTCATGTGTACTCAGCATTCTCCTGCATGATCACCTTCTTGGCTGGGAGCTTCCTCATTATCTTAGCTTTTTCTCTCTTTTCTTGGCCTGAACCACACCTCTGCAAAGTGCACGGTAAGTAAAAGATTCTTAACCATGTCACGACTTCCCTGCTTCATTCTTGATCTTTCTCTATTATTATCTTTTCATTATTCTAACTAAGTTTTCCTGGTTTTTTAGGGTACATAAGATGGGAATCCAATGAGTAGATGCAAGGAAAAATATTCACGTCTTCCATTTTCAAGAACATCTGAGAAAGAAAATTACTGAAAAAGAAAACTGAAAAAGAAATGATCAAGTTACAGAATTGAACTCCCAGCCTTTGGAAAGAACTGCTGATGGCGTCTGTCAGTGGACGTCTGAGCTGCAGCTGGTGGCAAGCTTGGGCCTGCTAGGAGCGCTTGGAGCTGAACCAAGCATGGGTCAACCTCTGATCGGTCAACCCATTGACTTTTCGACCTTGAACGCAAGTCAACATATAAGACTCCATTTAATTAGGATTAATAAAAGTAGGATTAATTTTAGTTTTAAATTGTAATTAGGACATGAATGTAATTTTTCCTCTTTCTCTCATGAGTGGGTGTAACATCCCAAGATTGGGACCTTAGAGGTATAACGAAAACCTTAGGTTAGGGATTCGGCCAGGAGAAGTATGACAAGGGTAGAAAGGGAAATTGGAGACTTGAATGTGAAATCAGGTAACAATTGGATATCTAAACTAATAGGGTTGAGTTGTAAGAGATCCTGGAGGAATAACCAGGTGGTAAGCCAAACAACTATAAGTTGGACCTAGAAGTGATCACACCCTGAGTCAGAGAAGAATAGGATAGTTAAGAACAAGGAAATGAGGTTAGGGAAGTAGATCAGAGTGGGAAGGGAATTATATGAGGAAGACTAAGTTCGAAGGGGCACTAAGTAGGAATGGTAGGGTTTTTGGAAGGAGTAGTGAGGAATGTCAGGAGTTAGAACCACCTAAGTTGTAGTAAGTCCCATATATTGAATTGAGGGCTAAGGGATTAAGTCTTAGGAATGGAGAAAATAGGAAGAATTTGAATGCAAGGGAGTGCGCTCAAGCGCACACAGGGCGCGCTCAAGTGCGTGTATCAGCAAGTTGGGAGTAGCTTTTGTTTGTAGCGCGCTCGAGCACGCTTAGGCACGCTCAAGCGCGCTGCCTCACTAGCTTGGGGTTGTTTTTGATCGAAGCGCGCTCAAGCGCACACCAGGTGCGCCCAATCGCGCGAGGCTCAGCATCATCAAGGGAGACTTTAGTAGTACATTAGCGCGCTCAAGCGCACTAGGAGTGTGCGGAAGCGCGCGCGACCCGTAGAAGTTTTTAAAATAGGGCACGCTCCTCCTCCTATTATTCTTCACACACGGCTAGGGTTCTTAGGGCGAGAAAGAGAGGAAACTAGAGAGAGGAAGAGTGAGAAAGAAGAAGGCTTGGGTAGAGGCAATCTTCCACCATCTCCTAGCTTGGGTCTCCAACATCCCCTTCCTTCTCCTCCATTTCTCCTCCATTTAAGGTGAGTAAAGCTCAGACACCTTCACTTCATTTGATGAATGCTATCCCTCATGAACCCTAACTCTTCTCCTCCCATTCCTAGGTCTTGTATGTGAATGTTGTGTGATTTAATTGCCGGTAGCTTAGATATGAGCATGATGCTAGGGTTTGCTTGGAGATTTACATTTCAATTGTGATTAGAGATTGATGTTAGGGTTTCAAATTGGGATTTTCCCCTTTTTGTTAGTTTTCCTCAATGTGTCATGTATTATGATGGTGTTGTACATATGTTGATGATTAATAAGACACTTGGGCTTTGCCCCCAGAGATTAAGAAAGAGAATGTTTAGATTTAGCAAGATTCATGAGTTTTATGTTATGTTTGTGTGCGTTGCATTAAGGCCTTTAGCCCAAATAATTGGAAAATGATTTTTGAGCCTCGGCTCCCAGAGAAAAATGAGATTTGGCTTCGGCCCTAGGAAAATGGCTTCGACCCCAGAGTTTTGTCTTCGGCCCCACATCACCTTAATTAAACAAGATTGGACTTCGGTCCCCAGAGTAATTGGACTTCGATTGTCCCCAAGGAAGTCGTTCCTTGTAGTCCAAGCTCAGGTCTAGCCCTAAAGATAGTGATAAGACCCCGTCTGCCGGGTAAGGCAGATCATGCATAGCATATTTACTTTGAGTTTGGCATTAAACATCATGTATAATTGAGTGTAGCTGTATTGTGGTCCGTTAAAGAGTTTATGTATGATATGATGAAATGTGATAGAACTAAAGCATGTATGATTTGCTGAATGATATGTTGCATGTCATATGCCTGCCTCCCCACACTGCTTGTTGCATGCTTTGCTCACTGAGACACTAGTCTCACCCCACGTTGCGAGATACATTTTAGTTATGCAGGATCCTTTAGTTATGCACTTGGAAGGAGATTTGGAGCTGTTGGAGTGGATCCATCCGCTCCAAGTAGTTAGAGAGGGATTCTTAGTGAAGGATTAAATGTGATTGATAGTTTAATGATGTATTAATGTAGACACTCTTGATTGGACATGGAGGTTTAGTTGTAGTTGATATTGTATTATGATATTATCAACTGTATTGGTGGACTTTTCTGGATTTCAGGTTAAGTTGGAAAATTGGGAATTATCCAGTTAAGCCGGATTTCCGGTAGGAGTTTTATGAACCTTAACACCCCAAGGTGAAGGTTCGTACCCTAGGTTTTGATTAAGGTATTGTGTTGAAAGTAATGATGTATGAATTTTGTGGAAGCTTAAGCAAACGTTGGATTGCCTAAGCAATTGTGTGACTTGTGTATCGCTACTTAAAATGGCGCGAAATAATTTCAGAGATTCGAGAATAATGTTCCCAACCGACATTATTCTTGAATTAAGGAATTAGGACGTTACATTTTGGTATCAGAGCAGTTCAATCCAATTGGACTGTGGTTAGGTTAGTTTCCCGTGACTCACTATGATCCCACCGTACCCCGTACACATTATAGGGACTGATCACCCCTCTACTTGGTGCGTTGTACACGGGATTGTGGTTAGTGACGTAAGTAGGATGCCTTGGTTAGGGAGTTGGGACAATTCTCTAACCAGGTTAGAGCCACCCACTCGTCAGATAGAGATAGAATAGCATAGGTTTATTTCCAGGGATAGGATCTCCACCCTAGAGACCTTATAGAGCATCACCCTTGTTAGATTGTTATTGTTAGTGTCTCATATGATAGATATGGGCTTGGGCCTATCACTATGTATATTTGTAAATACACTTATGTGTATATATATTATTTTCCGCTGTGTATTCTAGACACACGGATTCTATCATATGTCTCTCGTTTTCTCTTCATCTCAACATGGTATCCAGAACCTAACGAGAGATAACCCTAGTCCGTGCCTTCCCAGTGGACCCACTGTCCATTGGTGTCAAATTTTTTTCCGGAAACCGTGTCTCATTCCGGTTTCCGGTCTGCCCGTGTTGCCGTGTTATTTTTCCGGCACTTTTTCTCTCTTTTCCGCCGCTGTCGCCGCCTCCCGTCGCCGCCGCCCGCCGTGAATCCAACCGGGGCCACCACCGTCGGACTCGCGCCGTCAATCCGAGTCCAACGCCGCCAGAATCGTGTCCATCGGAGCAGCGACGTGCTCTCACGCGCCGTTTCTTCGCTGGAGCGTTTCTCCACCGTCAGCCGCGCGTGAGGCGCGTCCGGCCGCCGTTCCGGCCGCCCTCGCCGCCGCCAGACTTGCCTCGGTGTCCTCTACCCCGATCTGGTCTTTGTTTGTGAGTTTCAGGTCTGGTCCTCGCGGGTTCTTCCTTTTTTTGGATGTTTTTCTCTCTCCTGTGGCTGTTTCTCTCTCCTACAGTTGACCCATGGCTACTCCTGCTGCTACTAAGTCTGATACTCCTATCTTTACTAACTATGTCAATGTCCCACTCTCTATTGACAAGTTAGATGGCAGTAACTATGATACCTGGGCCTCTGATATAAGACTTTGGCTAAAGGGACATGATTATCTTGATCATCTTACTCAGAAGGCTGATTCCATCGACGAAAAAGATCGCCCCCGCTGGTCCAAAGTTGATGCTCAGATTTGCAGTGTTCTTAAGTCGACTATTCATCCTACCCTGAAGCAGATATATCGAGCCCATGAGACATGTGCTGGGGTTTGGGAGCAGGCAAGGGTGCTTTACACCAATGATACTCAACGCCTCTATGGTGTTTGCCACAATCTCTTGAGTACCATTGTCCCTAGACGACTTGATGGATCCATGGCTGAGTACTTGGGCAAAGTTCATGGTCTTTTACATGACTTCAATGAACTCTTGCCCCCCGCTTCCACTCCTGCCCAAGAACTGGAGCAACGCCAAACTTTCTTTATGTTGATGGCATTGTATGGGCTCCCAGACGAGTATTCTTTGGTCCGTGATCAGATTTTGGGATCTCCGACTGTGCCCACTTTGACCTCCACTTGGTCAACGTTGTTGTGTGTGCCGCCCAAGTCATCTATTGACATACCTTCTCCTATCACCCCTGTTGACTCTTCTACCTTAGTATCCCAGCGTGATGATCGTAGCCGCTCTCGCAAACCAGGCAAGACTCGTCACAGGTGTGATCATTGCCACAAATTGGGCCACACTATTGATCGGTGTTTTGCATTGCATGGTCGCCCTCCTCGGTCTGCTAATGTTGCCCAGGTTGCTCCCTCTGTGCCTTCTGATGTTGATGCCACTTCCTCTGCTCATCCAGGACCGTCAGCTATCTTCAACGACTTCCTTAAATGGTATGAGGATCGTCAGGCCTCCGGGTAATTCCTTTGCTGGTCTCACTCACTCCACCTCCCTTGGCCCTTGGGTTCTTGATTCTGGTGCCACCGATCATATTACTGGTAATAAATCCCTTTTCTCTACCCTTTCCACTTCTGGTTACTTACCGTCTGTGACTTTGGCTAATGGCTCCCAGGCCCCATCCCATGGTGTTGGTAGTGTCCACCCTCTTCCTTCTCTCTCCATTGATAATGTCCTTTATGTCCCTGGGTCACCATTTAACTTATTATCCATTAGCCGTCTCACTCGTACTCTTGATTGTGTCATTTCTTTTACTAAAGACTCTGTTTTCTTACAGGACCGGAGTTCGGGACGAATGATTGGCGCCGGATGTGAGTCTCATGGCCTTTATCAGCTTCGTACTTCTGCTCATGCTGGCTCGGTGGTGGATTCTCCCCTTCTCATCCATGCTCAGTTGGGTCACCCTAGCCTTGCCAAGCTACAACAACTAGTACCGAGTCTGTCTAAGTTGTCCACTTTGTCGTGTGAGTCATGTCAATTAGGAAAACATAGTCGTAGTCCATTTCCTAGGAGTGTCAATAACAGAGCTCCGTCTCCTTTTGCTTTAGTTCACTTTGATATTTGGGGTCCGAGTCGTATTAGGTCTACTTTAGGGTTTCAATATTTTGTTACTTTCATTGATGATTATTCTCGATGTGCGTGGTTGTTTTTAATGAAAAATCGTTCTGAGTTGTTTTCTATTTTTCAATCATTTTATAATGAAGTGAAAAATCAATTTGGTGTTTCTATCCGTGCTCTCCGCAGTGATAATGCTCGTGAATATCTCTCCCATTCTTTTCAAACATTTATGGCTTCTCATGGTATTCTTCATCAGACCTCTTGTGCATATACCCCACAACAAAATGGGGTTGCAGAGCGCAAGAATAGACATCTCATTGAAACAACTCGAACCCTTTTACTTCATGGTCATGTCCCTCAACAATTTTGGGGTGATGCTGTTCTCACCGCGTGCTATCTCATCAATCGCATGCCCTCTTCTGTCCAAAACAACCAGGTCCCTAACTCTATATTGTTCCCTCATGAGCCTCTCCACCCCTTACCTCCTAGAGTCTTCGGGTCTACGTGCTTTGTTCACAACCATAGTCCTGGTCTTGATAAATTGTCTGCGAAGTCTCATAAGTGTGTCTTTCTAGGTTTCCCTCGGTCTCAGAGGGGGTATAAGTGTTTCTCACCCTCTCTTCGTAGATATCTCATTTCAGCTGATGTCACGTTCTTTGAGTCTTCTCTCTACTTTGAGTCTAGTTCCTTAACCTCTGGGTCTGACTTAGTATCCACCACCACCCCTTTTATCTTTGATCCCTCAGACATGCCCGTTGTGCAGGGAGATCCACCACCTCAGCCACCTCTACAGGTTTATCATCGTCGGCAACCTCCACGCCTTCCAGACGGGCCGCCTATTGACTCTCCTCCGGAGCCACCTCCTCCGTCTCCTCCGGTCCCACCTCCTGAGTCTGATCTCCCTATTGCACTTCGTAAAGGTATACGCTCCACTCGTAATCCTTCACCTCATTATGTCACTCTGAGTTATCACAGGTTATCCCTATCCCATTATACTTGTCTCTCTTCCATTTCCTCTGTGTCTATTCCTAAAACTGCAGGTGATGCCTTAGCCCACCCTGGTTGGAGACAAGCTATGATTGATGAGATGTGTGCTCTTCAAAACAGTGGTACTTGGGATCTCGTTCCTTTGCCTCCTGGGAAATCTGTTGTTGGTTGTCGGTGGATCTTCACAGTGAAAGTTGGCCCTGATGGCACAATTGATCGGCTCAAAGCTCGATTAGTCGCCAAAGGTTATACTCAGATATTCGGGTTAGACTACGGTGACACTTTTTCTCCCGTCGTCAAGATGGCTTCTGTCAGATTATTTTTAGCCATGGCTGCTATTCGTCATTGGCCCCTCTATCAGTTAGATGTCAAAAATGCCTTCCTTCATGGTAACCTGTTGGAGGAAGTTTATATGGAGCAACCTCCTGGTTTTGTTGCTCAGGGGGAGTCTTCAGGATTAGTGTGTCGTCTCCGCAAGTCTTTATACGGTCTTAAGCAGTCTCCCAGGGCTTGGTTTGGTAGATTCAGTACAGTAGTCCAGCAGTTTGGTATGACTCGGAGTGAGGCTGACCATTCTGTATTTTATCGCCATTCAGCTATTGGGTTGTATCTACTTGGTAGTGTATGTTGACGACATTGTCATTACAGGTAGTGATCACCATGGCATTTCACAGATAAAACAACACCTTTGTCATCATTTTCAGACTAAAGACCTTGGCAGACTGAGATACTTCTTGGGGATTGAGGTAGCACAATCCAAGAATGGAATTGTAATTTCCCAGAGAAAGTATGCACTGGATATTTTAGAGGAGACCGGGCTAATGAATTCCAAGTCCGTTGACACACCTATGGATCCAAATGCTAAACTTCTACCAGGTCAGGGGGAGCCACTTTTAGATCCTGAGAGATACAGGAGACTGGTTGGAAAACTGAACTACCTCACCGTCACTCGTCCAGACATCTCTTTTGCAGTTATTGTGATAAGTCAGTTTCTTAATTCTCCTTGTGCTGGTCATTGGGATGCAGTCATTCGCATTCTAAAATATATTAAAGGAGCCCCAGGAAAAGGTTTGTTATATGAAGACAATAAACATACTCGAGTTGTGGGATACTCAGATGCAGATTGGGCAGGTTCTCCTACTGATAGGAGATCCACTTCTGGATATTGTGTCTTTATTGGTGACAACTTGATTTCCTGGAAAAGCAAGAAGCAAAATGTGGTGGCGAGATCCAGTGCAGAAGCAGAGTATAGAGCTATGGCTTCAGCTACTTGTGAGCTTATTTGGCTCAAACAGTTACTTGAAGAACTGAGATTTGGGGAGGTTACACAAATGTCCCTCATTTGTGATAACCAAGCTGCCCTTCACATTGCCTCTAATCCAGTATTCCATGAGAGGACTAAACATATTGAGATAGATTGCCATTCATCAGAGAAATGATTTTATCTGGAGACATTACTACTCAGTTTGTTAATTCCAATGATCAGTTGGCAGATGTCTTCACCAAATCATTGAGGGGTCCTAGGATTGATTATATATGTAACAAGCTTGGTGCATATGATTTATATGCTCCAGCTTGAGGGGGAGTGTTAGATTGTTATTGTTAGTGTATCATATGATAGATATGGGCTTGGGCCTATCACTATGTATATTTGTAAATACACTTATGTGTATATATATTATTTTCCGCTGTGTATTCTAGACACACGGATTCTATCATATGTCTCCCGTTTTCTCTTCATCTCAACAACCCTTAAGCCTAGTAAACATGAGGCACACATAGGGACAGCTAATTTAGATAGACTCCTTGTCAAGTGAAGAGTAGGTTGTTGTTCGACCTAGAGTCCTAGCAACGAAGGTTGTTTTAGTTGAATGGAATGTTTGATTTGTCTGACTGAGTGTGATGCTTGCTTGCTTGAATAATTGTATGTCCTGTGTACTTAATTGTGGTCTTATTGATTAGTTATGATATTGTTGTTTGCTTAAATAATTGGTTGACTTGTATGTTTGGTTGCATTGCTTGGAAGGTCTAGTAAGTAGAGAGTTAATGGTAAATTTCTAGGATAAGGGTTGAACGATCTTGGAATTTAGAATTTCACAAATTGAGGATTTCTTGCTTGGTTGGATTGTAGAGGGCAAGTAGAATTCATGAGAGGATAGAGGAACTAACATCCTAGTTGTGGAAACACTGTTAATGGTTTAGAGCCATGAGTGTGGGTTTGAGGGACACCTATAATTGGAGTTTTAAGATAAGGGGTAGGATGACTCAAGAGGTGCAAAGGGCTTGACTAGAGAATGGAGAGTGAAGACTATCTTAGAAGAACCCAGGTCTTGATTTTTGAAAATTATTAGGAACATGATAAGAGTCGGAATACAATGAACCAATAGAGGAAATTAAGTTTGGATTATGACTCAATACCCATCTTGTTCTACCTTAGAGCTTCCTTATTATTTTGGCCCCTTTTTGGATATAATCTTGTTGTTCATGTTGATTTATGGCTGGGCACTATCACTTGGTGAGGACCTCATGATCAGTTTTGGTTAAGCTAGGGAGTAAACCCAAGTATGTAAAGGGAGTGAGTGACATTGGAAACTTGGATGGTTAGAGGTACTTAGTAGGTTGCAATCATAGCCAGTTCCTTTCGGTTCTAGGTCTACTTGGCTGTTGACACTTATGGAATAAGGTTCCTTGTTGTTTTAGTCAAAGTGTTTTTCGAGTAGAAGCCTTATAATTATCGGTTTGTGCTTAGTACATCATTGTCTGTTTTCCCATGGGTCGGCATTTCAGTTACCTACGTTTAGGACTATGTTGTTAGTGCCCGGGTAGTTACCTATTTTTCAATTTATCGGTCGTAGAGCTAAATCCATAGGTTGGACTCCTTAGTTTCTTCTCTGTCTACTTCCTGAGCAGAAGAACTCTATAGTTCATGGAGGTTGAAAACTCTTGTGGAAGGGGGAATTTTTACTCAGTGCATATCTCCTACGAGCGTCAATGACCAGTATCTAATTAATGTTTTGTTAAAGATTAGTGCTAAGCTTGGTGTGCTGAATCCATTGTTAGGTGCTGAATATTCTCCTTCCATTCCTCTTGTCTCTAAAGTTTCCACCATCATTCTAGGTTTGGATGTGTCCCTTGGCTCAGCAGGGAAATGGGATATTCCTTCAATTGCTGCGGTTTCCAGCTCTAGGCGATAGCTTCTAAGGTTATAGTACAGGGCATGTATTCATACTCAGTCTCCTAGGTTGAAATGATAGATAATTTTGATTTCTCTTTTTGGGCACATGATGGAATGATAGGTTCAAACAGGCCTACACACTATCATGTCCTGTTAGATGAGATTGGTTTTCTCTGGTTGAACTATCGGAGTTGTCCACTCTTCATCATATGTGTATCATAGAAACACATTTGCATGCCCCGATATATTGTGTACACTTCGCTGCAATTTTATATTCTTTTGTTATGACCTGTGTGTTGTTTTAGAAACTAGTGATGATGTAGTACTGTTTATGAGATTATGTTTTGACCAACTAGCTTTTTAGGAACACAGTGTAGTTTTATGTAGTGGGCTTAAGATTTCGAGAGCTGTTAAGGAGACAAGTTTAGGAATACATCGAACCCTAGTTTCCTATAGCCACCTAGAGTAATAGAGGTATTAATAATCGGAAGACAATTTGGTGGGGTTTCAAGTACACCAACATAGTTAGAAATAGGATTGTGACCTGATGTTGGGGGAGTAACCGGAGCAAATTTTGAGTACAAAATTTATTTTAAGGGGGGGTAGAATTGTAACATCCGAAGATTGGGACCTAAAAGGTATAATGAAAACCTTAGGTTAAGAATCCGGCCAGGAGAAGTAGGACAAGGGTAGAAAGGGAAATTGGAGACTTGAATGTGAAATCAGGTAACAATTGGATATCTAAACTAATAGGGTTGAGTTGTAAGAGATCCTGGAGGAATAACCAGGTGGTAAGTCAAACGACTATAAGTTGGACCTAGAAGTGATCAAACCTTGAGTCAGAGAAGAATAGGATGGTTAAGAACAAGGAAATGAGGTTAGTGAAGGAGATCAGAGTGGGAAGGGAATTAGATAAGGAGGACTAAGTTCGAAGGGGAAATCTAGAAGGGGGACTAAGTAGGAATGGCAGGGTTTTTGGAAGGAGTAGTGAGGAATGTCAGGAGTTAGAACCACCTAAGTTGTAGTAAGTCTCATATATTGAATTGAGGGGTTAGGACTTAACTCTTAGGAATGGAGAAAATAGGAAGAATTTCAATGCAAGGGAGTGCGCTCAAGCGCACACAAGGCGCGCCCAAGCGCGCGTATCAACAAGTTGGGAGTAGCTTTTGTTTGTAGTGCGCTCGAGCACGCTTAGGCGCGCTCAAGCGCGCTTGCCTCACTAGCTTGGGGTTGTTTTTTGCTCGAAGCGCGCTCAAGCGTACACCAGGTGTGCCCAATCGCGCGAGGCTCAGCATCATCAGGGAAGACTTTAGTACATTAGCGCGCTCAAGCGCACTAGGAGTGCGCTCAAGCGCGCGCGACCCAGAGACGTTTTTAAAACAGGGCACGCTTCTCCTCCTCTCATTCTTCACACACGGCTAGGGTTCTTAGGGAGAGAAAGAGAGGAAACTAGAGAGAGGAAGAGTGAGAAAGAAGGAGAAGGCTTGGGCAGAGGCAATCTTCCACCATCTCCTAGCTTGGGTTTCCAACATCCCCTTCCTTCTCCTCCATTATTCCTCCATTTAAGATGAGTAAAGCTCACACACTTTCACTTCATTTGATGAATGCTCTCCCTCATGAACCCTAACTCTTCTCTTCCCATTTCTAGGTTTTGTATGTGATTGTTGTGTGATTTAATTGCTGGTAGCTTAGATATGAGCATGATGCTAGGGTTTGCTTGGAGATTTACATTTAGATTGTGATTAGAGATTGATGTTAGGGTTTCAAATTGGGATTTTCCCCTTTTTGTTAGTTTTCCTCAATGTGTCATGTATTATGATGGTGTTGTACATATGTTGATGATTAATAAGACACTTGGGCTTTGCCCCCAGAGATTAAGAAAGAGAATGTTTAGATTTAGCAAGATTCATGAGTTTTATCTTATGTGTGTGTGCATTGCATTAAGGCCTTTGGCCCAGATAATTGGAAAATGATTTTTGATCCTTGGCTCCCAGAGAAAAATGAGATTTGGCTTCGGCCCTAGGAAAATGGCTTCGGCCCCAAAGTTTTGGCTTCGGTCCCAGAGTTTTGGCTTCGGCTTCAGATCACCTTAATTAAACAAGATTGGACTTCGATCTCCAGAGTAATTGGACTTCGGTCCCCAGAGTGATGGCGGGATTCGTCCCCAAGGAAAACGTTCCTTGTAGTCTGAGCTCAGGTCTAGCCCCAGAGATAGTGATAAGACACCGTGTGCCGGGTAATGCAGATCATGCATAGCATATTTACTTTGACTTTGGCAGTTGTATTGTGGTCCTTTAAAGAGTTTATGTATGATATGATGAAATGTGATAGAACTAAACCATGTATGATTTTCTGAATGATATGTTGCATGTCATATGTCTGCCTCGCTACACTACTTGTTGCATGCTTTGCTCACTGAAACACTAGTCTCACCCCACGTTGCAGAATACATTTTAGTTATGCAGAATCCTTTAGGTATGCACTTGGAAGGAGATTTGGAGCTCTTGGAGTGGATCCATCCGCTCCTAGTAGTCAGAGAGGGATTCTTAATGAAGGATTAAACGTAATTGATAGTTTAATTGATGTGAACCTTGAGGTTCTATTTTGCATGGACATTAGAAAATTCTGAAAAAAGTCACCTTTCTTTTCAACAACTTTTCTACTATTTTCAATATTTTTCTTTTCTTTTCTTTTGTCACGTTCTTTTCTTTTTTTCTTTGATTTTCTAATACCCAAATAAAATAAGAATGATGAAATAAGATAGACGAATAACAAACAGGAACCTTGTCAAAACGATATTCACCCTTTTGGAAAACTGGAAGAATAATTCACATATAAATCAAGTATAACGTATAGGAAAATAGGTTTTGATAAAAAAATAAGAAAATGTAGAGGAAGAAGAAGAGATAAAGGTTGGACGTCACACTTTCAAGACTTGAAAGATAAGTCCTTGAAGATACACACACAAAGGTAAGAACCTTTGATAATCTTCACTCTTGACTAGCAAGAAACTTAGAGAAACATTCTCAAAGTAAGAATAATTTTTCTGCATAAACAATCTTGACTTTGTTGCATACATGAAGCATGTTTTTATAAGGATTACAAGACACTCATAAGTCATGCAACCAGCTAGGTTTACACGCCCATTTCACCCCAAAATACCCCTCATACATATCCCATGCAACCCTAAATACATTACTAGAAATTAAATTAATTTAAGAGATAAATTAAGCTAATAAAACTCGGCCTAAACTAGCTTAGATGGCCGCAAATTCCAGCCAGCATTTTAGGCACATGTGGCTGCATTATTCCTTGACTTGTAACCACCAAAAAGTGGCTGCATGTAACAGCCCCAATTCATCAAGTTTTCATTCAATTTGTAACCTCCCTCCTCATGATGTTGACCGCCACTTTGATGGCTATTCTCTCTCCAATTTACTTCCTTGTTGGCAACTATTTGATGACTCTTTATTTAGCCAATTCAAGCACATGCGAGCCAACATTGATGGCATATAACTCAGCCATTCTATCACATGTTGGCCGCAACCTTTGGATAACTAAAGGGTCTCCATGTAGCTTCAAAAAATGTCCAGGTTCAACCGTACCTAGCAAGCTTCTTCCAACGGCTAGTAGACAAGGTTTTAATGCAATTAAAACTACATTACAACCATGTTTTGTAACCTCCAGAAAAGGAAACGTAACCACCAGAAATTAAAGCCTTGTGTCTTGTAACTCCCACGAGTTTATTGAAACAAAATAAATCTAATTAAATCAGCAAATTGAAGGCTAAGTTGGCCGCCCCACATGGCCTCCTTCCATGCTAAATGATGGTTCTTCAACTGGTAGTTGCATTTAAATGCAACTGTCACTTCATTTAAAGTCATGTCACCATCTTCTTTATTCTTACCCGGTTGGGTTCACATCATTAATGAAGTATTAATGTAGACACTTTTGATTGGCCATGGAGGCTTAGTTGTAGTTGATATTGTATTAAGTTGGAAAATTGTGAATTATCCAGATTTAGGGTAAGAGTTTTATGAACCATAACGCCCCAAGGTGAAGGTTCGTACCCTAGGTTTTGATTAAGGTATTGTGTTGAAGGTAATGATGAATGAATTTTGTGGAAGCTTAAGCAAACGTTGGATTTCCTAAGAAATTGTGTGACTTGTGTATCAGTACATAAAATGATGTGAAATAATTTTAGAGATTCAGGAATAATGTTTCCAACAGACATTATTCTTGAATTAAGGAATTAGAACATTACACTGGGCGCTAATTAGGAGGTTTTATTGGCTCAAATGATAGCTTAGCTAATTAACCTTAGGGTCATGGGTTCAAGACCCACTTTAGATAACTTTCCACTCATCTTTATTTTTACTTATTTTCCTTTCCCTTTGGCCGCCCCCTAAGCTTATAAATAGGGAGGCTCTCTCTTCATTTGGTACCTTTGATGAATATTAGTAAAGGCAATATGCCCAATTTCCTACTCATTGTGAGTAGAGAAGGCTTTTGTGGTTCTTGCTTAAACCAATCAAAGACTTATTTGATTCTCTTAATCATTGGCGTCTAGCACTA
>QLOH01000937.1:0-263269 GCA_026901365.1 Sesbania bispinosa | reverse complement strand
GTCTTTCGGGCAGTCTACTAGTTCCCGTGTTATTTTTCTCTATCATTTTATCTCTTCTTCCATAGCCTTGACCCATACTTGTTGCTTTGATGCTACTTCAAATCTTTCAGGTTCAAGTATGGCCAAGTTGCAGGTTTCATATATGTCCACCAAAGATCTAACTCGTCTTGGAGTAGACTTTGGTGATGGAGTTTGTGGAGGAGAATGAGGCTCACCTGGGACTTCGACAGTTCCTTCTTCAGGTTGCTGCATTGAGATAGAAATGTTTTTTCCTCTACTTTCTCATCATTCCAATTCCAAGCAGCATTTCATCGACTTCAACGTCTCGGCTAATAGTGAGCTTCTTGGTCTGGCAAGTTGTAGACTCGGTAGCCTTTTGATTGTGTGCTATATCCCAGGAAGATGCCTCTAATTGTTTTGTCTTCTAACTTGTGCCTCTTCTCTTGTGGAAACGTGTATGTATCAAATGGATCCAAATACCCTTAGGTGCTTTGCTGATGGTTTTTTCCCGCTCTAAGCTTCGATCGGAGTCTATATCATGAACTGCTTTAGTCGGACATCTATTAAGTATGTAGACAGCAGTTATAGACTGCTTCAGCCCAGAAGGTATTTGGTAATCCTTTCTCCTTGAGCATCGATCTGCCATCTCCATGACGGTGCGATTTTTTCTCTCAGACACTCCATTTTGTTGCGGAGAATATGCGACTGTAAGTTGTCGCTCAATGCCTTCATCTTCACAGAATTTATCAAACTCGTGGGATGTGTATTCTTTGCCACGATTGCTTCTAAGTACTTTTATGTGTTTCCCACTTTGCTTTTTGACAAGGGCCTTAAACTTCTTGAAAATTCCAAAGACTTCTTTGCTTTTATGAAGTACCCAAGTCATTCTAGAAAAGTCATCTATGAAGATTATAAATACCTGTTGTTATGTAGTGACGACGTCCGCATCGGTCTGCAGATATCTGTATGGATCAGCTCTAATAAGTCATTTGCTCTCCATGCTTTGCCGATTGAAAACGGCAGTCGGTGTTGCTTGCCAAGGAGACATCCTTCACAAGCAATCACTATTCTCCTTTAGGCATGGGAGATCTCTCATCATATTCTTTTGATATAATAACTTCAAGGCATGGGTATTGAAGTGGCCAAATCTTCGATGCCAAAGCCATGAGTCGTCAACTTCCGCTTTCATGGCAATATTTGAGCCTTGTCTCAAGCTTATTGGGAAACTTCTGTTTCTCTTCTCCATTTTTACTTGGCCAATCTCTAACTTTTTATTG
This sequence comes from Sesbania bispinosa, assembly GCA_026901365.1. Taxonomy (NCBI): domain Eukaryota; kingdom Viridiplantae; phylum Streptophyta; class Magnoliopsida; order Fabales; family Fabaceae; genus Sesbania; species Sesbania bispinosa. Next base: position 261,992 of record QLOH01000937.1, on the reverse strand, counting down.
TCGTATATTCTACATGTGTCTTCTTCGAAGTGGAGAGTATAACCTTTCTCCATCATCTGACCAATACTCAAGAGATTTTCTTTGAGATTGGAAACTAGTAGTACGTCAGTAATAAGCCTCGTACCTTTCTTTGTCTCCACCATAACGGTGCCTTTGCCTTTTGATTCAACGACAGTACCATTCCCCATTCGGACTTTCACTTTGACGGATTCATCAATATCCTTGAAGATGCTTGCATCTTTGGCCATATGATTGTTGCAGCCGCTATCCAAGTACCAACTTCCTCCTGTTTCACTACTGGAATCTTGGGTAGCATAGAAAAGATGTTGCTCACCATCTTTCTCTTCAGCAAAATTTGCTTGATGCTTATTTTTGTTGCGACAATACTTCTCCATGTGTCCGAATTTCTTGCAGTGTTGACATTTTGGCTTTCCACGATACCAACAGTCTTTCTCGGCATGATTTGTCCTCTTGCAAACGCCGCATGGAGGATATTCATCCTGATCATTTTTGGAGAAATTTCTAGAATTCTCTTTATTTCTAGAAATTTCACCATTATTCTTTTTCTTCTTCCATTTCCTTTATTTGAGACCGTAATTTTAGCTTTGATTGAAAGGCGTTATCACTGAGTCCTTATCATGCCTAATTCAACTTTGCTCATAAGCTTCAAGTGACCCCATCAGCTCTGTTACTGATAAGGTAGATAGATCTTTTGTTTGCTCAATCGTTGTCACGATTGGATCATATTTACGAGGAACGGTAATTAGAATTTTCTCGACAATGTTCTTGTCAAGAATATTTTCCCCGTAGGCTCTCATTTGGTTAACTATTCTTTATCTTAGAATAGTAGTCCTTTACGGTCTCAGATTCCTTCATATTTAATAATTCAAAGTTACGCCGTAGAGTTTGAAGTTTTCAGCACGTACCTCTTCACTCCTTGGAACTCCTCCTGCAGCGTAGTCCATGCTTTCTTGGCTGTTATTGCACCCATTATTCTCGGAAAAATTGTGTCGGTCACTACTTGTTGCAAAATAAATAGTTGCTTTGAAGTCTTTTGTTTGTTCTCCTTCAACTCCTTTTTTTGAGCCGCGGTAAGGGTTGAGGTGTCTTCTGGAGCAGAAAATCCTTCTTCTATCGTATCCCATAAATCTTGGAAGGTGAAATATGCCTTCATTTTGTGCTCCAAAAATCATAATTTTCACCATAAAAATGGGAATAGCGGATAGATGATGGTTGAATGGTGTAGCCATGGGATAGAAATTTATTGGAAGTTGGTAGGATATTGGGAGAATTGTTTTGAAAATGTGGGGTAACATTTCTACGCCCAGTAGATGACCGAACGTAGCTCTGATACCACTATAGTTTATGAAATAGTAGAAAAATAGAGATGTTAAATGGAAATCGACTTGCCAAAAGAAATGTGAATGCTGTTTTTTTTATAGTTTGTAGTTATAGCATTAGATTGTACACTGGTAGTTTTCACTTGGTACAACCTTGCAAGTGTGCCTCTATATATATAGGTTGTGATCACCGCCATCCAATGGCGGTTTTAGTTCACAGAATTTTCTAGACATAGTAGAGTCTAGATTTTTACAATAGTCTAGTATAGTTTATTCTATTCTTGATTTTTCTAGAAAATTGTATCAATTATTTGAATAATAACTGATAACATATTAACTTCCAGCTTTATCCTATACATCCCCCCTTAAACTCATGGGTTTGAGAAGTTGAACCCTGAGTTTGGATCTACATAAGGTAAAAGTAGCTGAGCGTAAATTCTTAGTGAGAACAATCGGTTGAGGAAATTAATGTGATGATAAGGAGAGTGCCTTGTTGAACTTTGTCTCAAACAAAGTAAGGATCCAATTCAAATGTCTTGTTCGAGAGTGAAGGATAGGATTGGCAGAAAGCATGACTGCACACTGAGATTATCACTCTAGATGATAGATTGAGAAGGAAGAGAAACATGCAGTTCTTGAAGAAGAGACTGAAGCCAACAAGTTTCAGTTGTCACTACTGCTATACTTCTGTACTCCGCTTCAGTTGTTGATCTAGAAACAACATGTTTCCTGGAAGACCAGGTAACTAGATTAGAGCCATAGAAGATACAATAAACCTGAGGTGGACTTTCTATCTTTCAGATATGCTCCCTAGTCAGAATAACAAAAGGTTGTGAGATGAAGACTATTGCATCTAGTCAAGTTAATCCATGTTGTAATGATATAGTGAGATATTGAAGAATTCTCTTGACTGGCTGCTAGTGAGAATTTTGAGGGTTATGCATAAATTGAGCCACTTTGTTAACAACTTAAGAAATTTCAGGCCTTGTCATTATGACATATTGAAGACCACCAGCAATGGACCTGTAGAGGTGAGGATCTGAAACTGGATCATCAGTAGTAGAGTAGGGTTTAAGACCAGAACTCATGAGAGTGGACATAGGCTCATGATAAATCCACAATATTAGTGGATTTATAGGTTAGTTTTAAGTAATTTTAGTAATTTAGGTTATTAAAGTAGGTGATAAATTAATTAAAAATATTTAGGAATATATATTTGTGTTATTTTAGGTGGTAGTAGTTAAATTTGAGTAAATATACTTTAATTGGTTAATAAATTTGTGTTTTTGTAGGTATTTGATTAAGTGAAGCAAAAGGATGAAAGAGGAATGCCTTTAGATGAGCTTGTGGGGACAAGAAATTAGATTTGTAAGCACATAGAGAGTTAAAAGTGTATAATTGCATTCTGTCATATGCGCATGGCCACACTAAATGATGTATGTTGGGATTGGACGTGAGTACACCAGAAAGTTTTACAATTCTGATGTATGCGTGTGGGGACGTCCAAGTTGTTGTGTCCCCACACGTGTTGACAGTATATAAATAGGCTCTTAAATCCTTTTAAACGGAGACTTTTAGGATTCTTTCTCATACATTAGAGTTGGAAACATAGAATTCTCTCATTTGGAGATTGGGTTTCAAATCTAATGGATTCCATTTTAGAGTTTGCTTTTCTTTTCTCTGTTTCTTTTCTATTGTCATGAATTTCTAAATCTCTTAGGTTAGCGATTGGGGAATCCTAATTCAAACTCTATGTGAATTTCTTTTGTTATTTCATTTAGTGAGTTTTGATTTAATTCCATTAATGTTTTCTTCTACTCGTAATGCTTCAATGGAATTTATTAAAACCTATTCCAACTTTATCAAATACTCCTTTTTGAGTTCCTATAAGCTTCTCTAAGTTATCAGTTCCTTTGAAAAATTTAGCAAGATCTTGATTTAGTTTATTGTTTTCTTCTTTAGAAGATTGTTTTCTTTTTCAAAGAATGGTTTTTGTTACTTGTTTCTTCTGAGGAATTGAGTCTTAAGGACTTTACTTGCTCAAAGAGTTTAAAATGAGATTGTTGCAGACAATTATTTGCCTTGAACAGTTTCTCATTTTCACTCTTTAATTCCTCATTGTCTTTTGTGCTTATGATAATTGTGCTTTGAGTAAAGCACATTTTTGTGCTAGCGTATGTGAATCAGAAAGAGTTAGAGTAAATTAAATACTTCATCTTCTAGTTCTATATAAGAAGGAGAGTTAGTGTATGTAAATTTTCAAATGCATCTTCTAGTTCTATATAAGGAGAGTTAGAGTCAAATACCTCATCTTCTTCCTTTCCTGCCATAAGACACAAATTGGTTGTTTCTTCTTCTGGATCATCTTCTGATGAGCTTTCCGTATCATCCCAGGTAGCCATCATGGCTTTTTTTTCTTTAAGAAACTTATGGGCTCCTTCTTCAGTTGTGGATAATCAGCCTTCATATGTCCAGGTTTGTGGCATTCAAAGAACATTATTTGAGATTTTCCTTTTTCAGATTTTTGTCCTTTTTTTCTGGTTCAAAGTTCTTCTTCCTTTTCCCTTTCTTCTCATCATTCTCTAAATCCTCTTGGAAATAAAGGCAAGTTCATCATCATTTCCAGAGGGTGATTCTAGCTTCTTCTTCTTCTTCTTCTTCTTCTTCATACTTTTGTTCTCTATCTTCTGTTGAAGAGTTTGCACCGGTGTTGTCCCTTTTTGAGGTGCTGGCCTTAAGTGCTATTGTTTTTCCTCTCCTTGGAAGTATTTCATCTATGAGTTCTTGCTCATGAACTTTGAGAGATCCAAGAAGTTCATCTAGTTTCAAGACAGCAAGATCCTTTGCTTCTTGAATAGCTATTTCCTTAGGTATCCAAATTTTTGGAAAACTTTTAAGTATTTTTCTGACTTGCCCTTGGTTTGTATAAGTTTTTCCAAGAGATTTTAAGTCATTTGCAATAATGGTGAATCTACTAAACATTTCATCAATTGATTCACGTTCTAGCATATTAAACATTTCATATTGATGAATCAAAAAATTTATTTTTATTTTTTCACCTGGTCTATTCCTTCATGTTCTATTTTGAGAGTATCCCATATTTCTTTTGTAGTAGCACATCCAACTACTTTATCATATTTTCCTCTGCTGAGAGCACATAAAAGATGGAATTTAGCTTTGGAGTTCAAAAGATATTTCTACTTTTCTTCTGATGTCCAGGTTTCTTTTTCTTTAGGTTGTGGTGGCTCTTCTTCCACTATTGGGACAGGTTCTCCTTCTTTTGGTTGGGCTAGTATTCTAGTTCTTTAAAGGTAGGAATAAAGTTTCCTTTTTCAACAATATTTCACAGATCAATGTCTTGGGATTCTAGAAAAAGTTTAATTCTATCATTCTAATAATAATAGTCTTTTCCATCAAATGCAGGAGGTCTATTTGTAGAGGAACCTTCTGGAATGAACATTATATTCCAGTTCCATGGTTCACTATCTTCCCTTGTAGATCTTTTTCCTCTCTCACTGTTAAGTGTGTTTAACCATAGAGGCAAGCTCTGGTACCAATTGACGTAAATATTGTAGTCACAATTGAAGTAAATATTATGCTCAAGTGATTTTCTTAGCTGATATTATACGCTTAGATAAATTATGTAAGAAATATGTAATAATACTGATTACTTAAATGAATCAAGTATGTAGAGAATATAGTCTCTTCTCTTCGGAGGGACTTTCTTGAAGTCACACTTACTTAGGTATTAGGTAGGTTTGAAAACAATTTTATGCAGGTCTGAAAGATATCCTATCTATGAGTAATTAAATGAAGCTTTTCAGAAATAAAGGGTGTAGGGAGAGAAGAAGTATGAACACAATATTTTTATACTGGTTCACCCTTTAAACCTTAGGGCTATGTCCAGTCCCTACCCTTAGTAGGATTTTCACTATATCAACCTTGATACAACAACTTCTTTGGTGCATCCCACAACTAGTATTCTTCTGCAGCCTCTGAAGGCTCGACCACATGGTATTCTTTTGCAGCCTCTTCAGGCTCAACCACATAATATTACAATTGAAATTTTGTAGCAGATGGAGACACCTAACCTCTGCAGAACTCTACACAGCTCTCTCAAGAAGAACTAACAGCTCCTTGTTAGTCTTGAGAGTTACAATTAAAGTCTTGAAAGATAAAATTACAAATGAAGGCTCAAGAGTACAAAAAATATAGCACAACAAAGATATAATGAGCCTACACACACTCTTTCACACTTTCCTAACTATTTGAGAACAAAGCAAAAGAATTTTTTAGAAAGTGGAATTTCTCCAGAAGGTATAAATGGTAATTTTGATGCACATGATGCTTCTTCTGGTGCTATGTATCTTGGAATGAAGACAAGGCTCCTTTTTATAGGCAATGATGGCTCAACAAGTCGTTGGAATGCCTTGGAGAAGGGGCCAAGCACCCAGTTAGACAAAAGGAGTTGTCACTTTCATGTGGCAGCTTTTCTCTCTCATCAGATTTGGTTGGTCATATCTTTTGGAGAGCATATCTTCTGGAGAGCGTATCTTCATTCAGATTAAGCTTCCTTCTTCTGGAGCAATTAGTGAGACATGCAGGAATACTGGGCATTTTTACTTTTTTAGTAATAGTGTATTTATCTCGAGTAGGTTGGAATTATAACAAATTCTGTCAACTTCTTTCTTCTGGAGCTTGTCGTCAGTATTCATTTCTTTTGAAGTAGTGTGATGCACTTATAACAGTTTCATATAAATCTTCTCAACAACTTTCTTGCTTTGTTTCATCTTATCAACAAATGTATTTCTTTTATGGTGTTGTATATGAAGTTTACACTTGTGCAGAGTACTAGTTTTTGAAACTGTTTCTTCTGAGCATGTGTATTGTTATAGAAGTCTATCTTCTGATGGTTACTTCTTCTGAACAGATTCTTCTTTGGTGCATCATTTAGCCTTTTCTCTTTTTTCTAAGAAAATCTCAATTGTAACCATTAGTATGCATTTATTCAAAATTATATTAAGTGTATTTTGAGAGTTTGTCATTATGAAACATCTCAAGAGGATTCTTGGATCCACTAGTGCAAAAAGACCCTTTTACGACGGTTAAAAAGGGCTTTTTACGACGGTTGTACAACCGTCGTTGATCCGGGCGTCGTAAAAAAACTGGACCTTTTACGACGGTTGTATACGAAACCACGACGGTTATACTGAAACCGTCGTTAAAAGTGGCAAAAAACAAGGCTCCAAACAGCCTTTTTAACGACGGTTATGATAGGAACCGTCGTGGTTTTTTACTTTCCACGACAGTTCCTGTACTAACCGTCGTTAAAAAGGCTGCTTGGTAGCATTTTAACGACGGTTAGTAAAGGAACCGTCGTGGTTTCTGACTTTCCACGACTGTTCCTATACTAACCGTCGTTAAAAGGTCTGCTTGGAGACTTTTTTTTTGCCACTTTTAATGATGGTTTTGACCACAACCATCGTTGTAAGTCAGTTTTCACGACGGTTATGGTCACAACCGTCGTGGAAACTAAGATTTTAAGTTCATTGTATTTATAGCAATTTCCCAAACCTGCCAGAACAGTGCATTAAATAAAATAAGTTATGACTAATAATTTTTAATTGATAATTAAATAATAAAAAGTTAAACAATCATTTACAGAATCAGAACCAAAAAATACCATAAAAAAACTTCGTAAGCCAAAAAAGATAAGCTCAGATATGCATTGTAGACAATTTGAGGCAGCATTGACACATTATAATACAACCATGGAATTTGAGCATAATAATTCTCTTTAATATGCCTACCAATGAAACAGGTATTTAGTACATTCCTAAGTTATAGTACAACCATATTAAAAAATGCTATACTTCTCACACTCTCTCCAACTTTTTAGAAAACTGATATCAAACAGGTGCTTTCTTCAGTTACAACACCATGAATTATAATAAAAAACAAACACAATAATAAGATAGATAACTGGTGGTTGAGGAGGAGCCTGTATAATGTCAGGAGTTTGATCCAATAGAAAAGCACTTTTTGGGAGGCACACCTCAGTACCCCAAATGAGGATTTGTCTCATGCCCAAAGTCCACAAAGGTAACTTCATAAGATTCCCCCTCCCTTCCCAAAATAAAACAGCTTCCCAAAAGTAAATTACCTCATTCATGTCACCAGTACACTGATCACCAATAATATGCTTGAGATATTCTTCAAATTCTTCATCAGGAGCCTACATATCAAAAGCAAATCACCAACTGATATGGAGTTACAATGATAAATCAAAGCAATTGATGATGAAAACTAGGCTGGTATGCCCATATAATGCCTTAGTCAGTCAAGTCAGCAGGAGCTTGACTAAAGTCAAATTCCATCTTTCAAGAATGACATACTACTTGAGAGCCAATAAGATGCGGGGCTGGATGCATCATATTTGGGGAATAGCTATAGTAGCCTGAAACTAAAAAATATAATAATTGAAGGAAACAACACGCACCAATCGAACACCAAAAGCTTTTGCAATGCCTCCTAAGGTAACATCTGAATGCAGTGGACCCGCACCTCCATATATAAATACCTACAAGAAGCAAGCCAGATGAATAACCTGAACCATCACTTCATTATCAAGAAATGTCATGCATATAACTTTGTAAGCATTTAACAGACTGTAGAATATCAAATAGCCATGAAAATTTATTCAACCAACCTTCATTTAAATACACATGTTCCTTGCCTTTAGATGTCAAACATAACCAAACAAAAGCCATCAACTTAAATGCCATAACCGACTGATTTCCAATCCCAAGACCAAGTCAGCTTTTACCAACCTCTGCCCAATGCATAAATGACAATTTGTTCTTCTCAACACTCAACAGTTACATATATATATGGTTTCAGTCTTAAATAGAATACAGAAAAAATCAAAGATTTAAAAAAATGGGAACATCAAGTAGAAGAAGAATTCATATATGATCATCCAATGGGTGGTCTCACTATTCCATGCAGGGAGGATGAGTTCCTAAACCTCATTTCTTGCTAGAATGAGTTGCAAATCATGCTGATGTAGATTAAGTTAGATTAGTTGAGGCAAATTTGTACAGAAGGCATTTTCTCCAATTATGAATATTTTCCATTTTTTTTTCTTCCTTGTATCATTCCTACTGAAACAGAAAAAAATTACCTGAATGAGAATGTTATGACAAATTGTTCAATTAGGCTTTTAGCTTTTCTCACATCTCAACAAATTCTAATTTTTACTGGCATATCATTATCAAATTTCAATTGATATAAATCAGGCTATCAGTTTTCAATAGGGATTAAGTGCAGTGATTATTTTGGAGATATTGACCAAACTTGAGAATGGGTAGTTACTGCTGCCCTGATGTATTTCAATGCATGTCCTTCAGCCAAACATGGAACATACAACAAATTTGTCCTGTAACAGCTTTAGCCACTTATTGCTAGATTCTTGTATAATATGTAGCTCATTTATTCCTGTTTTTAGCATCACTGAATAATTTATTTGAGTTAATTTGGAAGGTTCCGGCTAACTCTGATCAGATTATTTTCAATTGATTGCAAAGGCTGCTTGAAATCTAAAGGTTTCGCAGATACCCCTATTGTTTAGCTAAGAAGTAATCTAAGGTTTTTCTTCTGTAATTTTTTTTTGGTGTAAAACAAAATTATTGTGGGATCAGTGATTGCAAAACTAACAACTAAACATAATCTTCATGGCTCAATTGTGAGGCATGTCCTACAACTCTAGAGTAATGGTGGACTTGGTTGCAGTAACCAGCTGTCCATGTGCATGTGACAATGTTCTTAATGTGAATGTGATACTTTCTATATAAAACAGCTTAACTTTGGGTTGCAGCCGCGACCATTCCACCACCATGTTCCTGGCCATTCCTCTCCTCATCTCCTCCCTGTCATAAAACCAAAGTCAGAAAGGTCACAGAAAAAAAACCATAGATCAAGGGGAAGAAATTAGAAAGAAACAAAGTAAAAAAAAAAATAAACAAAAAACTATGGCAAAGGAGAAGCCGTTGGCGAACCCACTGGTCTCGCCGGCGCTCCACCATCCTTGTCCGTCTCCGGCCGCTGCTGTGCGCGCCGTGATGCTGTTCGTGGCCATCCCCCCTCGTTTTCCGAGACTTCACCGTCCTCCGCAGCCACCACCGCGCGAGCCCTTGCTCGTTTCCTTACCGCGCCGGAACGACGCCACCTCCAGCGTCACCACCATGACGCTCACCCGCTGTCGTCACCCTCCGCAGCCGTCAACGCATCACAATCGCGGCCACGAAATGGCCACAACGCAGCCACCCCCTTCTCCGTCAGCCGCCGTCGCGGCCGCGCAAGCTGCGGCCATCCTCCTCCCTCTCTGTCACACGAACCACTGCTCGCGACCCCCAGCCATGCTGCACCGCCCCTCAGCCCTTCCTTCTCTCCACCGTCGTGGCCTCCCTCTCCCTGGCTGCCTCCAACATTTTCCCCTAAATAAACCCTAAAATGAGAGGATGAGAAAGTGAGTGAGAGAATGGGAACCGGCCCATTCCTCCCCCCCCTTTTTTCATTCTTTGTTATTTGCTTTTTTTCTTTTTTTCTTTTTTCTTTTTTTCATTCTACGACGGTTATCCAGGGAACCGTCGTAGATCCCGTTTTTACTCCTGCACTGACACCTGTTTTCTCTTTACACCCCCCAAATTTTTTGGAAACCTTTATGCCTCTGCACCCCCTTTTTCACTTCCTGCACCCCTTCCATTTTCTGGCCACTTTCTACGACGGTTGTTCTACAACCGTCGTTAAAAAGTTGATTTTTTCTTTTTTTTTAATTTTCTTGGACTTTTCAACGACGGTTGTATGGGAACCGTCGTTGTATGTACTTTTCACGACGGTTCCCACACAACCGTCGTTGTTTGTTATGCAAATAATTTCAAAAATGCCATCGCGTCACTTTCCACAACGGTTCCCATACAACCGTCGTGGAATGGCCGTTGTAGTATGTTATTTTTGTAGTAGTGATCCTACAGCTTCAACCAGCGCTTTATCGTCCTTTTCCCCTCTGCATCCTAAATTCCCCACTTTGATCCTCCCTATGCATATCTGGACATTAATTAACACCTTACATCATAAATTATACATTTGGCTAATTAAGATGTTCCGCCTCTATTTCCCCAACAAAGCTAAGTTAAATAATTTAATATTTTTAATACCTAAACTCTGATCCCCTTTCCTTAGGCTACACACTGTATCTCACACCCTACCCTAGCTACTTTTCCTTTTATATCCCCTAGCTTGTTGTTATGCTTAGTAAGTGTACCAATCATTACTATAATAAAAAAAATATCATCTTTAGAGATTGAAATCATTGAGTACTAATTTATTAATTAATATAAGTTTGAGAAATTACTAAAATTGAGTAAAAATGTTAATAATAAAATTTTTAAAATATGAATAAAAAGCTAAATTTAAAAGTTGAATTCAGTCACTATAAAAATATTGATTTTGTATTCTTTAATTTCTTATATTTTATTACCCATTTACCTTTATCAGTTAACTGATAAAGTATTCTAATTATCCATTAATGAGTTAATTAAGAGCTATTTACCCTAATTCTTAGGTATGTAAACTTGTTCATTAAACAACTGATTGAGGAACCCCATGATTGTATGAAGTAGTCTACCTCTCGGTAGGTATTGGCTTCTCCTGAGCTGTCAAATTGTCTTCGATTTGCATAGCATTTTCATCTCCTAGATATATATGTCTGTGAGTCCCCAAATGACTCTGAATCTCTTTAAATAAAGCTGCATTAATTTTTATATTTGTTAACTAATGGATGCTCGTGTAAGCCCTTTCACATGAAAATTGATGATCCATTTACTAGTATATGTACAGAAGCTAATGCATATTCCAGACAACCCTTATCTCCATTTCCAAACAGTACTGAATATTAAAGTTGAACACAAAAAAGAAAATTTAGAATACCCCAAACAGAAAATAACTTTTGTGTTCATTTTATTATCTAGTCCATGACAAGGAACTCAAGTGAAGAAACCTTGCATAGAAAGGACAAGCAGGTAATTACACTTATTCATTAAGATTTAATTAAGTACAAGAAGAGAGATTTAATTTATTAGGCCTGTTGGAACCGAACTTTGTATGGCACATTGGTTAGAGCTAGACGCTTGCCATATTGATCCTCATATATTCCTATATCACTGCATTGAAAATCACAGTAATTGCACACACCTGGACAGAAAACCAGCTTATAAGCATCCTCATACTTCTCAATCTTGAACCAATTGCTAAGGGTTTCAGAACCTGGGTTGCCAATAACACCACCTGTGGTCATCAACCACTGTCCAGTTGCAGCATCATATTCATCATAAAGCTTCCACACTGTAGACTGAGGGCAAGATGTTTCAGCATTGAAATAAATGTTGAGATCAGTGTCTACACGAACAACGCCTTTCTTTTGGTTAATAGGTGTAAACACCAAAGGCAAGCCTTGATAACCATCAACAGCCACAACATCAAGTGGGCAATCTTTACCTATGCTTGCGAGGGAAAGGCCACCAACATCAGAAGAAGCTGGAACAATGTAGTAATTGGCACCAGCTCGAACCTTCTTCCCTGATGTGTCAACCACTTGATCTAGTGCAAGACCAGCTACACCAAGCAGTGGCTTTGTGGTCAAGGCAACAAGAAGGACAAATGAAAGGAATGTGATCTTCATTGTTTAAATTGTATATATTGTGTTAAATTTGTGTTGTTGTGAGTTATGATTTCCAAAAGAGCATGAATATATAGGCAGGGGCAGGGGATGGATCTAACTAATCTATGGTCTCGTGTGTCCCAATAGTCATGGATTTCAACTCATACAATTGGCCAATAGAGTCAATAAGATTTGTGAAGTTCACTATATATATATATATGGTCTAGCAATATATATACCAATGAACTTTGGTTAATTTCCTCTCTCTCTTAGTCACTTCAGTGTGCCTAACATTTTTTTGTGTATATCATGTTTTACGTGTACGTGAGCTGAGAAGTGAAAAGAAGCCCCTAGAATAATGTTGTCTTTTCGTTTTATTTAGGCTTTCTATTGCGATATTAACGAACATGCGATTTTTCTCTTTCTTGTTTTTCCATTTGTAGAACGCTGGAATGAGAATAAAACGTGTGTGAGATATATATATATATATAATACAAGAGATCAGGGTTGTGACCATGTTAGTTAAATTGGACTTTTATCTTAAAAAATTATTTTGCAATCAAATGATATGTATGAGATATCATTATTAATGATAGTTAGTTTTAAAATTACGATTTAAAGATAATATGTTTATTTTTATTAAAAAATAATAAAGTAATAAATAAATATATAACAAATCCATTTATACATATTAAGATATATATGAGCGACTTGTAATGTATTCACTGTTTATATATGTGGTTCTCTAGGAAAGCATCTAGAGTTCTTGGTGGAGGACGGTAAACAATAAAGCTAAATGTACATAAAAGTATAAAAGTACGTACAATGTTTTTACCACAATGGTTTTTTCTTTTTGCCCCCCTCCCTATTTTTTTAGGCACTATTTTTTGCTTTTTTCTTTTTGCACCCCTCCTCTTTTTTAATTTTTATGCATTTTTTAGTCCCACCCCTTTTGTACCCTTTTTTTTAAATAGTATTTTATTTTTTTATTTTATTTTTATTTTTATTTTTATTTTTATTTATTTATCTCATTAAATAAAAATATAGATCAAGAAATACAATAAATGACCACATAAAATTTATGTTAATCATTCGTGTTAACATGAGGTTAATTATGTGTCCCGAAATGGCGATCATATTAAAAAATGAGGTTAATGGTGTTTCCGTTTGTGGTTAATAGAAAAAGATTTTTGGTTATTTGATTTTGTGAGGTTAATTGCAACCCCTGTTAACACGAGGTTAATTATGTGGCCAGAAACGGTGAACATAATTAAAAATGAGGTTAATGGTGTATCCATCTGTGGTTAACAGAATAAGATTTTTGGTTAATTGATTTTGTGAGGTTAATTGCAACTCCTATTAACACGAGGTTAATGTGTCCAAAAACGTGAACATATTTAAAAATGAGATTAATGGTGTATCCATTTGTGGTTAACAAAATATGATTTTTGGTTAATTGAATCTGTGCGGTTAATTGTGTGCACATGTTAACACGAGGTTAATTATGTGTCTAGAAACGGTGGACATATTTAAAATGAGGTTAATGGTGTATATATTGGCGGTTAACAGAGTGAGATTTTTGGTTAATTGAATTTGTGCAGTTAATTGTGTGTACGGAAACGGTGAATGAAGTAGTACATTTGGTTAATAAATTAAAAAATAAATAAAAATAATTTAAAAAACGAGGTTAATGGTGTTTCCGTTTGTGGTTAACAGAATAGAATTTTTGGTTAATTGCAACTTCTGTTAACACGGGGTTAATTCTGTGTCCAGAAACGGTAAACATATTTTTAAATGAGGTTAATGATGCATACATTGGTGGTTAACAGAGTGAGATATTTGGTTAATTGATTTTGTGCGGTTAATTGTGTGCACATAATTGATGAATGAAATAGTACATCTAGTTATTTACATCAAAATAAAATAATGATGATAAACGACGGTTAACGGAGTGAGATTTTTGGTTAATTGTGTGTACGGAAACAATGAATGAAGTAGTACATTTGATTAATAAATTAAAAATAAATAAAAACAATTTAAAAAAATGAGGTTAATGGTGTTTCCGTTTGTGGTTAACAGAATATAAATTTTGGTTAATTGCAACTTCTGTTAACACGGGGTTAATTCTGTGTCCAGAAACGGTAAACATATTTTTAAATGAGGTTAATGGTGTATACATTGGCGGTTAACAAAGTGAGATATTTGGTTAATTGATTTTGTGCGGCTAATTGTGTGCACAGATGAATGAAATAGTACATCTAGTTATTAACATCAAAATAAAATAATGATGATAAAAAACTTATGTTAACCTTTTAAAAACCACTCATTTATTGTATTTCTTAATCTATATTATTATTTATTAAAATAAATAAATAAATAATAAATATATTATTAAATTAAAAAATAAAAAACTATTTAAAAAAATGAAAAAGAAAAAAATTGAAAAAAATAGAAAAAGAAAAAAGGGGAAGGGGTGCTAAAAGAAAAAACCTGTGGGAGGGACTCCTCAAAAAAATGGGGAAGGAGTGCTAAAAGAAGAAAATGTGTGGTAGAAAAATGATAACACTATTTATGTACGTGTATCATTGTTGGACGGTAAAAGATCTATAATTAATGGAAAAAGCTAAACATACAAACACAGTACTACAATTTTTATACCACACTGCTTTTTTTCTTTTTGCACCACCTCCCTGAGTTTTTTTCTTTTTTGCACCCCTCCCCTTTTTAACCACTTTTTACCCTTTTTCTTTTTTTAAAAAAATAGCTTTTATATTTTTATTTTATTTTTATTTTTATTATTAAATAAAAATATAGATAAAAAAATTCAATAAATGATCACATAAAATTTGTGTTAATCATTCATATTAACACGAGATTAATTATGTGTACCAAAATGGTGTACCAAAGAGGTTAATGGTGTATTCATTTGTGGTTACCAGAATACGACTTTTGGTTAATTGATGTTGTGAGGTTAATTGCAACTCATACTAACACGAGGTTAATTATCTGTCAAGAAACGGTGAACATATTTAAAAATGAGGTTAATGGTATATTCATTTGTGGTTAACAGAATATGATTTTTGGTTAATTGATTTTGTGAGGTTAATTGCAACTCCCGTTAACACGAGGTTAATTATATGTACAGAAACGGTGAACATTTTAAAAAAATGAGGTTAATGGTGTATTCATTTGTGGTTAACAGAGTGAGATTTTTGGTTAATTGAATTAGTGAGGTTAATTGCAACTCTTGTTAACACGGGGTTAATTCTGTGTCTAGAAACGGTGAGCATATTTTAAATGAAGTTAATGTTGTATACATTGGCGGTTAACAGAGTGAGATATTTGGTTAATTGGTTTTATGCGGTTAACTGTGTGCACAGAAACGGTGAATGAAGTAGTACATTTGGTTAATAACATCAAAATAAAATAATTATGATAAAAAACTTATGTTAACCTTTCAAAAAACACATATTTATTGTATTTCTTAATCTATATTATTATTTATTAAAATAAATAAATAAATAATAAATATATTAATAAATTAAAAAAATAAAAAAACTATTTAAAAAAATGAAAAAGAAAAAAATAGAAAAAGAAAAAAGGGGGAGGGGTGCTAAAAGAAAAAACCTGTGAGAGGGGAGGGGTGCTTAAAGAAAAAAAATTGTGTGGTAAAAATACTGTACAACTATTTATGTACGTTTATCATTGTTGATAATTAATGCTATTGTATTACATTGATGCTATGCGATGATTTCCTTTAAATAGAAAAATACCGTTTGAAAACACTATCTATTAACTGATAAACTAAGGTTATTTACTGAGGGTTAATTTGGATGGAATTTCTGCGCAAGTACTTCTAGGTGAAAAAATAGAATGAATCAAAGAGGTCAAATGCATTTAACTTTTCCATAAGTTGAAATTAGTCTTTGAAGCCCACCTACCACAAAAACTCCCCCATTTAACTTCTCGATCCATGAGTAACTAATTTCAACTTATGGAGAAGTTAAATTCATTTGACATCTTTGATTCATTTCTATTTTTATTTCCTAGAAGTTATTCTGCAGAAGTATATCCAAACAGCCCTAAACATTTCTATTTTGATAAAGTAAATAACTTATTATAAGTTAATTAAATAAGTTATATAAATTAGTTTCTATATCTTGCCAAACATACTTAATAAGATATTTCATCCCCGTGCTACCTTAACTTAAAGACGACACTTGTAGAAGAATTAACACAGCGGTGGGAAGTCATTTAATCAAATAGCTCATATTTAAAGTTTGCTAGTTCATATAAGCAAGAAATTTTTTATTTTGCAAGTTAATCTTTTTCTAGGTAAACAAATTTTCTACCTTTAGGGTTTTGTTCAATTTATATTTATAAATAAAACAGTCAATTGTATAGAGAAAAAAAAATCTCTATACACAACAAAAAATAACATAGAGCAGCATGGACCGAAAAATTATCTAGAGCAGCATATATGATGAATTCATGTTCCATCTCTACGTTGTAAACAATCCAATTGCTACTCTCAGGTTAAAGTGTTTTTTTTTAACGGAACCAATCAACAAAATAATGGGTAACTAGCTAGTATCCCACATAGTTCACCAATTTATAACCTTTAATCTCTGTCATTCATAAAACAAATATTAATTTTGATGACCTTTTAAATTATTTTATTAAATTGGCCAAGGTTGCACCATTTTTTTATGGGTGCAGATTAGACAAAACTTTTCAGAGATAGTATTATATATTAGGAATGATAATTTGGAATTTGTAAAACAAACTCACAATGCTTAGGGTAAGTATCATTTGGTTTACAATTAATAGTATTAATTCTAGAATCAATGATTGAGAATAGGTAAAACTTGCTTTACAAAGGGCCAGTTTGGATGACACTTTTGCAGATGTCAAAACCGGGGCCACGATGGGTCGACGAAACATATCGAAAAAATTGAGTTTCAATGGAGTCACCACCAAAGTTTATTTTAAGGGAAAACGTTTGGAAAAACCCTTTAAAAAAGAAAATGGTCTTTGAAACCAGATTTGGATTCGGGAGTCGATTATGTGTAGGGAAGATATTAGCATTCTACAACATCCGTTTTAAAAAAAGTTACCCCTAATTAATTGTGCAAAACTTGTTAACTTTGAAAATATTCATTTTACCCCTTTTTTATGAAAATGAAAATTATTTTTGTCATTTTTTATTTTTTTGTATTTTTATAATAAACAACCTAAGTCTAAAAAAAGGACTGAATTTGGGTTAAAAGGGAAAAGACATTTTTATTTATTTTGGCTTGACGCGTCTGGTTCTCGCTCCTACGTATCCCCAGGTGCAATGGAGAAATCAAAGTCACGTAGTTCTTGAAAAAAACTGGTGAGAATTGGTTGATTTTAATTTTGAAAAAGAGAATTTGGAAATATTTTAATTTTGATTTTTTTGAAAAAGGTTTTTTTTTGGAAATATTTTTGTTTTGATTTTTTTTATATCATTTTGAGATTTTGGAAATAAAATGTTGAAAGAAAAGAAAAAAACACATCGTACAGGGATAAACAAATATTTTCATTCACGATTAGAAAACAGATAATTATAAATGTTTACGTAAGAGAAATTTAAGATGGTGGATCTAAAATAATTTACAAGAAAGAGCTTATTAAATATATGGGTGACAACAGGGACTAATTTCAATAATTTAAAAACTTTAGGGACCAAAATCAAATTTGGGTGAAAGTTTAGGGATCAAACATGAATCTGAATTTGATCCCTAATCTTTATTTTTCGTTGTTTTTGGTTTGATCAAAAACCAAATTTCAGCAACAACTCGTCCAGACTAGGAAGACCCATCTCGCTCGCTCTTAATAATCACCCACCAAAACTAGAACACCACTGGAGTAGCTCCTCCGTCATTCCACCATTGGGGCCAAAACAAAATATTCACACAACAATGGGCAACAAATAAAAATATAAATAAACTTGTACCTTTTTAGAAACTAACAGTTCAACAGGTTACAAGTAAAATATCGCAACTGTTGAATAAAATAACATTATATCTGACCGTAATGCAAGGGTCTTGTATAAGTACATGACCCATCCTCTAAAGTACGATATATTATTGAAGTGATGACATGATAAATATCTGCAGGTGTTGTCTAAGGTACTTTACCCCATGGGTCTTGTACCAAAATCAGACCCTATCATAGCCATTGGATTTAATATTATTATATTGAAGGGCTCAGATCATTTACCTGCTACCTGCTGCTTCAACTTATGTAAAATATCAAATTGACCCAAAGTATGTATTTACAAAACATGCCCTATATTTTGTTTAATTGTATTTTCTCCCCAAAGTAAATTAAACCCAAATTTAACAATTTAAAAGTTGAAATTCATTATTTTAAAATTTCAAATTTTATTCTCTCTCTCGCTCTCCTCACTCTCTCTCCTCTCTCTCCCCCCTCTTTCTCTCCTCTCTCTCTCACTCTCTCTCTTCTCTCTCCTCTCTCTCCCATCTCTTTCTCCTTTCTCTCTCCCCCTCTTTCTCTCCTCTCTCTCTCGCTCTCCTCACTCTCTCGCTCTCCTCTCTCTCTCCTCTTTCTCTCTCTCCTCTCTCTCCCCTCACTCTCTCCATGCAAGGAGTGCACCACTGTTAGGTACACCCCATAAGTGTGTTACCATGATTTTTTCATAATTTTTTAACAAAGCATCTAATTTTAAGTGATTTTTAACCTATTTTAGACATTAAAATTAATAATAATTACATCACATATTGAAAAATCACAAAAATTTTCTGAGAGGCTATTGGCGTAGTCACAATAACATGTTTGCACTCATAGTGTGATTTGCCAACATTAAGCCACTGTGATGGATCTCACATTGGATTCTATAAGGGTGAGAGTTAGGGTTAAGAAACCTTTACTCCTACTTTTGCTAATCCACAGGGATCCAACATGGACATGATTTGATCTCCATGCAAGGAATGGACCACTGTTAGGTACACCCCATAAGTGTGTTACCATGATTTTTCCAGAATTTTTTAACACACAAAATATTTATAAATAATTTTTAACCATTTTATAACATAAAAAATCATAATACTTACATGCCACATTGAAAAATCACCAAAAATTTTTTGGAGGCTATTGGTGGTGTCCCCAGGATAAGTTATGAATTACAGAGGAAAATTCTAAGGTGGTTAGGGTTGAAGGAACATCAACCATCAACATAAGCATGCATTAACAGGGGTCTAAAGAAAGGAAAACAAATATGTGGATCTAGAGGCCTTAATTCCATTCCTCAATTCGTCTTTAAGATCACACCTACCCATAGAGGTAACTTACCTAAAAGCTAGGATTACACCCTCCATCACTAAAGGCATTAAGTTTCTATACCTCCCATGAGTTCCACACTTCCATTCTAACCTCTACCTGCCACCTCCCTAGTCTACTAAACATGAAACCCAAAATCCACAAAATCTCAACTCTGAAAATCATTCAGCCCTGATTTTATAAGATCATCATTAACCTCCTACTTATATGTCCTCCTAAACCATGCAACCTAGAATACAAGTCATGCAACATCATCATAAAACATTCATCAACCACCACATAATACACAAGGCATACATTCATTCAGGGAACACAATCACATACATGCAAACAATCAACCAAGCATGATAAGCATCATTATTATTCAAACACACTACATCACCCAAGTTCGCTCATGAGTAGCCGACACTCCCTTAGCCTACCAGGGAGCTCACTCATCATTCCTCTGACCTTTCCTTTTACTTCTACCTTCCAATACCAACTACACACTCTTTCTCATAACCTCTTTCTGGTCTTCCCTTCTAAGGGTACCTTAATTCCTCTAGGATATAAAACGACATCTCATAAGGTTTCTAAGGTGGAGAACTTACCCTTTGAAACAGACCCATATCACACTCTCTCTAACTATTATGTAGGTGGCTCTAACCTTGTTAGAGAAGTGTCCCAACTCCCTAAACAAGGCATCCTGCTTACGTCACTAACCATAATTCCGGGTGCCACGCACTCAGTAGAGGGGAGATTAGTCCCTAAACTGAGCATGAGGCACGGTGGAATTGTAGTCAGTTACGGGCAACTATCCTAACCACAGTCCAATTGGATTGAACTGCTCTGATACCAAAATGTAACGTCATAATTTCTCAACTCAAGAATAATGTCCGTTGGAAACATTATTCTGAATTTCTGAAATTATTTTGCGCATTTCGTGTATCGACATATAAATCACGCAATACTTAAGCAATCCAACGTTTGCTTAGGCTTCCACAAAAACTCATCAATCACTATTTTCCATATTAATTCCTAATTAAGAACCTAGGGGGCGAACCTACACTTTGAGTGTATAGCTCATAAAACTCCTACCGGAAATCCGACAGAGTTTCCCCTGAAAATTGGACATTTCCCAATTTTCCAACTTAGCCTGAAATCCAGAAAAATACCAGTACAATTTATAATAGCACAAGATAATCTCAACCTACAATAAGGCCACCATGGCCAAACTAAAGTGTCTACATTAATACATCGTTAACTATCAATAACAGTTGATCCTTCGCTAAGAATCTCTCTGTAGAAACACAAGGAAACACTAGAAGGGGGGTTGAATAGTGTTTCTTAATATTTTATGGAAGCTTTTCGCAATCAGTGAGTTTCAAAAACGTTTCAGACAGGTTTAAGGTGCTGTCTGAAGTTTCTTAAGACGGCTTCTGAGAATGTCTTTTGAAAGGTTTCTTGCTTTTAAAATATCAGAACAGTTTTTCAACACCCTTTGATTAGAATAAATAAATTGACAAGAGATAAGGGTAAGAAAACTTAGCCAAGAAATTTATCATGGTTCACTCACTACCACTGTGAGCTACGTCCAGTCCCAATGCCAACTAGCACTTGGATTTTCTCTTGATCTTTACCAAGATTACAAGTATTCTTTTACAGACAAGCCTCTCCAGGCTCAACAACCAAGTATTCTTTTACAGACAAGCCTCTCCAGGCTCAACAACCAAGTATTCTTTTACAGACAAGCCTCTCTAGGCTCAGCAACAATTTTACAAAGAAAACAAGTCTAAGCTCTTAAACTGTATCAGTTTGAAGCTTAAACAGAGACAATGTACAATACAACTGAGGTATACTCAGGATATACAAATTGTGTACAAAGATAATTTTATCAGAGTGAATGAAAACTTGCAGCGTGATATTCTCTTAGACTTTCTTGTATGTTGAATCACTCTATGTATTCTTGCTCACTTCCTTAAAAGTTTGATGGTCTTCATGAAAAGGTATTTATACCCAATCTTCAATCTGTTGAAACTTCAATCCGTTGAAACTTCAATCCGTTGAAAAACCACCGTTTAGAGATAGCATTAAATGCTATTTAATCCGTTGTGAGACATGCTTCTGAGAGTTCTGATTTTTCTGACACTGTACAAGGTTGCTGCTGCCATAAAGCTGCTACTTTTGTTGCTACAGAGGCTGCGTTGCAGAGATTTCCTCAGTGGTGTATGAAATTCAAAAACACCAGGAAAGGTATCTGTGTTCCTTGCCATAAATGTGTTTGAAAAGGTACGTGCAGCAGAGACTCAGAAAGGTCTTCACAAACTTCAGCAAAGGGTGTCACGTCATAAATGAGACTTCAGACGGGCTTCAGAAGACTTTAACTCCTCAGACAGGTTGAAGACACTTCACATAATCTTAGTGACTTGCTGAAATCATAGATAAACCATTAAACCATATATGCATCTATGATAAATATTTTAACTCAAATTTGTTAAGCATTAAAACTTGGGAATTTAGCTGTCTTAAACATCATAATTTCCATTATGATATTTTTGAGACTCAACATTCTCCCCCTTTTTAATGATGACAAAATCGCTTTAAAATACATAAATCTGAAAGGAGATTTAAAATTAAAAAAGAATAACTCCCCCTCAGATGATGATCACTTAAATTGATTTTTGATCAAATGCATGTATCAGTTTATCAGTTACTCCCCCTAAGACCTGTAATCACTTCATATTCAGATTTTGTTAGTTTTTAATACTTCCCCTTTTGTCATCAATCAAAAGGGATTCCAGAGCACAACAACAACAATCATAACACAGTAGTTATGAAGTATAATAACAGTAAACTTAGTATAATCATAGCACAAACATAGCATTCATGAGTAAATACTGATGGTATGGTTCAAAAGAGTTCAGATAAACAAGAAATTAATCACTTGGCAGAAATAAACATGAGACAGGGCTACATCATTGACTACCCATCCTTCTGCAGCAAAGCTTCTTTCATGAAGGATATCAGCTCATCCTTTGCTTTGTCAATATGAGAGATGAGAGCAGTCTTCATGTCTGCCTGGCCACTCTTAATCTGTTGTTGCTCATGTAGAATCTGGTCTTGTTTAGCAATGAGATCAACATTCTTCTTCTCCAGCTTCTTTATTTTCATCCTCAGTCTTCTATTTTCTTCGTCAAGATCTGGTTCTGCTTCACAGAATATGAGTTGAATGTGTCTACACACAAACCTCAGCACATCAAAACCTGGAAGCAGTCCATAAGCATGTGGATGGTAGACTGGGCAAAAGAATGTTCCAATGGGGTTGATCATCTCCCATTCATCATGAAAAGGTGCAGTCAGAGGTGGGAAATGGCCTCTGATGTACATGTACTGCACATTCATGGATCTCCCATAGTCAATGAGAGAATCAGCATCTGGTCCAGTTGACCCAGAAGAGGATCCAGCGTCCTCTCTGATCTTCCAATAAGATGCCCAAACTCTGTCTCTGAAACTATGATCCATTCCTCCTCCTTGTCTTTTCACCCTTGCTGGTAGCTCCTTCCATTCTCTTGGAGTCAGAGGCTTGAAGGGGGCTGGATAAGCCTTTGGTTCCTTGAACTTATCATCAGGTCCTTCCTTCAGAGGGTACTTAGGAACAATCCTATCAGGTTGCACCAGGATCTTGGTGGTTGGCCTGATGGAAAATGCTCTAGGAGGCCTGTATCCTCTCATGGCAACAGATTTGATGCAGTCCCTCTCAAACAATTCTCCCTCTGTGTATAAATGCCTTGCAAAACTCCAATCTTCATTGGACAGCTTCAGACAATCTTTATCAAAGAAGGGGTTGAGTGGAGCCTACTTATGAGCAGGTGGTACCACACCCTTTCTGATTTTTTCTAACTGCCCTGAATACATCTGATCTAGTCCTCCTTGATACTTTTCCCTTTCTTTAGCTGCTGAGTGCTTGATAAGCCCATGGTGAAGAGAAATAGGTGGTGCATCTCTGAAGTACAGGAGTTCTTCATAAAGGTTTGGGAACTTGGGAACCCTTTCTCTTTCAAAGAAGGGTCATTCATACCTCTTACGGGGCACTTCAGCTTCTTCTTCATATTGATGCTGAGTGAAAGGAAATGCATAAGGATCAAAAGTGGGTTCTGTGAAGAAATCCCTACTCTTGGGTCCTAGCCTTATGTGTTCAGGCAGCATACTCCCTTTCCACACCTTTGAGCTTTCTCCTTGCTGAAGCTCCACAAAAGGTTCTTCAGATTGGGTTGACTCTGAAGATGATGATGATGGTGAAGATGGTGGTGATGGAGGTGATGATGGAGATGGTGGTGCTGGTTCTTCTTCTGTCTTCATAGGTTGCTGAACATCTTCCTTCTCTTTTTCTTCTTTCTTTTCTTCCTTTTTCTTCTCCTCTTGTTTCTTTTCTGGTGATGAGGGTGATGATGGAGTCACATTGTCAAACCTCACTCTCAACCTCTTCTTCTCAGGTTGCGTTTTCACAGGTTCAGACACCCTCTCCTGTTCTCTTTCTGCTTGCTTTTCTTCCCTCTTTTTCTTGAAGTACATGTTTGCCTTCACAAAATTCTGGTATTTGCTGGCCTCATCCATTGCATCTAGTTGGCTAGCAATACTCCTTGTAACCCTGACAGTGGGTTCAGGAGCTGTCTCAAGAATTGTGCTTTTCTTCTTCTTTCTCTGTTGTGCACTTGATCTTTTTCTTTTCTTGGTTCCCTGAGCCATTGTAGCCAGCCTCTCATCTTCAGCCAAGGCTAGCTGAGATGCCACAGCAAGAGCATAATCAGTCTTCTCTTGCTCAGCCTTCTTCTCCAACTCTTCTTGCTCCAAAGCAGTAGCAATGGCTTCTACCTTAATTAGTTCTGGATCAGAGGAACATGCAGCCAGAGGTGCTGCTACAACAGCTTCAGAATCATCAAAGACAGCTATCTCTTCCTCATGAGCCTGCCCTTCTATTTCAGAAGTAGGCTTAGGAGTGGGGGGTTTTACACCTTCAGAGCCCTGACCCACAATTTCAGAGGGCTTTGGCAAAGCCTTCTGAACAGGTTCAGATGCCTGAGTGTGCAAAGTCTTAGCTTCTGAAGATACCTTTGCTGAACTTCTTACAGGGAGCTTCTTCAGTTTTAGTTGAGGGGATGACTTGGATGGCTTGAACTCTCCTTTTCTAATGTCTCCCCGAAGCTCTTGCTCAAGAAGTTCAATGGTGCTTCCTCTTCTTGAGGCCTTTTCCGAAAGAACACTCTCCTTCAGAGTAGGAGATGGAGGTCTTGGAGTGATCTTGATCTTCATGCTCTTTAGGTTTGGCTCACCAAAAAAAATAGGAGATTTATGATCACAAAGTCTTTCAACAGGTACCTTAAAGTGCATGAGTACCTTCATAATGAGAGTATTGTGAGGAAGACTGCCAGCAGAGTCTCTAATCTTCTTCTGCATGTGGAACATGATGATGCTTGGAAGATTAAACTTCTTTTTCTGCAGCAAGTGAATCATGCAGAATCTCTCCAGTTCAGACACGTGGTTTCTGCTTCCACTCTTAGGGATTATTGAACACCCTAAGATGGAATGTAGAACTCTGACCTTTTCCAGCAAATTCTTAGAATCAAGGGACTTAGGTTCTTTCGTACCATACAACATCTTTGTATACAGCTTTTGTCCACCATTCTTCAACTCCCACCCAGGAGTGAAGGTCGCACCTTCAGCCTTTACACTGGTGATGGTGGAGAGGATTCCTTCATCAACAAACACTGAAATCCCTAGAACAGTAGCCTTGATGCTTTCATACACTCCTTTTGAGTTGGGTATTCCTCGAGCAGAAGCCCAGAAATCCACCACACTCTGTTCATGCCATTGACAGTTAATATGGTCAAAGAAGGAAGTTTATCCAGCAGCATCGAACTCTTCAGTCAAATCCATGCCAAGGTCGCGAAGCTCTTCAAGGTTTACTCCCTTTGATCTAACCACATTTGCACCAGAACTAGAAGTCTTCTTTGGTGCCATTGAAGTTGCAGAGGAAAACTTGATAGAAAAGTGGTTGCAAGAAGACGAAGAAGTTCAAACAGTGAGCTGAGAGAAATTGTAAGGCTTCTCCAACACACTAACTTCTGCATTTATAGACTGATGATGTAATGATGCCCTGTACCTGCTGTGCAGACTTCGTGTAACGTGCGAAGTGGGAGAGACAAAATAAGTGGAATTCAACCGTCTCAGATAGCCACGTCATCAAGTCATTTCAGACAAGTGAGAAGTTTCAGACACACATATAGATTTCAGATACCCCAAAATTTTAGACATGTCACAATTTCAAACATCCTGAAATTTCAGACGCTCTTAGCATAACAGACAACATACACAGTCAATTATTTGAAAATGCACATATGTTCAAGCTATTGCGTATGAACTTAAACCTATCTTCAGCCAGGGGTTTTGTGAATATATCCGCCCATTGATGCTCTGTGTCAATGAATTGTATATCAAAAACACCTTTCTGAACATAGTCTCTAATGAAATGATGCTTGATTTCTATATGCTTATCCCTAGAATGTTGAATAGGGTTTTTAGACAAATTAATAACACTAGTATTATCACACAGAACAGGTATAGCAGAGATAGGAATATTAAAATCCTCAAGTTGATACTTCACCCATAGCAGTTGTGAACAACAACCGCTTCTGCTGTTGATAAAGCGATGGTGCTTTGCCTTTTGCTTGACCAGTTGATCATGTTATTTCCAAAGAAATGACATCCTCCACTGGTGCTTTTTCTTTCTATTCTATCTCCAGCAAAGTCAGCATCACGGTATCCTATTAACCTGCAATCTTTGCTCCTCTTATAACATAGACCAAGATTAGTAGTACCATTTAGATATCTGAAAATTCTCTTAACAACTTTGTAATGAGTAATTTTTGGATCTGATTGAAATCTAGCACACAGACATACACTGAACATTATGCCAGGTCTGCTTGCTGTTAGATACAATAAAGAGCCAATCATTTCTCTATACAAAGTTTGATTCACTGGTTCTTCTTCTTCATCCTTGCTCAAAGAAGCAGTGGGATGCATAAGAGTTGACATGGGTTTGCAATCACTTAAGTTGAACTTCTTAAGCATTTCTTTTGTATATTTTTCCTGATGGATCCATATGCAATTAGAATCTTGCTTAATTTGAAGTACTAAGAAAAATTTTAGTTCTCCCATTAAACTCATTTCAAATTCTGATTGCATTAACTCAGAAAACTCTTTGCACAGAGAAGAATCAGTTGAACCAAATATAATGTCATCAACATATATCTGGACAAGTATAAGATTTTTGTTAGACTGTTTTCCTCAAAGAGTTGTATCCACTTTTCCTCTTTCAAAACCATTTTTGATAAGAAAACTGCTCAATCTGTCATACCAAGCTCTTGGGGCTTGTTTCAGACCATAAAGAGCCTTTTTCAGTTTGAAAACATGATCAGGAAAAGCAATGTCCTCAAAACCAGGGGGTTGTCTAACAAAAACTTCTTCTTCAATGAATCCATTGAGAAAAACACTTTTGACATCCATTTGATATAGTTTGATGCCATTATTTACAGCATAAGAGAGAAGAATTCTAATTGCTTCTAACCTAGTGATAGGGGCAAAGGTTTCAGTGAAGTCAACAACTTCTTGCTGATTGTACCCTTGAGCCACCAATCTTGCTTTGTTTCTGACCACTTTCCCTTCTTCAGACAGCTTGTTTTTGAACACCCATTTGGTTCCAATAATTGTTTTCCCATGGGGTTTAGGAACAAGTGTCCAGACATCACTCCTAACAAATTGATTTAGCTCCTCTATCATGGCTAGGATCCACCCTTCATCATGCAGAGCTTCATCAATGTTCTTTGGCTCAATTTCAGACAGGAGAGCAAAAGAATTCAGATTCTTGAATTTTGATCTTGTCTTAACTCCTTCTGAAGTGTTGTCAATGATTTGCTCTTTTGGATGATGTGACTTGTATCTCCAGTCAGGTTTCTGAGGTGATACAAGATCAGTCTGAGACTCAACATTTGCCTGAAGAGGTTCAGTGACAGATGGTGCTTCAGACACCTGTTCATCCTTCCTGCTGACATGAGTATTCAGCTCCATTCCTGCAAAATCCTCTTCTAGATCTGATAGTTCCCTATCAGTCTCTTTCTTGTCATTGAATTTAACATGAATTGATTCCTCTACAATTAAAGTTCTAGAGTTATACACTCTATAGGCTTTAGATGTTTCAGAATATCCTATGAAAAATCCTTTGTCAGATCTTGCATCAAATTTTCCAAGATCATCCTTGGTGTTGAGTATAAAACACTCACATCCAAAGGGATGGAAGTATGATATGTTGGGTTTTCTTCCTTTCCACAATTCATAGGGAGTCTTTTTCAGAATTGGTCTTACCAATATTCTGTTTTGAAGGTAGCAAGCTATGTTAATAGCTTCTGCCCAGAAAGATCTTGGTAAACTGCAAGAGTTGAGCATAGTTCTCCCCATTTCTTACAAACTTCTGTTCTTTCTCTCAACAACCCCATTTTGCTGAGGTGTTCTAGCCACAGAGAAATTGTGTGAGATCCCATTCTCATCACAGAACAGTTGAAGTTTGCATTCTCAAACTCTCCACCATGATCACTTCTAATGACATATATACAGAACCTTTTTTCATTCTGTACCTTCTTGCAGAATATTGTGAAATTCCTAAAAGTCTCATCCTTGCTTCTTAGGAATAACACCCATGTGTATCTAGAATAGTCATCAACAATGACCAAACCATATTTTTTACCACTAATAATTTCTGTTCTAATAGGACTAAACAAGTCAATATGTAACAGTTCTAAAGGTCTGCTAGTGGAAACAACATCCTTACTCTTAAAAGAGTGTCTTGTTTGTTTCCCTTTCAGACAGCTTTCACATAAAATGTCAGATTTGTAAGAAAGCTTGGGCAGTCCTTTAACAAGGTTGTATTTTGCTAACTTTGAGATTAATCTCAAGCTGGCATGCCCAAGTCTTTGGTGCCAAATCTATTTTTCATCTTCAACAGAAATAAAGCATTTTACATTTTGACTTGCCAACTCCTCTAGATCAATTTTATACACATTGTTGTGTCTCTTAGCAGTAAAAAGGATTTGATCAAGAGAGTCTTTGACTATACATCCTTCTTTAGTAAAAGAGACCACATATCCACTGTCACACAATTGACTTATGCTCAATAGATTGTGCTGAAGTCCTTCTACTAGAAGAACATTCTTAATAAGGGATAGAGGAGATATACCTACAGTCCCTATTCCTGTGATCTTCCCTTGCTGGTTTCCACCAAAGGTGACCACACCTCCTGCTTTGGGCCTAAGGTTTTGGAACAAAGACCTTTCTCCCGTCATGTGTCGCGAGCACCCACTGTCCAGGTACCATTTATGGGGTTTCCTTTGTCCTGTTAAACACATTTGCAACATGAATTATCAAGTTCTTAGGTACCCATATTCTTTTGGGTCCTTTCTTGTTAGATTTGGGTTTTGCTTTCCCTTTGTGTTTGCACTGAGCCACGTTGTGTCCAGGCTTGCCACAATGAGAACACCTAATACCTTTCTTTTTGCCTCTAGTAAATTTTTTGAAAATATGAGGTTCAGAAGTATCATGATCACAAAAGCCTAAACCACTTTTGTCAAGAGAGTGTCTTTGATTGCCAAGCAATCTATTAAGATTTTCTGTTCCTTTGACAAATTTGGCTAAGTCTTTTGTTAGCTCCTCAACTTGTTTCTGAAGTTTTTTGTTTTCTTCAGACACAGTTTGAGAACTGCTGCTTTCAGTCACAAGGATCTTTTCCTTGAGCATAATATTTTCTATCTCAAGAGCCTCATATTTACTACACATTTCTGTGTGAGCTTTAGACAGATTCTTATACTCATGGAAGAGTTCCTTGGAACTTTCCATCAGGTCATCATACATTTCTTGCAGAGTTAAGGGAAATACCTCAGACTTTGAGCTATCTGATGAGGGCAGGTTGGCCATAAGACACAGGTTGGCCTCTTCTGAAGTGTCTTCCTCTTCTTCTGAGGTAGACTCATCAAGATCCTCCCATGTTGCCATCAGACCTTTCTTCTTTTTGAAGAACTTCTTCTTCTTGAAGTTGTTCTTCTTCAATCTTGGACACTCAGTCTTCATAAGACCTGGCTGATTACACTCATAACAAATAATTTGTCATTTTGAGAATCTTTACCTGACTTACCCACTTTAGAGGTTAAGGGTTGGTTCTTTCTGAACTTTCCTCCGTTCTGCAGCATCCTCTTGATTTTCCTGCTGAGAAGAGCAAGATCATCATCTTCTGAACTATCTCCAGAATCTTCATCTGCTTCTGAAGTTTCCTCAGCTTGCATAGCCTTCATGCTGCCATGCCTAGGCTGTTTGGCCTTGGAGTTTAGTGCTAGAGATTTCTTCTGGATGTCATCTTCCCCAAGCTCAAGCTCATGAACTTTGAGAGATCCCAACAGTTCTTCTATTCTAAGAGAGTTTAAGTCTCTTGCCTCTTGAATGGCTGTAACTTTGGGTCTCCAGGACTTAGGCAAACTCCTTAGAATCTTTCTATTGTTGTCTCCAGATTCATAAGTTCTACCCAAGGACCTGAGTCCATTAGTTATGGTCTGAAACATCCCAAACATTTGATCAATGGTTTCAGATTCTTCCATCTTGAACATCTCATATTGATGTATGAGCATGCTGATTTTGGATTGCTTTACAGTCTCAGTCCCTTCTTGGGCAGCTGCAAGAGTATCCCAAATCTCCTTGGCAGATGAACATCCATGAACCTTCTCATACTCTGATTTATTCAAAGAACATATAAGATAAAGTTTGGCTTTAGCGTTCATTTGAACTCTAGCCTTCTGTTCCAAGGTCCATTCAGCCTTAGGTATTGGCACTCCATTATGCATAGGCACATAGTCTCCATCAGTGACCATGTCCCAGACATCAATGTTGTTGCTCTCAATGAACAACTTCATACGATCCCTCCAGTAGTGGTAGTCCACTCCATTTAATGCTGGAGGTCTTGTAATAGAGGCTCTTTCGGTGATGTATTGCCTGTTGTTGGAAGCTTCCATCTGGATCTTTAGTCCTCAACACTTGTTAGGTGCTCAACCCTGAGTTGAGCTCTGATACCAACTGTAGAAACACAGGGAAACACTAGAAGGGGGTTGAATGGTGTTTCTTAATATTTTATGGAAGCTTTTCGCAATCAGTGAGTTTTAAAAACGTTTCAGACAGGTTTAAGGTGCTGTCTGAAGTTTCTTAAGACGACTTCTGAGAATGTCTTTTGAAAGGTTTCTTGCTTTTAAAATATCAGAACAATTTTTCAACACCCTTTGATTAGAATAAATAAATTGACAAGAGATAAGGGTAAGAAAACTTAGCCAAGAAATTTATCCTGGTTCACTCACTACCACTGTGAGCTACGTCCAGTCCCAATGCCAACTAGCACTTGGATTTTCTCTTAATCTTTACCAAGATTACAAGTATTCTTTTACAGACAAGCCTTTCCAGGCTCAACAACCAAGTATTCTTTTACAGACAAGCCTCTCCAGGCTCAACAACCAAGTATTCTTTTACAGACAAGCCTCTCCAGGCTCAACAACAATTTTACAAAGAAAATAAGTCTAAGCTCTTAAACTGTATCAGTTTGAAGCTTAAACAGAGACAATGTACAATACAACTGAGGTATACTCAGGATATACAAATTGTGTACAAAGATAATTTTATCAGAGTGAATGAAAACTTGCAGTGTGATATTCTCTTAGACTTTCTTGTATGTTGAATCACTCTATGTATTCTTGCTCACTTCCTTAAAAGTTTGATGGTCTTCATGAAGAGGTATTTATACCCAATCTTCAATCTGTTGAAACTTCAATCCATTGAAACTTCAATCCGTTGAAAAATCATCGTTTAGAGATAACATTAAATGCTATTTAATCCGTTGTGAGACATGCTTCTGAGAGTTCTGATTTTTCTGACACTGTACAAGGTTGCTGCTGCCATAAAGCTGCTACTTTTGTTGCTGCAGAGGCTGCGTTGCAGAGATTTCCTCAGTGGTGTATGAAATTCAAAAACACCAGGAAAGGTCTCTGTGTTCCTTGCCATAAATGTGTTTGAAAAGGTACGTGCAGCAGAGACTCAGAAAGGTCTTCACAAACTTCAGCAAAGGGTGCCACGTCATAAATGAGACTTCAGACGGGCTTCAGAAGACTTTAACTCCTCAGACAGGTTGAAGACACTTCACATAATCTTAGTGGCTTGCTAAAAGCATAGATAAACCATTAAACCATATATGCATCTATGATAAATATTTTAACTCAAATTTGTTAAGCATTAAAACTTGGGAATTTAGCTGTCTTAAACATCATAATTTCCATTATGATATTTTTGAGACTCAACACTCTCTCTGACGACTAGGAGTGGATGGATCCACTCCACGAGCTCCACTCCCATCTGGACATGTAGCTGGAATGACCTGTACATCTAAAATGTATCCCCGCAACGTGGGGTGAGACTAATGTCCCAGCAAGCATAACCATGCAATCATACAGTGTAGGGAGGCAAACATATGAGATGCAACACATAACTCAACACATCATGCATAACTATTTCAATTACCACATTACAACTTCACTTAACCATTGTTTAATGCAAAATTGGAACATACATATGTTATGCATGCCCTGCATTACCCGACAGACGGGGTCTTTTCACTATCTCGGGCTAGACCTGAGCTCAGACTACAAGGAACGTATTCCTTGGGCATAACATCGCCAATTAACTGGGGGCCGAAACTCGTGTTTTAACTGGGGACTGAAGTCCAATTAACTGGGGACTGAAGTCCAATCTTGATTAATTAAGGTGAACTGGGCCGAAGCCAAAACCTGGGGCCGAAGCCAAATTCATTTTAAACTAGGAGCCGAAGCTCAAATTCATTTTCCAATTAACTGGGCCAAAGGCCTGAATGCAATGCACAAAGATTACAAATAACACATGTCTCATAATAGATCTAAACATTCTCATAGCCATAATGAAACCCCATCATGCGAATCTCATAACCCAACCCCCCAATCAACATTAGCATGTTCCTCAAGCATAAATCATAGACTATAAGACAATAATAAAAAGGGGATGGGTGAAGCCCTAACATATAAGCCCTAACTCATGCCTCTAATCACATTACTCATTTCAAAATCAAGCATAGAACATTAACAATCATTCATGGGCATGCATGGCTAAAGGAAGGGGAATGAGGGGTTAGGGGTTCATTCAAGAGATTCAAGCAAGGATGAGAGTGGGTGTGTGAGTTATACTCACCTCAAAGGAAGCTCAAAGAAAAGTGGATGAAGTTGGTGAAGGTTGGGGGTGAATATCCTCCAATTCCCAAAATTCTCTAACCTAGGGTTTGAGCAACAAAACCATAAATGCAATCAATCCACTATCCACCCTAGATTTGCATAAAACCAACTCTAATCAACAATAATAGCAAGGGGGAGAAGAATGGGAAGCATACAATGAGATAGCAACAAGAATCCAAGAAGGTGAGAACCACACTCACTTTGAAATGGAGGAACAATGGAGGAATGGAAGAATGGAGGGGAAGAGGATGAAGATCCAAGCTCCAAGAGATGGTGGAGAAGCCTCCCAATCAAGCTCTCCTTCTTCTCCCAGCTTCCTCTCTCTCTAGTATCACCCCTCTCTCTAGAACCCTAGAGTGAAGAGAAATGAAGAAGAAGAAGTTGAAATACGTTTAAAACGGACCAAGACGCGTACCTGCGCTCAGGCTGCGCTTCAGCGCAGCTGGAGCGCGATTTTTCCTAAATTCCTCTGTTTCCTGCGCTCAGGCTGCGCTGCAGCGTAATCTGGAGCGCAGAAAACATATTGGGATTCCTCAGTTTCTTGACAGCTTTCTCGCCTAAGCAAGAATGCGTCTATTCGGGGTCCAAACGAGATCGGAATACTATCATATTTTTCTGGGCATTGAGTTGATCATTGAAACAAAAAAATAATAAGTACATTGACAATAATAATGTGGATAAAAATAATTAGTTATACCTTTGTCTTTTCACTTAGACGATAATCAACAAAAGTTGCCCAATGGTCTCTATTTACTCCTTCTGGGACCATTGTGATTAGTTCATCTCTTGTACGCGTGTTATCATCCCTAGCATGCCACAAATCTTGCCTATGCTCTCTCCATCTCAAGCCAAGCGATTTAAATACATAACTCTTTTGAAGGTCGGAGTGAATATCAAATTTACCCTTCAAATTAGAAGATGAAAGTTAACAGACATTAATTCATAATGTATTTGAATTGGTTTACAAAATAATTAAAAGGATACACCTATTACCTTAATACCATTCTCATATGCAATTCTCTTGTAATCACTAGGAACTTTCTTCCAATTTTCATAGCTTATTGGAAAGTAAGAGAAGTCTCTCCCAATGGAACCTAAGAACCTAGTCAATAATCCTCCACTCTCTCCAACAGGTTGGCCTTCGCCATTCCATTCCAAGACAATCCTTTCATTAGAAGGAAGTTCCTAAACATTTTTAACAATGACCTCTTTTGTCTTTATTGTGCCATGCTCATCTATGAATGAATACTAAGCACATGTAAATAAGAGCATCAAATTAAAATGCATTGTAATCTCATGACATGAAAACACGTCAAGTTCCCTTACGCCTTGCATTTTGAACTTGTGTTCTAATAACTTCATTATCTTCCTCTTCATCTTCATCTTCACCATTACCATCATATTCTACCTCAATTGAAGGTTGAGTGGTAGGCTCAGGTGCAGGTGCACTTCGAGCTTGAGTTCCTGAAAAAATCAGAATAATCGTCAATTTTAGAGATAATATAGACATAAACAATATACAAAAAAGAGAACAAAGTTGTGAGGCTAGGTACTAGGCGCAAGTGTAGGTTCACCCTGAGTACTAGACTCAGGTGCATGTGCACGTGGAGCTTGATTTTCTGGAAAAGACATAAAAAATTCATCAACTTAAGAGATAATATTGACAGAATAATCAATATACAAAAAAAGAAAACAAAGTTGTGAGGCTAGGTACTAGGCGCAAGTGTAGGTGATGTTGATGACGAGCACTGGGCCCAAATGTTGGATCATGTGGAGGATGAGGAGGATGAATGTTAATGGTAGAAGGAACTCGTATAGAAGAGCCACCTTGAATCCCTTGTGTTGCTGAGTTGGGATTCTTCCTATAAAATTGTTTTGCCTTGAGGGTTCCTAGAAAAATATCAGAAGAATCACAATTTTCATACATAATATAGATAGAATCAGTATATACAATATTAAAACAAGAACAAAAACAATAGAAGAAGTCATGCCTAATTACAATCAGCAGAGTACCTAATTGCTCACAACAAAATAGTCATAAACTCTATCTCTTCAAAGGATCAGCAACTTAGGTTGTAAAGTAATAGTCACCTCTAAACAAACTGAAGTAATTAAACTAAAAGAACAACGATGATGACATGAAAGACCTTTACTCTCTCAATAGCAAGGATGCAACTGTTCACTTTGGAGGTATCTCGGTTGTAAATTACCCAAAGGGAGGAAAACCCCTAAATCGTTGGGGTAGACCCATTAAACTTTAAGATCTAATTTGGCGTAAAATTAGCTATATATATCTTCAAAGTCATGAGGAGTCTCTGTTTCATGTTATTAGGTTACTCTTTTATGGTATAATATATATGGTGTGTAGGAAAAAGCTCGAAGATCTAAAAAAATATTTAAATGAAGGTCTTCTGTAGCTGTGGAAGCTGTAATGAAGGACATAAATTACATATGTACTTTAATAAAGTACTCTGTAGTTAATTTGATGAATGGGTACTCAAAAAGAGTACTCTATAGATCTGTACTGTGTGTTTGTTGTTGTGTACTATATGAAGTCTAGCTGTGAAAGGAAATTAAAGTACCTATTATATTATATATGGTCTCCGCTTGTTCTCAAGATCCCATCACTTCCCAAACACATCATGGAAATGTTCTAAACAAGAAAATAACAAAACAAAAACAACTCAGTTTTGTCTATGATGCGAAAAGGCACTAAAAACAGGTAATAAATTTATAGTATGTTTGATCACTATCAAAGTGACGAAAAGAAGGAAAAGAGATCAAAAGGACCAGAACAAAAGAATATTCAAAAGCATTCACTTCATCCAACAAAATCAAAACCAAAACCAAAAACAGAGAAATTTCAAGAATAAAAGAAGTCATGCCTAATTACAATCAACAGAGTACCTAATTGCTCACTACAAAATAGTCATAAATTCTATCTCTTCAAAGGATCAACAACTAAGGTTGTAAAGCAATAGTCACCTCTAAACAAACTGAAGTAATTAAACTAAACTTCATACTCTCTTGGAGTTAAAAAACTTCAAGCATCAAGTTGAAACTTTTCTGAGTGCAGAAAAGAAGAACAACTCTATATCTGGTGAAGCAAAAAATGCTATTGGGGATGTATTTGATGAGCAATTGGGCATTACTCTTCTCTTCTTTGGAGCTGGTGAACATGTCAATACCTCTGGCATTCTGAACCTTTTAGCCTTTAGTGTAGCACAACCTTTTAGCACAACCACTTGATATATAACAAACTTAATATATTTTCACCCATGAAAGAAACACTCTATGGTCCCCCCCCCACCGCCACACCCAAAACCCCTCTTTCTCTAATTGATTTGAGTCCAGTTTAGACACGCACACACCACCAAGACCGTTAGGGTGGCCTTTGGAATTGTAAAAAGCTCTAACTAGTTGAAAATTTTGTTCCCTCACATCTAATTGATTCTCTTCACTCATAAACCTCTCCGACCTAAACTCAAGTAATGAGAAAGAACAAGAAAGAACTTACGAGAAAAGATGAGGAACAAGAAAGAACTTACGAGAACCACTTGATCCCTCAAAGCTCGCTCACTTGAATCACTTCCTTTTCGCACATAATGTAGCCTAAAGAAAAATCAGTAAGAATAATGATTCACACAATGCAATCATGCAATGTACCGATCAAACCCTAAGAAAATTGAGGATAGAGGAGGATTGACTCACCGCACCCCACCGGAGAAGACAACAACGAAGGATTGACTTAGGGCACAACGCACAGAACAAATTGCTTTTGTTCAGCAAAAGGAATGTGTCGAGATGATTTTAGGGAGAAATAGAGTGAGTGGAGAGGTAAGTTGATTTTGGGGGAAAATAGAGTGAGTGCTGAGCGCCAAATGAAAAAAAATTTTCGCACCAAATTAATATGAATTTACTGGGGTTTAACCCCTACTAATGTTTGTTTAGTTTTAATAATTATACTTTAAAATCGTCACAAATTTATAAAAAATTATAAAAGTATTTTGCTGCGGTTATAACCGTAAGAAAAAAATGAAACCTTACCCGCGGTTAAATAACCCCAGTTTATTGGTATCACTTAAAGACGGTTTTCGTAACCCTGGTCAAACAACCCCTACTAAAACCTAGTTAGCTGGGGTTATAATAACCCCAGCAAAATAACCCCTACTAATGACCTTTTTTTTATAGTGCTCTTATTAATTAATTTGTCTCTTTGCTTATAAAAAAATGCAAATCGTATTTGTATTATACATTTAATTTAAACGAAATAAATATAATTTATGTTGAATATAAGTAAAAAAATATGAAGAATTAAACTAAAAGAATGAATGATATCTGCATTTAAGACAATCATAATTGTATTTTTTATTTACAAACTCTTATTAATTTATCAACTATGTCGTTTCCTTAACTGAGAGACCAAATAGTATGAATTCCAGGAACATTTTTTTCCTCCCTGCATTTTAGATGAAAAATTTACTATATCAGTATTTATAGTTAACCCATAAAAAATATAACATTATAATAAAATAGTGTAACGTCCTAATTTCTTAACCTAAGAATAATGTCCGTTAGAAACATTATTCTGAATTTCTGAAATTATTTCGCGCATTTCGTGTATCGACATATAAATCACGCAATGCTTAAGCAATCCAACGTTTGCTTAGGCTTCCACGAAAACTCATCAATCATTATTTTCCATATTAATTCCTAATTAAGAACCTAGGGGGAGAACCTACACTTTGAGTGTATAGCTCATAAAACTCCTACCGGAAATCCGGCAGAGTTTCCCCTGAAAATTGGACATTTCCCAATTTTCCAACTTAGCTTGAAATCCAGAAAAATACCAGTACAGTTTATAATAGCACAAGATAATCTCAATCT
Organism: Sesbania bispinosa; assembly: GCA_026901365.1. Classification (NCBI taxonomy): domain Eukaryota; kingdom Viridiplantae; phylum Streptophyta; class Magnoliopsida; order Fabales; family Fabaceae; genus Sesbania; species Sesbania bispinosa. Next base: position 224,352 of record QLOH01000937.1, on the reverse strand, counting down.
ACAATAAGGCCTCCATGGCCAAATTAAACTGTCTACATTAATACATCGTTAACTATCAATAACAGTTGATCCTTCGCTAAGAATCTCTCTCTGACCAGTAGGAGTGGATGGATCCACTCCACGAGCTCCACTCCCATCTGGACATGTAGCTGGAATGACATGCACATCTAAAATGTATCCCCACAACGTGGGGTGAGACTAATGTCCCAGCAAGCATAACCATGCAATCATACAATGTAAGGAGGCAAACATATGAGATGCAACACATAACTCAACATATCATGCATAACTATTTCAATTACCACATTACAACTTCACTTAACCATTGTTTAATTCAAAATTCGAACATAGATATGTTATGCATGACCTGCATTACCCAGCAGACGGGGTCTTTTCACTATCTGGGGCTAGACCTGAGCTCAGACTACAAGGAACGTCTTCCTTGGGCATAACACCACCAATTAACTGGGGGCCGAAACCCGTGTTTTAACTGGGGACTGAAGTCCAATTAACTGGGGACCGAAGTCCAATCTTGATTAATTAAGGTGAACTAGGCCGAAGCCAAAACTCGGGCCAAAGCCAAAACCTGGGGCCGAAGCCATTTTTACTAAGGCCGAAGCCAAATTCATTTTAAACTGGGAGCCGAAGCTCAAATTCATTTTCCAATTAACTGGGCCAAAGGCCTGAATGCAATGCACAAAGATTACAAATAACACATGTCTCATAATAGATCTAAACATTCTCATAGCCATAATGAAACCCCATCATGCAAATCTCATAACCCAACCCCCAATCAACATTAGCATGTTCCTCAAGCATAAATCATAGACTATAAGACAATAATAAAAAGGGGATGGGTGAAGCCCTAACATACAAGCCCTAACTCATGCCTCTAATCACATTACTCATTTCAAAATCAAGCATAGAACATCAACAATCATTCATGGGCATGCATGGCTAAAGGAAGGGGAATGAGGGGTTAGGGTTCATTCAAGAGATTCAAGCAAGGATGAGAGTGGGTGTGTGAGTTATACTTACCTCAAAGGAAGCTCAAAGAAAAGTGGAATGAAGTTGGTGATGGTTGGGGGGGAATATCCTCCAATTCCCGAAATTCTCTAACCTAGGGTTTGAGCAACAAAACCATAAATGCAATCAATCCACTAATCCACCCTAGATTTGCATAAAACCAACTCTAATCAACAATAATATCAAGGGGGAGAAGAATGGGAAGCATACAATGAGATAGCAACAAGAATCCAAGAAGGTGAGAACCATACTCACTTTGAAATGGAGGAACAATGGAGGAATGGAAGAATGGAGGGGAAGAGGATGAAGATCCAAGCTCTAAGAGATGGTGGAGAAGCCTCCCAATCAAGCTCTCCTTCTTCTCCCAGCTTCCTCTATCTCTCTAAAACCCTAGAGTGAAGAGAAATGAAGAAGAAGAAGCTAAAATACGTTTAAAACGGACCAGGACGCGTACCTGCACTCAGGCTGCGCTTCAGCACAGCTGGAGCGCGATTTTTCCTAAATTCCTCTGTTTCCTGCGCTCAGGCTGCGCTGCAGCGCAATCTGGAGCGCAGAAAACATATTGGGATTCCTCAGTTTCTTGACAGCTTTCTTGCCTAAGCAAGAATGCGTCTATTCGGGGTGCAAACAAGCTCGGAATACTATCATATAATATATCAAACTGAAGCCCCGGAAATAAGATTTCTAATGAAAGTGGAATCACCTTAATTGGACACCCTAGTCTCTAGATATTTGGGAATTAGTGCACCAAGGTCATTAGGCCTAACTCCTAAAATTAAGCAATAACCTCGGTTTGTGCCCCTCTTGGTTCCAATTCATTTTTCTCCTTCTCAAATCTAATTCCTCTCCATGAAAACCTTATTCTAACTTAGTTCCTCTCATTCAAAACCTTTCCCCACTTTAATTCTTGATAATTTAATTCCCTAATTTCTTGTCTGAAATCACACTTAACCGCCGAATTCTCACCCTACTTCTAACTTCCCTCTCTTGGCTGGGTTCACCACCTAAGGCTTTCCTTTTGTTTCCTATGTTCCAATTTCTGGGATGTTACAAATAGCAATTAAATTGAGTAATTAATATTGTTTACCTTAAAAAAAAATCTGTTTTTGGTGTCGACATTTTGTTTTCAATTATACCCCTAGTTTATTTTAAAATTACTTTAAAAATTCACGACTTAAATGATAAAGATAATATTTTAAATTAAAATTAATAAAAAAGGGATTAAAATTAAAATAAGAAAAAATAAAATCAATTCGGATTTGAATTTGAATTGTAAAAATAAGGATTAGTGTTAAAAAAGTTATTATTAAAAAAACAGAATTCAGTATATTTTCCAATTTAAAGAATGATTTGAATTTGAATTATTAATCTATACTTTTCAAAATTACTTTAAAAATTTACGACTTAAATGATAAGAATAATATTTTAAATTTAAATTAAGAAATAGAGATTAAAATTAGAATAGAAAAAATAGAATTAACCAAGATTTGAATTTGAATTGTAAAAATAATGATTAGTGTTAAAGGATAATATTTTAAATTTAAATTAAGAAATAGGGATTAAATTAGAATAGAAAAAATAGAATTAACCAGGATTTGAATTTGAATTGTAAAAATAAGAATTAGTGTTAAAAAAATTATCATTAAAAAAACCAGAATTCAGTATATCCTTCAAATTTAAAGAATGATTTGAATTTGAATTATTAATCTCCACTTTTCAAAATTACTTTAACAATTCACGACTTAAATGATAAGGATAATATTTTAAATTTAAATTAAGAAATAGGGATTAAAATTAGAATAGGAAAAAATATAATCAAACAAGATTTGAATTGAATTGAAAAAAATAAGGATTAGTGTTAAAAAAAATTATCATTAAAAAAATCAGAATTCAGTATATCATCCAAATTTAAAGAAGGATTTGAATTTGAAGTATTTAAGAATATAAATAAACCAATTTTACGTTTTTCCCAAAAAAAATGCGGATAGACAGGCACAACAGTGCCTGTCTTTCTGCTAGTGTGTATATATATATTCTGAAAAAGCGCATTGCTTACTTTTGTTTAGGATAATAATTTGATATCGTTTACTTGATTGTCATTATCTAATTCACTCCAATCTGATAAAGTTTATCTAACAACCTCTTTATAAATTGAATTGGAGAGTGTTTTATCCAAATTCAAATATTAAAATAGATAAACAATATTAGTTATTAGATAATCACAAATTTTTTAAAAAATTTACAAACGGTTACCAAGTCAATGTTCAGTCCTATGATAGTAATAGCAAGCAAAGTCAAAATAATCTTTGAATTCAATCCGTTCTATTTTTTCTGGATTTTTCACTATTTCAGTCAAAATCAAATATTTCAGTCAACCAACTTAGAATTGGAAATTTCAGAATCAAAGATCATTTGAAACCGGCCAAAATTGAAATTTTTATTTGACCACCCCACTCTCAAAATCCAAACATTTCATAATAAGGGAAAGGATCCAAAACTGCCCAAATTAAAAAAATTCATTCAACCGCACTTAGAATTCGAACATTTCGGAATCAGAGAACATCCAAAACCAATCAAAATTGAGTAAAACCTAACATAATTCATGAGTAAAACCAGCATTGTCTGGTTGCAATTTCTTTATTTTGTTTTATGGTGAACAATTGCAGAAAAATTGCTTTTGGTAACATGAATGATTACCAAAGAACTAACCAGGACATTAAAAACTTCAGGATTAGATTGAAATTCAAGCATTTCCACCTTCTTCACTCTTCATCAAATCCGCAACTTCATCCTGCAAAGCAGGCTCGTAGGTTTTCACATTGGAATCAAAAGTTTCTTTCTTTCTGGTGTTGCCGACACTTTGCTCCTCAAATTCATTATCCCTGCATCAACCAAAAAATAAAAAAAGTATCAGAGTGGCACGCGTGCATCTCCCTCTATTCCCTCCGCTTCTCCTCCTCTTGGTCGTGCCCCTCTTTTTCTTCCATCTTCCCTCTCTTAGGTTTCTGCTACTCCGCCTCTCCTCATCTTGGTTGCGCCCCTCTTCTTCTTCCATCTTCTCTCTCTTAGTTTCTGCCGTTCAAAATGAAAAATAGTGGTTGTGTGCTTTTAGAATGGGGCGTGTACGAGGGAAGAGAATGAGGGAGGTTGAGTGAGAATGAGGGGAGCAGAAAAGCATTTCGGAGAATAAATTAAAATCGGGTAGTGGGTGGGTGGGAGGGAGATAAAGCAGCTAATTTTGTAATCTGTTTGTTTTTATATATATATATATATTTACTTGTTTGAACTCATTTTTTTTGGTTGATGTGTTTTATAAAAAAAACAAATCAGGGGTATTATTGTCTGGAAAAAGTGGAAACCAAAAAAAGGAAATTACTTTTATATATAGGTATAGATTACATTGATGCTATGCGATGTTTTCCTTAAAATAGAAAAATGTCGTTTGAAATACACTATCTATTAACTGTCAAACTAAGGTTATATTTACTAAACATTTCTATTTTGAAAAAGTAAATAACTTATTATAAATTAACTAAATAAGTTATAAATTAGTTTCTATATCTTGCCAAACATACTTATAACATATTCCACCCCCTGCTACCTTAATTTAAAGACACACATGCAGAAGAATTAACACAGCCGTGAGAAGCCATTTAATTAAATAGCTTATATTTAAAGTTTATTACGTTCATGTAAACAAAATTTTTTATTTTATAAGTCAATCTTTTTCTACCTAAACAAATTTTCTACCTTTAGGGTTTTGTTCAAGACTTATAAATAAAATAGTCAATTGTAAAGAGAAAAAAAAATCTCTATACACAACAAAAAATAACATAGAGTAGCATGCACCGAAATCGAGTAAAAGTGCATGTTAATAATAAAATTTTTAAAATATGAATAAAAAGCTAAATTTAAAAGTTGAATTCAATCACTATAAAAATATTGGAGAATTGATCTAGTATTCTTTAATTTCTAATATTTTATTATCCATTTACATAAGTATTCTAATTATTCATTGATGAGTTAATTAAGAGCTATTTACCCCTAATTCTTAGGTATGTAAACTTGTTCATTAATTACCACAACACTAAGCAAACAGGTCTTTGGAGTGCGGTTTGGGCGGAACCGCACTCCTAAATTATTGGACTGCAGTTTAGTACATAACCGCGCTCTTATTGTAGCCACTACACGTGGAATCGCACTATAATGTCTCTTAACCCATATTCCACTTAACCTAACCTATCTCGCGTGGAGCTATAGCATGAACTAGCCTCCACTTTTGCTACAGTGCGAACGAACCCGAAGCCCTCTTTCTCGTTTCCATATTGTTCTTCTCGCTGCCTCTAAAGGTCGAAGACGACGAAGTAGAGAAGTCGCCCTAGGCTACGATGAGGCTCTTTCTTGTTTCTCGTTGCCACCTTGTCGGAGCCATCGCTCTCCATATGTTCCTTCTTCGTTCTCACTGCCTCTTTAAGCTTGAAGACGAGGACGTAGAGAAGTCACCCTAGGCTACGGTGAGGTATCAATCTGTTCTATCTCTTGGGGTTCTTTCTCTCATGGTTCTATTCTTGTCTTTCTCTCATGGTTTCACAATGTTTCTTGTTCTGGGCTTATTTCTTGGATTTTTTAAACCTAGGAATTTTGGTATTCTGTAATTTAGAAATTTAGGGGTAGTAGGTTAAACCTTTGGTTTCCTCAAATCTCACGGTTTTGTCCTTTTTGTTTGCAATTCCATTCTGAATTTGTGTTATTTTAGATTAAAGGGAAAAATAAAAAAGAGTGAATGTTTTGGGGATGATTTTTCAAGACTTGCGCCTGAAATTCCAGATTGTATATGTATCATTTGATCAAGAAGGAAGTTTCAATTAAGAGGCATTGGGAGAGGAACATATAGGACAATGACTCCAAGTTTAGGTTGATTCTTGTGGAGAGTAGAATCCAACGACTTGCTCGCTATTACAAGACTGAGAAGCTCCCGCCAGTCTGGAAGTAGTAAGTACTCTGCTACCCTACCCATTTTCTTTTTGCCACTGGTCTTTACAATGCTAGTTTGGTTGCTTTTGGTAAGCTGGAAACTTGGCTTTACTCACCAGTTAAGTAGATTTTTATTTGGAAAGGAGATTACTAATGCCTTGGATTTTGTCACGTGTAAATAAATTACTTTGGTTTACTTGAGTTTTGATACCTAAAGCACTTGTTACAATGATTTTGGCAATCCTCCCCAAACTCCGCACTTGAACTAGCTTTTAGGATTGAGTTATTCCCAATCCATTCTCAACTCTAACACATCTTTTTTGCCATCCACTACCTAAATTGTTAGCATTTAAATAATGTGGTTATGGGCTTTGGCACCTTTTATTCACCAAAGAAAAAAGAAAGCATTTCTAAACTCATTATGGCCTAGGAGTAAAGATGCTAGAAAGACAAGAACATGCATGCATGAATCAGTGAGAGAGGCAACATCAAATGTGTCGGGGAGAAAACTGATGACTGAAACTTAGTTTTCTTTCATGGGCAAAATTTACTATACAATAATTTTCAATTCCTCTTTCTTTAATAACTACATTTTTGGATGTCTCCTGTTTGATTTTACTCTCTTTTTAATGGAGGAGAAAAAGGTCCAAAAATAAATTCTAGTCCTATTTGTTTAATATGTATATGTGATGCTCTCCTTTATGAGAGAACATTGTAACATGTCCCTACATTCAACAACATTTGAACCTCCTCAGATTTATGTCATGTTTGCTGCAAGTCATTTCTAAGGTTGCCATTCATAGATCACAACATTTGTGAGAGATTCTTATAATTCAAATTTGAAACTTGATTTATTCTCTTGGCCTTCTAAAGGGTAGACTCTCAAATATTGACTTTAATTGTAAGGAATTGTATATGATTGTTTTAAGTTTGTGTGAAGCTTATTGTCTGATCTTAGTGTTGGGAAACTATATGATGTTGCATTGAACTGATTTTATTTTTCAATGGGTTCAAAATCAAATGTGCTTAAGCCCAAATTTTGCCCCAAATCTGATAACATTCTTGGTTTTTCTTGTTTGTTAGTGTGAAAGTGTTAACAAGATCTTAGCTTGCATCAAGCAGCTGAATTATTTGTGGAACTTATTAGCATATGAATATTAAAAAATGTTTTATGGATCTATTGATCAGAGGAAGGAAAATATTTATAAAAGATATAATATTTAGCCTTTTCCCATCCCTCTTTATAATGTGTTTGACTTATTCCATACCACTCACTTCGCCACATGTTATTATGGCTTTCAGCTTGCTTTGGATGTCTTGCAAACCAAGGCAGAGGCAGAAATCAGCAAAGCCAGAAAACTTATAGCTGAAAAAGATGCAGAGTTAAATGTTGCTGAAGAAAGTCTTTCAAGACTCAAGGAGGTATTGTATCTGTGTTCTTATGGACTTTTAATCCACTAATGTAGTAAGATTATCTGGCATTTTCCTGGCTTAATGGTTAGCTTTTATTAAATTTTAAGTCAGTTTTGGATAGAAATTTTGTTTATGAAATTGAAAAATAAAATAAAAAAACATATCCACATACTGTGATACATTAGATTAGAACATCCTCTAAAGTGGTATATATGATCGGTGGGCGCCATTATTTAACCATTACTTTGGTTTAACTAACAGTAAATCCATCTTAGTTAACCATGATTTCCCCACACAGCTAAATCATCAAATCCTAAAAATTCACTTTGATTCTTAATTTCTAATAATAAAGGGAGTGAAAATCTATGGTCAAAGCAGAGTAACATATTAGAGGTAACCATTGGCGCTCCCTCATATGTTACTTTGACTATCTCATCCATATCCATGATCACAATTCTCTCCCAAATGCATTCATGTGCTTTTCACTCTTTTCCTTCTCCCCACAAAGTATCTCAACCACTTTTATGGAGACACTGAAAACCAAATTGTAAGACCCCATAAACTAGACTATGGCTATACTTAAATTAACAATGATTGAAAAGTATAATCATATCCCACTGTATTTACACTCCTTTCTTTTCACCTGCTCAAAGCATATAGCTTATCTCTATATCAAACACCCTCAACTATTTACTGGATTATAAAATGTATGTGGATATCAATTTTCAGATTGTAGACCAAGCACTACACCATACTTTTACTTTCTACTTCTTAAGTCTTTATTATATGAACTTTGTAATTTGTTGAAGCTAGGAAAAAATATATACATGTCTGGACTAAAACATTGATACATGTTTTTCTTTGTCCAAAACATTGATAATTTTGTGTCAAGCACAAGTTCGAAGGTATAAGTGTAACATCCCGAGATTAGAACCTGAAAGGACATAGTGAAAGTCTTAAGTTATGGGTTCGATCAAGAGAAGAAGGACTAAGTTAGAAGGGAAATTTAGAAGGAGAACTAAGTGGAGAAAGAGAGGAGTTTTGGTTGTGAGGGAGTGCGCTTCAGCACGCTCCGGGGGCTTCAGCACGCTCCGGGGCTGCAACACGCTCTGGAGGCTTCGGCACGCTCTAGAGGCTTCAGCACGCTCTGAGGGCTGCAGCACACTCAGAGGGCGCTTCAGCGCACTTGATTAAGTGATAATATGAAGGGCTTGGTAAGCGCGCTTCAGCACACTTTGGGGGCTGCAGCACATCCTGGGGGGCTTCAGCGCACCCGTCCCTGTCAGTGCTTTTATGCGCTACAACTTAAGGAGCTTGTGCGCTCCAGCGCACAATTAATGTGCCCCAGCGCACATTTACTTGCCTGGCTTTTAAGCCCCGCATGACCTCTTCCTCGTCATTTTCTCTTCTTCTTCTTTCTTAGGGTTAGAGAGAGGGTGAGGGAATCTAGAGAGAGAAAGTGCTAGGGAGAAGAGGGAGATGAAGATCAAGGGGAAACTCCACCATTCTCAAGCTTGGGATCACCTTCACCTTCCTCCTCTACCTCCATTTTCTCCTCCCCCTTTTCCTCCATTGTTCTCCATTAGAGGTGAGTGTGGTCTCACTCACTTTCTCTTGATTTTTCTCTTATGCATGCTCCCCATTCTTCCTCCCCTTTCTATTATTGATGATTATGTTTAGATTATGCAAAATCTAGGGTTGATTGTTAGGTTTATATGAATATATGATTTTGGCTCAAACCCTAGGTTAGGGGATTTGTGGATTTTTGGTGAAATTGACGATTGTGATGTTGTACCCTTGAAATGTGTTCATTTATGCATACTCTCATGTTCATGGAATTATTATCATGTTGTATGTTCCCAATTACACTTATTTTAAAGGAAGGACTTGGGTCTTATGACCTCATGTTTTGAAAGAATGAAATTTGGGTCTTAGGACCTCATGCTTTGATAGAGGAGGATTTGGGTCTTTGGACCTTATGTAAAAAGAGGGGTCTTCGGACCAAATGAGGGGTCTTCGGACTAAAGAGGTACAAGAGAGGTAATCACATTTACTCCTAGGCCAAGGGGTAAATGGGATTCCTCCATTAAAAATGAATTTCATGCATAACATCCTTGTTTGACTAATTAAAACTTAATGAGGGTGGCCCTGGACGACGGTCCTTGGTCACATGGTCGAGCGCTCAAAAGAGGTAACAGTGAAAAGACACCTGGGTGTGGGATACACACTTGATTGCTCCTTGAGGGAGATTTTGATTGAATTACGTGGCATGACATATATGACTGAATATCTGTTGCATGATCATCGTTGCACTTATAATTACTATTGCATGATTAACATTATATGTATTGGATTGCCATCAATAATGTTTTCTTGAATTGATTTAGCTTTGTTCATTAATGTGTCTTCTGTATTGCCTCCCCACACTACACACACTATTACCCCACTCACTGGGATGTAGTCTCATCCCACGTTGTGGGAATTATGTTTCGGCTGTGCAGGTCGGTGTCATATTCTTGGCGGAGCAGTTGAGGACTCAAGTGGAGTAGAGGATAGGATTTGTAATTGTAGATTAATACTTAGGGGGTTGATGTATTATAATGGGACTTAGTTTGGCCGTGGAGGCTTAGATGAGAATTTAAATTGTATTTGTGTTGTTATCAACTGTATTGGTACTTTTCTGAGTTTCAGGTCAATTTGTAAAATTGGGAAATATCCAATTTTCAGGGGAAACTCTTCCGGATTTCTGGTAGGAGTTTTATGAACCATAACACTCAAGTGTGGGTTCGTTCCCTATGCTTCCGTTTAGAATTAATATTGAACTTGTGATGTATGAATTTTGTGGAAGCCTAAGCAAGTGTTGGATTGCTTAAGCGTTACGTGAATGTATGTTGATACTTGAAATGCGCAAAATAATTTCAGAAATTCAGAATAGTGTTTCCAACGATCATTATTCTTGAATTGAGAAATTAGGACGTTACAGTAAGACTTGTTATCCACATAGGAAATATGAGATTCTCAGAGGGGATTTATATATGGGCCTGAGCTTTCTCTTGGCAATATATAGCTAGCTAGTTCCTTTGGAGTGTGAATCTCTCTAGGTCCCTATGATTAGTTGATAACTTGATATCATGGAGAAGTATGAGATTTTTACCCCCAACAGCTATTATATTACATTGATGCTATGTGATGATTTCCTTAAAATAGAAAAATACCGTTTGAAAAACACTATCTATTAACTAATAAACTAAGGTTATTTACTAAGGGCTAGTTTGGATGAAACTTCTGTGGAAGTACTTCTAGTTGGAAAAAATAGAATGAATCAAAGAGGTCAAATGCATTTAACTTTTCAATAAGTTGAAATTAGTCTTAGTAGCCCACCTACTCCAAAAGCTTTCTCATTTAACTTCTCCAAAAGTAACCAATTTCAACTTATGAAGAAGTTAAATTCATTTGACCTCTTTGATTCATTTTATTTTTATCTCCTAGAAGTTCTTCTGCAGAAGTGTATCCAAACATGGCCTAAACATTTCTATTTTGATAAAGTAAATAACTTATTATAAGTTAATTAAATAAGTTATAAATTAGTTTCTATATCTTTCCAAACATACTTAATAAGATATTCCATCCCCCCGCTACCTTAATTTAAAGACGGTGGGAAGTCATTTAATCAAATAGCTCATATTTGAAATTTGCTAGTTCATCTAAGCAAAAAATCTTTTATTTTGTAAGTCAATCTTTTTCTAGCTAAACAAATTTTCTACCTTTATGATTTTGTTCAATTTATACTTATAAATAAAATAGTCAATCTTTTTCTAGCTAAACAAATTTTCTACCTTTATGATTTTGTTCAATTTATACTTATAAATAAAATAGTCAATTGTAAACAGAAAAAAAATCTCTATACACAACAACTTCAAAAATAACATAGAGCGACCGAAAAATTATCTAGAGCAACATAGATGATGAAGTCATGTTCCATCTCTACGTTGTAACTATCCTCATTAACAACCCAATTGCTACGTACTCTAAGTCCAAAGTGTTTTTTTTAATTAACGGAACCAATCGACAAAATAATGGGTAATAACTAGCTAGTATCTCACATAGTTCACCAATTTATAACATTTAATATATCTCTGTCATTCATAAAACAAATATTAATTTTGATGACTTTTTTTATTTTATTAAATTGGCCAAGGTTGCATCATTTTTTATGGGTAAATATTAGACAAAACTTTTCAGAGATAGTATTATTAGGAATGATAATTTGAAATTTGTAAAACAGACTCACCTTTCAAGGTAGTTTTTTTAAAAAAGCTTCCCCTTTCAGCTAATAACTCAAAATTTAATACAAGTTTATTTCTTAATCACCCACACTCATAATTATTTAATGATTAATGATGTACTTATATGTCATTTTACTATTTTCAATTAGTTTTACCAAATACCTTCAATCAAATTAATTAATCTCTATATTTTACATTCTTTATTTTTTGTTCTTAAACTTTTTAAACCCCCAAACTGTGGCTAACAAAAGTTACATGTCGAAGAAATTGCTCACGTGAAAAATCCTAATTTTGAAATTAGGATTATTTTAATAATTAAAAATTAATAAAAAAGTTAATTAGATTATTAGTCAGTTATTTTTGACTCACTATTGAGGTTAACATTAACTTTTGTTACCCAACTCATAGACTAACGACCCGCGGCAATGGTTTGGGAGTTTAGAAGAAGACAAAAAACAAAGGATTTAACGAAGACCAAAGTTAACCAAAACTATAGTTACGAAAAACATATTTTTTCCATTTATTTTCCTTATTATCCTCACTTCTTCCATTTTCCTTTCTCATTCTTCTTCATCTCCACCCCTATTCACAGGAAGGCTGAAATCCTCTACACTACTGCAGATTTTTCCATCCAAATTCAATGGACATAACTTAATATATTAATTTTTTTAATTTGTTAAAAAATATTTATTTAAAAAATAAAAGGTCAGATGTTGTCCACCAGTTTTTTCTCAATTATATAGAGAAAATCCGGATCCTATTTACAGCTACCACCACGGCAACTCTTCTCTCTTTTTTTTTGATAAAAATTTAGGGTAAGGGTATGATGCCTTAATCCAAGGTAGTGGGGAAAGCCTCCGGACTCTTTAAGCACATACCGAAGTAGTTACATTTTATCTCACCCCAAGGAGACGAGTGGGGTTCTAACCTGGGACCTGTAAGTATTAGATCCTTGCTCTACCAACCCCTTGGGTTACGGCAACCTCTTGGCCAAAAACAATAACAACGACTAACACTTCTCTCATTTCTCTCCTTTTTTAATTATCTTTGTGCATTTCATGTACGTACAACAATGACTTTAATTTAAACAAAATGACAACGTTGGAAACAAAGGTGATTGCTACGGTGCCCTTTAGTGAGGGAGGGCATGGGTGCCCTCTGTTTACTTTGACCAATTAAAAACCATATGGTGGGGCAGCCTGCATTATCATTAGAATTCCTCTATTCCTTATTTTTTTTCAATTAAGCCTCCTCATTTTTTAAATGATTTTTCAAAAGTCAGGAAAAAATCTTGCTTGTTTATTTTAGTCCATTAATTACAACTTTTGGATAATAACAATGCAATGCATTACATTACACTTATTCTATTCATTAAGATTTAGCGGTATTCAAACATGCTGGAACTGAACTTTGTATGGCACATCAGTGAGAGCTAGACGTTTGCCATATTGATCCTCATATATCCCTATATCCCTGCATGGATGACTGCAAGAATTGCACACACTTGGACAATAAACAAGTTTATAAGCATCCTCATACTTCTCAATCTTGAACCAATTCTTAATGGTTTGAGAACCCGGGTTGCCAATAACACCACCAGTAGTCACAAACCATGTTCCAGCTGAGTAATCATAGTCATCAAGTTTCCACACTGTGGACTGGGGACAAGTTGATTCAACAGAGAAATCAATGTTGAGATCAGTGTTTACACGAACAACACCTTTCTTTTGGTTAACAGGTGTAAACACCAAAAGGAAGCCTTGATAACCATCCACAACAGCAACATCAAGTGGACAATCTTTACCTGTGTTTACCAAGGAAAGGCCACCATAAGCAGGGGAAGCTGGAACAATGTAGTAATAGGAACCAGCTCGAACATTCTTCCCTGATGTATCAACCACTTGCTCTGGTGCAGGTCCAGCTGCACCAAGCAGTGGCTTTGTGCTCAAGGCAAAGAGAAGGACCAGTGAAAGGAATGTGGTCTTCATTGTTTTGTAAGTATGCTGTGTTAAATTTTTGTGTTTTGTGACTTATGATAACCAAAGAGGAATGGATATTTATAGGCAGGGGATGACTCAATTCTATGGACTCCTGTGCACCTTGTAAGTATGCTGTGTTAAATTTGTGTTTTGTGACTTATATATGATAGCTAGCCAAAGAGGAATGAATATTTACTTTATAACTAGGGGATGACTCAATTCTATGGACTCGTGTGCACCATTAGTCACGGATTTCAACTCGTACAATTGGCTTGACCAATTAAGAATATGATGATTAATTAATAATATAATTAATAAATCCACATCTACATTAAGATATATATGAGCGACTTGTAATATATCATCAATCTTTCAATTATATGAATGTAAGCATTATAAAGGAGAAGTAATATTAATTTGTACACAAAAAAAACATATAACATTTCATATTATAAACATTTTTTCCGATATCTCTTTCCATTACATTTATCACATTCGCGTCTTACATTTTTTTTTTCTCTCACATTGTTAATTATATAATATATGGTATATTTATGATATACAAATACAATTCTCTCATATTGAAGTATTTACACTATGATTTTCTAGAAAGGCACACATAAGAACTTTTAGAAAGGAAAAAATAAAATGAATTAAAGAATTTAAATGAATTTAACTTTTCTATAAGTTGAAATTGATTATTTATAGAAAAGTAAAATGAAAAAGCTTTTGGAGAATGTGACTATAAATATTGATCTCAACTTATGGAGAAGTTAAATTTATTTAACCTCTTTAATTAATTCAATTTTTTTTATCTCCGAGAAGTGCATGCATCTAAACTGAACAAAAAGAATCTCGAGTTCTTGGTGTAGGACAATAAAAATTTTATATTTGCTCTTACATTGATTCTATTTCATTGCCAATGTGTTCCTTAAACTAAAAAAATTCGTAATATATGATAATATATATAGTACGTAAAAACGTGATAATATAGTCGGGTAAAAGTGTACATAAAACAGCACTTTACCACATTTATCTCACAATTGTTTTACAAAGAAAGAGAGAGAAAAAAACCGTAGGACTATGCATTTTAGATATTTCCTAGACAGTGTGGTAACAAAGTGGTACCACTATTTTATGTACATCAATCATCACCTTATATAGTCTAGCAAACGCTATTAAATAAATTTATTTGAAATAATATATCCATACAAACTAAAAGAATAAAATAATTTATATAACATATATTTTTTTATCTATATCACGTCATTCATCATATTTAAAATTTTTTTTCTTTTTATTGTACATGTTGTTTATTGTTTAAACAACATATTTCAATTTATTTATCTCTAACTTTTTTTTTGTACTTGATCAGGGTATTTACCGCCGACAGCAGTGACTAATCCCCTCGCTGGTTTGTAGGCACCTCGATGGGTGGGACAGCTGGCCCTGGTTTGAAATGTCTTTTCATATTTCACATTAAATTTTTTATTTATAAAAAGTGAAATTAATCCTGTAAACATTTATATAATACTAGGGGATACAAATTTGAGTATAATCACAGATTTCAAAACCAAAGTACATTTAATTAGTTTTAAGAAGGGTGTTCATGGATTTGGGCAGACCTTGTGAGACCGACCCCCTTAATTCGATTTAAACCAAAATTTTCAAGTTGGTTCGCGAATTTGGATTAAAATATTAATTGGGTAAAAAAGTGCAACTTTAGCATTATCAGCTTAGAAATTAGGTGACCTGACTCAAACAACTTGTTTTCTATTTTATCTATAATATATTGATTTTTATTAATATGGTTTTTAAAACACATAATTTAAATTTTTTTCTTAGTTTTTGAATAATGATATATATATATATATATATATATATATATATATATATTAAGTAATCCACCGTTAGATTGAAAGTAAGCTTAAAGCATTAACAGATATTTCTGAGCTTGACGAGGATCTCCCTGTAACTCACTACACTAATAATGAAGGGCTTTGGGATATTCAGAGATTACAGCAAGTTCTCCCGGCTGATATTTGTGACAAAATAATAGCTCTATCTCCCCCTAGTTTAATGGCGGATGATGATAAAATTGTGTGGGCTGGGTCTCATGATGGATGGTTTTCCATTCACTCAGCTTATGACTACATCACAGACTATAGAAGCTCTGAGCCTAACATATTGATGAAAAAGGTCTGGGGCTGGCAGAGTCCTCAAAGAATCAGAGTTCTTATATGGAAGATAGTTTCAAAAGGTCTTACTACAAACTACCAGAGGAAACTCAGACATCTAACAAATGATGATTCTTGCCCTTTATGTTTGAAGGCTCAGGAAACTACTCTACATATTTTCAGAGATTGTCCAGAAACAAACCATATTTGGAGTAATTTTTTCAAGTCAGATTACTTACATAGGTTCTTCAGTCGAAATTCTCTCAGTTCTTGGCTCCTGTATATATGTCCTCGGCCATAATCCCCAGATGGTGATTTATTGAGGCGCGACCTATTCTTCGGCTATACAGTGGAAGAAATTTAGCGTGTGAGGAACGAATTCATTTTTAATCAGGCTAAACCCTCCTCAGAAATCATGAAGTCTAGAATTTACGCTTAGGTTAGAGCGTCTATGGAAGCAATTAAAAGAAACAATACAAATACCTTAGCTCTCAATCAGAGCAGAATGTGCAGCTTGCGGTGGTCTCCCCCTCCAATGGGTTGGATAAAATTAAACATGGATGGTGATGTGGCCGCTGGGCGTGATGTTGCGGCTTGTGGTGGTGTGTTGCGCGATCACTGGGGAAGATTTGTTGGTGGTTTCGCCTGCAACCTTGGCCGCGATCGTGTCCTCCATGCGGAGTAATGGGGAATTCTGAAGGGGATTAAGCTTGCTGCTCAAGATGGTTTCAAATTGATCCTTCTAGAGTCCGATTCGGAAGCTGCTGACCCATGGGTGTCCTCCCTCGCACTTGGCTTCCAATCTGGTGGAAGAAATTGGGAAAGTTGCGAAGGTGTTTGATAACCACATCTTGAGAGAGTCTAACGGGTGTGCTGATGCATTTTCCAAACATGGTCTGGAGCTAAAAGATGGGTTCAAAGTTTTTAGAAATGTTCCCAATTTTGCCCATTTAGCTTTTTGTTTTTGACAACTCTAGAGGTGTTATCCAGAGAACTTCTTAGATTCTGGGTTTTGTGTTTTCTGGACTTTTAGGCCCATCATTCATAAAAAAAATAGAGATGATATATATAAAATTTTACATTAATCCGAAATTATTTGATATGTTATTGAGATGTCTCAAGATTAACGTTATATATACATGTAAAATATATGAAAAACCCAACCATTTGATTATCAAGTTATTAGTCTCAAAATTTTATAAAATTTTACACAAATAATCATGATGATTAATAAACATAATTCAACGGTTGGATTACTAAAAAACACATTCGATTTGTAGTTATCAGCGGTGTAATATTTGGTGTAACTTACACCGGTGTAATTTGAACCCTCCTCATGTGTGTGTGTGTGATATGTGTAACGTCCTAATTTCTAAATTCAGAAATAATGCCTGTTGGGAGCACTATTTCCAAACTTATAAAATTAATTCGTCAATTTCGAGTATCAAAATAAAACATAATCGCTTGTGCAATCCAACCATTACCAAAGCTCCACATTACATGAATAAAACATAGAAAAATACAACATAGTTGCCATCAAGGCTCCAATACAATGCATTAAAATTAACATAGTAATTCCTAGGGAACGACGAAACAAAAGACTACGGTAGTCCTAAGCAACATTAATAACGATAATAAGAAATCAAAGTCTAATCTGTGGTACTTCATGTATCCTCTACTACTCGTCCTGATCCGGAAACTCATCCTGCACAACTGAAATATAGTTCCCGTATCGTGAGATGAGACTAGGTCCTAGTGAGCGTAACCAGTGTGTGCAGTGTGGGGGAAAACAACCAAGAACCACCATAGCATTCATATTAATTTCAAGAAACATAATGGAGACAATTAAACATAATTGAACGTATTGGAAATCAATGATTATGATGCAATGCATGACTGTGAGGTGTTATTACCCGACACCCGGGGTCTTTTCTCTATAACGTGACTGTGATGAGCGCTCGACCATGTAACCAAGGACCGTCGTCCAGGGCTACCTATGATTAAGTCTTAAATAATGTTTAATTTTCATTCTGTGGTTGGGGACCCCATCTCCCTCTTGGCCATGAGTTCGATGTGGTTACCCCGTCTTTCTTAAATAATTTGCCCGAAGGCCTGTGACTGTGACGGTCAATGACCCTGTGATAGCCCGAAGGCACTGTGATGGCTATAAGCCCTGTGATAACTTAATTCATCATTCATGACTGTGATGGCCAAAGGCCCATGATTCCATAATAAAATATTCAAGGTTCATAATACATCATCATTATCTCAACTCATAATCCATGACTGTGATTTCTTAAATTCATAATTCCATGGCTGTGACGGCCAAAGGCCCATGATCTTAGAATAACCCAATCAAAGTTCATCATACATAATCATCCAAGTCATCATACATAATCATCCAAGTCATCTATCCTATGGTTTTGGCAATTCGATACAAATAATTATCAATGCATTCATATTTCCTATATTCATACCATACATATATCATCATTCCATGAGAGAAAAGGGGAAAAAAGAATGGGGAACATGCTGTGAGAACAATCAGGACAAACAAGTGAGAGTCACACCCACCTGTGAGTCGGAAAAAACGGAGAAAGAACGAGGAAGGAAGTGCCTTGATAGGGAAAGATTGATGCAAGACTCGATCTTGATGAGTAGAAATCATTCTTGGCCTTCGCTGGGACTTTCTCTCACTAGAACCACTCTATCTCTCTCTGAAAAATGTGAAGAAACGGGAGGAAACTGACCGAAAACCGTCCAGGGGCGTGTTTTAAGTGGTGCAGTAACGGACCACTCGCCTAAGCGGTTTATTCGCTTAAGCGAGTTCTTTAAAATTTGGTTTCATCCCCGATAAATTTGCTTAAGCGAATTCTTTCCAGAGAGCACCCCAAAAAGGCTCTGTTTTTCGCTTAAGCGAATTAAATTCGCTTAAGCGAAAATGAGTCTTTTTGAAGGTGTGATTTTCATCAGAACCCTATCATATAACCTATCAAACTGAAGCCCCGGAAATAAGCTTTCTAATGAGAGTGGAATCACCTCAATCGGAAATCTAAAACTCTAGATATTTGCAATTTAGTGCACCAAGGTCATTAGGCTTAAAACCAAAATCAAGCTACAACCTTAGTTTTTGCCTCTTAAGCTTTCCTGTACCTATTCCTTTCTTCATTCTACTTTAAGTTATGATATTCCTATGAATTAAAGTCTTAATTAGCGGGATGTTACAATTCTACCTCCCTTAAATAAATTTTATCCTCAAAATTTGTCTTATTATTCTCTTAAACTTAAGTCTATAACACTGCATATTGGTAACCTATAGCTTCGCGTTGGATATCATGTCTCCATTGATAATAATTGTGACTAACTATTCGAAGTCTAGAATAAATTATGTTCCTAAACTAAATCCATTGAATCATTCTCCACATTTATCATAACCTAAAAATTCAAGTTTCCTTCCTAAACTTAAGCTCTATGTCTTCAACTGTAATTTCTGAATATTTTTCTTATGATAAAAAACCTATGTAACTATTAAATAATTAATTTTGACACTTTCAAAGATCATGGCCTAAATAACGATAATTGTGTGAGTCATTGACTCATGATCATATCCTAATTATAAAACTATCTAAACTGTAAAATATCCTTATCGTGATCCTCCTAGATCCAATGATGAAGTCAATAACTCTTAACCATATATACATAATTACTCAATTTCAAACAAGCTCAAGATTAGATCTTTATCTCTAAACCTTTTAACTATAAACATAAAATTATCATATCCCTATCACCCAAAACCATCAAAATAAAGAAACCTCTATCTCTAAAAAGATTAAATCTCTACCTCTTAAATCATACAATACCAAATCTTTATTCTTAAAACTATTAATTATTAGTCAAACCTCCATATCTAACCTACAAAAAACAAGCTTCACAGTTTTCCTCAAATAAACGATCACTTAAACTTTGTGCAAAACGTTATCCATCTTCCTAGGTTCTAATAATTTATCATCACCCTAGAAAGATTTTTATATTTGAAAGTAATTTTATCTCTTATATAAGATTTTCCTCATATCCTTCATCAATTGAAAACAACTCCAAACCATTATAATCTTATCCTAAGATCTAAAGATCCATTTACAGTTCTCCCTTAACCTATTTCCCAGTTTTTAATTTGATGTGAAGATTTGTACACTTAAACTGTTTTTATTTCCAAGGGCTTCTTTCTTTTACTTTACTTTTATTATTATTATTTTTTTTAACTAATATAATTCTTATTCAAAATTCTATATTTTTCGATAGTACTTATAGTATGTTTATTCACTAATAAAAATCTATATATATTATATTTTTTTATACTCATTCTAATACTTTCAGAAAACTAATCTTAACCAAATATATATAGTTTTTAATCTAAATTTAGATAATGTTATCATTTCAAATAAGTTTAACTAATAAAGGAATTATGATACTAAGTTCCTATTATTTAATTATATGACTTTATAAATTTTATCCTTAAATATATTTTTTTTTCATATTTTCATTATTCTTACTTTTTAACAATATTTATTTATCTTTACAATATTTGATGGGGTAAGATATATTTTAAAGTACTATGATATCTCTCTGATAATTATCTACCCTGTGTTATTATGAAATTCCTATTTTTTGCTAACAATTCCTAAAATTATATATATGAAATAATAGATACTATTTCCTTCCCGACTTTATCTACTTCCAACAAACCTTATCATATTTTTTTATCTTACAAAAACTATTCCATCTGAATTCTCTAGTGTTATAAAGTGGTTTATTAGTTGCTATTATCACTACCTTTATCGAAATCTTAGCTATACTTCATAATTTCTAGCTTCACATAAAAAAATTAAACTCATAAGGTAATCTAATCTCATAATCCTCCAATTTAAATCTAAATAAATCCTAACACTTTTTTTTTTAAATAAATCTTATCCTAGAAAACATTTTACTTCAAATTTAAGTAAGACCTTATCTGGGAATCTAAATTCAAAAAAATAAACAATTATATATATATATATATCCTAATTTACAAAAATCTAGATTCACCATCACCCCGAGTCTTCTCATTCTTTCAATTCATCCTGTAACTACCAGTAGAATCTAAACTCATATAAATCCAGATTAAGTTGATCATTTAATCCGAATCTAACTAAAATTTAAAAATCAAATCCTAATAGTAAAACTTAACATCAAGGAGATAAATATTTTTCATATCATATATCTTAATGAAATTCTAATCCTCGGTTTCAAATTCAAATTATGCAGATTATTCAATCCTAATTTAGATAAACCTTAATCCAATAAATTCAAATTCAGTCAGGTAAATCAAATATTCCATCCTACTCAAGTAAATTACGTCACCAAGGTGCAACTCCTAACCACCATCAACATCAACATTGACATACACTAACAGGGACTTAAAGAAAGGGGAAAGAATGTGGTATAAATGTACTATAGTTGCATCTAATGACCCGATAGGGATTCTAGGAGTACTAGTCTAATACTTTAGGGAACAAAGGATTACACTTGCTTCTTGCATATTAAAACCAAATTACTGATCATAAGGCGTAAATAATCTAATCATCATCAAACTAAAATCACTGACCGCCTAATTAGATATCTAATTTGATCCATATAATGACTAGGCAACTAAGAATGAGATTAGAATCGGAATAGCAACTCAACACCAACATACACCAGTAGGGAAATAAGGAAAGAAGGCAAGAATATGAGATTAAAGGCCCTAATTCAATTCCTCGAATTATCTTTAAGATACACCTACCCAAGGGTAAACACTTAACCAAGAGCTAGTGTTACTCCCCCTTCACTAATGGTGTTAGGTTCCTCTAACCTCCCATGAGTCCCACACTTCTCTTCTAACCTCTACCCGTCATGGAAAAACTCCAATCCTAGAAATTTACCATCATCTCCACATGCAAGACATTCCAACAACACAAAAAAAACAGATATATCAGTCAATTATTCAAGCAAAACAAGCATCACGATTATTCAAGCAAAAACAAGCATCATGATTAATCAAACAAGTCACACACTCAAGGTGTAACTACAAGCAACCATCACTATCCTCCCTTACTAGGGAGCCTACTCCTCATGTTCCCTCTAAACCTCTCTCCAAAAACTTCTACTTTACCTTTCCTTCTAAGGGTACCTTAATTTCTCTGGAAACTAAAATGACATCTCATAAAGCTCTTGAGGTGGAGATCCTACTCTTGAAAAATAGACCTATGTCCCCCTCCCTCTGACTATCATGTAGGTGGCTCTAACCCTGTTAGAGAGTGTCCCAACTCCTTTAACAAGGTATCCTGTTTACGTCACTAACCATAATCCCGTGTACAACGCATCCAATAGAGGGGTGATCAGTCCCTATACTAGTTACGAGGTACAGTGGGATCATAGTGAGTCACGGGCAACTAACTTAATCACAGTCCAATTGGATTGAACTGCTCTAATACCAAAATGTAACGTCCTAATTTCTAAATTCAGAAATAATGTCTGTTGGGAGCACTATTTCCAAACTTATAAAATTAATTCGTCAATTTCGCGTATCAAAATAAAACATAATCGCTTGTGTAATCCAACCATTACCAAAGCTCCACATTACATGAATAAAACATAGAAAAATACAACATAGTTGCCATCAAGGCTCCAATACAATGCATTAAAATAAACATAGTAATTCCTAGGGAACGACGAAACAAAAGACTACGGTAGTCCTAAGCAACATTAATAACGATAATAAGAAATCAAAGTCTAATCTGTGGTACTTCATGTATCCTCTACTACTCGTCCTGATCCGGAAACTCATCCTGCACAACTGAAATATAGTTCCCGTATCGTGGGATGAGACTAGGTCCCAGTGAGCGTAACCAGTGTGTGCAGTGTGGGGGAAAACAACCAAGAACCACCATAGCATTCATATTAATTTCAAGAAACATAATGGAGACAATTAAACATAATTGAACGTATTGGAAATCAATGATTATGATGCAATGCATGACTGTGAGGTGTTATTACCCGACACCCAGGGTCTTTTCTCTGTAACGTGACTGTGATGAGCGCTCGACCATGTAACCAAGGACCGTCGTCCAGGGCTACCTATGATTAAGTCTTAAATAATGTTTAATTTTCATTCTGTGGTTGGGGACCCCATCTCCCTCTTGGCCATGAGTTCGATGTGGTTACCCCGTCTTTCTTAAATAATTTGCCCGAAGGCCTGTGACTGTGACGGTCAATGACCCTGTGATAGCCCGAAGGCACTGTGATGGCTATAAGCCCTGTGATAACTTAATTCATCATTCATGACTGTGATGGCCAAAGGCCCATGATTCCATAATAAAATATTCAAGGTTCATAATACATCATCATTATCTCAACTCATAATCCATGACTGTGATTTCTTAAATTCATAATTCCATGGCTGTGACGGCCAAAGGCCCATGATCTTAGAATAACCCAATCAAAGTTCATCATACATAATCATCCAAGTCATCTATCCTATGATTTTGGCAATTCGATACAAATAATTATCAATGCATTCATATTTCCTATATTCATACCATACATATATCATCATTCCATGAGAGAAAAAGGGGGGAAAAATGGGGAACATGCTGTGAGAACAATCAGGACAAACAAGTGAGAGTCACACCCACCTGTGAGTCGGAAAAAACGGAGAAAGAACGAGGAAGGAAGTGCCTTGATAGGGAAAGATTGATGCAAGACTCGTTCTTGATGAGTAGAAATCATTCTTGGCCTTCGCTGGGACTTTCTCTCACTAGAACCACTCTATCTCTCTCTGAAAAATGTGAAGAAACGGGAGGAAACTGACTGAAAACCGTCCAGGGGCGTGTTTTAAGTGGTGCAGTAACGGACCACTCGCCTAAGCGGTTTATTCGCTTAAGCGAGTTCTTTAAAATTTGGTTTCGTCCCCGATAAATTCGCTTAAGCGAATTCCATTCGCCTAAGCGAATTCCATTCGCTTAAGTGAATTCTTTCCAGAGAGCACCCCAAAAAGGCTCTGTTTTTCGCTTAAGCGAATTAAATTCGCTTAAGCGAAAATGAGTCTTTTTGAAGGTGCGATTTTCATCAGAACCCTATCATATAACCTATCAAACTGAAGCCCCGGAAATAAGCTTTCTAATGAGAGTGGAATCACCTCAATCGGAAATCTAAAACTCTAGATATTTGCAATTTAGTGCACCAAGGTCATTAGGCTTAAAACCAAAATCAAGCTACAACCTTAGTTTTTGCCTCTTAAGCTTTCTTGTACCTATTCCTTTCTTCATTCTACTTTAAGTTATGATATTCCTATGAATTAAAATCTTAATTAGCGGGATGTTACAATATGAGGGACCAATTTATAATGAAAATTACATCAATTCTTACATATTTAAAACTTTAGACATAATGAAATTTTATTGACCTCACTATTAAATTATAACTCTATATGATCACAATCTTGTTTATTTGTGTTACGAAGGACTACGTCTAATTTGTTTTAGATGTGAAAAGTATGGCCACAAGCTGGAAATCTGTTCTGAAAGTTCTATGGGTTATGTTGAAAATAAAGAAGATACCAATGCTATGGAAGAAGTTTCACATTCAGAGCATCAGGACGGTTATCAAGGGAAACAATATCAGGAAAAGCAGATCAAGTAAAGAAAATATATATCTCACTAAAAATAAATAAAATTAAATCGGTCAATAAATCGGTTGCTACAAGGATTAACAAATCGGTGACAATGGTGCTAAAAACGGTTGCAAAATCAGTGGCTAATGACTTGAAATTGGTGACTAAACTCTGCGAGAAATTAGTTTATTTGGTCACTAAACCAGTCTCTAAATTTGGTTACTATATCAATCTTTAAAAAAACGGTCACTAAATCAGTCTCTAAAATTTCAGTCTCTAATATCGGTCTCTAAATCAGTCTCAAATTTTCGGTCTTTAAATCGGTCTCTAATTCAATCTCTAGTTTTTCGGTCTCTAATTCGGTCGTTATAATTCTCGGAATTCATGCTAGTGGTGAGCGTGCTAATAAAGTTGTACAGAGAATGGGTTTTGACTCTTAGAAATTTTTGACTCCACTGGTCATGCTGGTGGTTTTGTAGTCCTATTGGATAATTCAAAATGGTCTATTAATATCATTTCTCACTCTAGGCAGTTTGTTCATCTGAATATTCAGTTTGAGAAAACTGTTCTTTGGTAACGTCTATTTATGCTAGTCCACAGGTTATCAACAGAAACAGTCTCTAGGATGCTTTGCGCAATATATCAAATTCAATGGGTAGGGGAATGGTGCCTGGTAGGTGATTTCAACTCTATCTATAGTCCTGATGCTTTACAAGGTGGGTCGGGAACTCCTGCTCTTTGTGGGATGACTCAGTTTCAAAATATGATTGTTGTTTGCAACCTTTTTTATGTTAGCTTTACAGGAAGCCCTTCCACACATTAAGATTGATGCAAGACAAAATCCACTTCAAACCAGAACTCGTCTCCAATCTTCAGGTGTGTGGCTGGGAAAACTCTGTCCCTTCTGATGTTTTTGATTTTGATGTATGCCCTCTCCCTCCTTTTAGTTTGGTGGTAAGTGAACATATATTATTCAACTGAATGTGTATTATTGTATCTAGGTACCCCTGTTGTAAAAACGCTTTCATGGCATTTAGCATCAGAAACTAATTCTACCTTAAAAAAAATTAAAGGACTTCACATGCTTCAACAAAGTAAGTTTATAGTTTGAGGCTGCATAGGACTGCTGCTTTATTTTGATCTTTTGCTCACTAGATTGCACAAGATATTATTTTGATCTATAGCTAGTGTTCAATATTGAGTCACACTTGAAATGTATACTTGTGGTGTCGATGCTATGGAAAAGATCCCATTGGCTTTCTTGTCTTATGATGTATCAGAAAATTTTCCCAAATGATCTTTCATGTTGATAACATCATCCATACATAGGGCAGGGACTTGTACTACTAGTAAATGTCCTAACTGATGAAATGTCAATTTTTTGGTTGTGATGTTGACTACCAGTATACTATTAAACTTCGAGGTGGAAGGTTAAACGAAAAAAATACTCCCACACTAAGTGTATGTTTGTGTGGTCGTTTCAAATCCACTTTTGCATCATCCCGATGCAAATCCAACACAGTTAGAGTATGTTTGGATTGGAGTTTCACAATGTTAATTTCACGTTTTGGACCGTAAACGTGATTTTGCAAAATATGCATCTTGTTTGGCTTCTCACATGAAACGCACGTTTGGGTTCTGAAACTTGAGTTTGCAAAACGCAGGTTTTTGTAGCTTCTGCGTGTGAAACTTGAGTTTCCTTAATATTCACTTTCTAAAACTCACGTTTGCAACAAAATATCCAAACATGAAATCATGTGTACTTATACTCAAGTTTATCATAAATCACGTTCACTAAATCCACGTTCATTGAAACTCAAGTTTACAAACGCTAATTCAAACGCACACTTAGATTGAAATGGATGTGGATTTGAGCCTGAACAACTTCTTTCCAAACATGCTACAAGTTTGGTGTGGAAGTATAGGGAAGAGTGAGATAGAAAGGAAAAAAATTAAATGAAAAGAGAAAATATGAGAGATGTGATGTGATGGTAAAGGAAGAGGAAAATACTAAGAAAAAAATTGAGTGTGAAATGGAGTGTAATAGAATTGAGTGTTTAACCATTAAATTTGAATCTAAAATGCATGAGGTCCATCAGTATCAATTGTCAAAAGAATTAGTGTGTTAGTATCAAGAATGAAGAAATATCTGGGAGTCAAACGTTTTCAGTTGTGCATACGTTACTAGTTAAAGGTAGTTTATAAAGTCATTTAATTTATATGTTCAATATGGATGTTAAAAAAGGACCAAAACTGCGTTTGCCGGGAGTCGAACCCGGGTCTATTGCTTGGAAGGCAATTATCCTAACCGTTGGACTACAAACGCTGCTCTTTGAGTATGCATCATAATAGATATATATTATTGCATAGAGTAAGTTTACACATTTTTGCTCCTCCTATATGCAGCAACCCATCACTTAAAATTCACACCTTTTATATTACGTTCTCCTCCCCTAGCATTTAAAATTTTATTATTCAATTACTTATTCCTTATTTCTCCAATGTCAGTTCATTTTTTTTTGTCTCACGCTTTCCTAAAGGAGGAAGTGATATAGAAACAGGAGAAGTTTTAGATACCTTACAAATTACAACTCCTAAAAGTATTTAGATCGGATAGCAAATTGGTAAAACTTATTGTTTAGTGACTGTTTAGATTCAACCGGTTTAACTATTTAATGTGTGCTTGCTTAGATGCCTAAATTGATTTTGATTAAAATTAACTTTGAAGTGAAGTGATTTGAGTTTGAACATATTTATTTCAAAAGTATGTTTGCAGTTAAACTTAATATAAGATTTTCATTTAACACAAGCTATTAAAAGTTACTTTAACTCAGCCAACATGTAAACATTTACCTATAACCATATTAGCTATAGTGAGTGTTTTAACATGATTTAAAATGAGTCGGCATGAATCCAAACCTGCACTAATAATGATTGGTTTACAATAATATCTTGTTCCAAACATAAACCCGAACCAACATTTACCTATAACCATATTAGCTATAGTGAGTGTTTTAACATGATTTAAAATGAGTCGGCATGAATCCAAACCTGCACTAATAATGATTGGTTTACAATAATACCTTGTTCCAAACATAAATCCGAACCAACTTTATTTTTAGCAATGACTCTTAGCAACGTTACCTAGATCCACACAAGTCACAAATTGACTTGGACAGGTTGAATTGAATAAGGTGATACAAATAAAATAATTAACATCTAATGATATGAAACATTAAAACAATAATAAAATATATATAAAAAATAGAGCTTGTTCTTATAACTGTATGTGTATAGAACATTAATTTACTCACGCTTTTTCACTACAAGTAATACCTTGGTTTAAAAGAAGAAAAATGGTCATTTTGAATCATTCTAATTTCCAACTCAACGTCTGTTTGGCAAGCCTTTGAGCAAAAGGTTCCATTTGGGAGTGAAGCTCCGCGCGCTTTCGCGCCTGTTCTTGGTCAGGAGCCGCATCCATTTGTCGGGCTTGCTCCAACCGGTTCTCGATCTCATCAAGAACCATCTTGAGGCGCGCCAGTCTTTCTTGTCTGGCCTCAAGACCGGATTCGATCCGGGATTCACTCAAGCGGCGAATCTCTCCCTCCACTTGATCGAGCTCCGCGACAAGGTCGGAGAGCTCGTCCCCGGAGCCAGGCGGCAGATTAAGATTCACCGGGCGCTGCGAATACAGTTGAGTAGAATTGATTCTAGAAATGAATGGTTGAAATAGATGATGCACACTTTACGAAGTACGTTAGACGGAAATGATTTAAAATCAATTCTGCAAAACCATAGTTTTGTAGTGTTGGAATTTAAAACAAACGGGCTCTCACTCTTCTGACATGCGAGGGATGAACTTAACACTATTCAGATTCAAGGAAAATAAACTTTTTTCTCTTCCAAAAATAAAAGTATCATTTCATGAGATTTATATGGCTAGAACTATGAAAGTGCCACTATAGTTTAGACATTCTCCAAGGTTCACCTTGATACATTAGCGAGGTAGCACGAGGAAAAGAAAATATTACTGCACCCAAATCAGCCAGTTACACCAGGGAAATTTCATGTATCAACCATTGAAGAGTTGCTTCTTGGTCAGTGTCAAGCTTCCATCAGATTTCAGTCCAGCCAGAAAAAGGACCAAAAGCATGGTACTGTAGCAGGATTTCATACTTATAAAGTAAGAAATTATGGTAACGAGTTGGTATATGCAGCTTTACCAGATTTACTGCATCAAATTCTTGGTGCTGCATTAAGAATTATAGGTGTGTCAGTTGAGTGCCAGGAAAAATATAGTAAGACTCACTTGTAGAAATAATTAAGCATAGGACAGTCTAATTTGCTAATCGCTAACAAGATTAATGGTTCATTTTTATTCATGACTACCTGACAAGACACATGATTCATTAACAGGTAAAAAAAATACATTTTATTTGGGAGGGTAAATGAACTTAACTAATTTAAGGTGCAAAAACCAAAACATTGTTTGGTTTATTACAAATACGAATTTGAATTCATATCAGCTCCAACTATTTCTATTGTTTGGTTACAATCAATTGAAACTTTGCTTTATCAAAAACGTGACAACTAGGGTCTGTAGATTTCTTATATGACTAAAGGAGGATCATACTTCATACTGACCAGGATTATTGACAAAACAGCAAAAAACGGTTCAAATCATCCAAGTTCACATGAACTCAAGCAGTATGTCTATGAAATTTTGCTTATCTTGTTTATCAAAGGAGGAGCTATATAAGATTGGTTTGTTTAATAAACTAAGCTCAAATTCATAGTGGTTAGCTATAAATACATTTTATTGGTAGTCTCTGAAACTTCATAGCAAACAAATATAAATATTACTGTATAAATCAGAGTATCTACCTCCACCAATTGTTGCTTCAGGCAACCGCTCAATTGAGTACTTGTGTTTGGTGATGTACATTATAGGCACACCTGGAATCTGCAATACAAAAAACCAGATAACGGGTCATGCATCTGGTTCAATGTCAAAACAATGAAAGACAGAGAATTGATTATGACTTTACCTTCCGGATCCTCCTTTTCAAGTCCCGATCACATGTTGCAACAATGTAGCACTTATGCTGCTTCCAAGAAAATGGTTTGTGTAAACAAATTGGGGAAAAGATCAAAGAAATAAGCAGCAGATGCATGTTGCTGTTACCATTACTTTTATTTCACATTATTTCTAAATTCTAATAGAAGTGTTCACTTAAAATGAATATACATTGCAAAAGCCAACAATTTGAAAAATGAGGTTCATAAACACCAAGAACAGGGCAAATAATACATAATCATATCCACTAGATTAGCAATGAATTCAAAATTGAAAAAAGTTTTTGTTTTTCAAAGTTCAAAATTACAAGATAGGGGAGAGGAAACGTAACTCCAACATACAAGTATCCCAATACTCTGTTAACACAAATCCAATCTCAAAAGTAGCAACAGAGATTAGTTTAGTGATTTATATAGCCATATACAGCTAAGAGATTTAAAATATCTCAGTCCCATAAAAAAGCAATTAAATAACTAACACAGAACCAACTGACAAGGATTTAGAAACTAGCAAAATTTACCAAGATTTTATATGGTTCTTGCCTTCATTATTGAACAAAATAAAAATGAAAATTAGTTTTCCCTTTCCCATAGATTACATGACAGGAAAAAATAGTAAAAGAGACTATTTTTCAGCCAGCCTGAAAACCATAAACTAATCTTAGTAATCAATTTGATCCCAGGCGCTTCTGAACACTTAACAGATCCTTGAAAATAAAACACACCTGAGTAACTCTCTCAACAAGGCAGTCATCAGCATAGGTCCCTTTATGAGTACAGAGTATTCTCTCAAATCGAGGATCCTTTGCAATCCTATCATGTACAACACGAATAAATTAATTCACCCATAAGCTGAAACTGAAATAATATAGTTTCTTTTCTTTAATGAACCAACACATGGCTTATAAGAGAAGTATGATAGTAGCATGAAAAAAATAGGATGGCAGCAAAAAGCCATGATATATAAAAGGAAATAAAGTCAGGGAGTCCTGTGATTTGGATTGTCCTTTATCATTTGGTCTTTTAAAGAGGTTTTGCCCTATGTGATTTAATCCACTTATACTAGAGCCCCCAATGTCTATTTTTCAACGTAGTGTGAAATTTGATGAAATTATAAGTTGGATACCAGATTTATTTTATCTTTTGAAAAATTAGGGATTGTAGCATAGAAATATCCCAACCAATATTTGATTGATAGAGAACTTAATGAAGAATACAACTAGCAGAAAAGCATGGGCACGCCCAGCATGCATACATAATTTTGATTTTTTATGTGTTCATCCCAAGTGTAGAAAAATATAGAACAATAATAATCATGCACATAACATCTACCTTAGAGCTACACGATATTTTTGGCCTAACTTCTCAAGCTCTGCCATCACACAGTCCGTGATACAAGGGGTGCCTGAAAAACAAATTATCAAGAGGGAAAGGGTGAGAACAGAGTCCGTGATGTTTGATTGAAATATGCAATGCCACATTGCAAAGATCAGCTTTTAATCCTGGCAAAGGCTATCACAACATAAGCTCTAAAACTTGGTAGGAACCTCAATATTCAACCAAACTTCAACATGAAATTCATAATTGAGACAAGTAATCGTCAATTCAAACTCACATTTTGCATATAAGCAGTCCATCATTCCCTTCTCAAGATCCAACTACATAAACAAAGCCAGAGAATTGTGAGCCACAAACAAAGAAATTTCAAGAAGAAAATGATGTAACTCATACAATTTTTAATTAGATCAATCACCCATTAAAATGCTTTAGTATTTTAATTTGCTACCAAAGAGTGACTATTTGATTTATCATTCCAATCCATCGAGGAAAAGCTCATAAGTATCATATGCATATCATCAAAATGCAGTCGCAAACATCATTAGCAGCATCACATACTATAAGTGTGAACAATCAACTCCATGGAAAGCTACGCAAGTACAAATAGATATGATAGTTCATTTATTTATTTAAAAGAGGAAACAAATATGATAACAATAAACAATTCATAAAGAAAAAACAACAAATTCAAGGAAATTGAACCACACTTACTTTATTCTGGATAGAGAAGTTGATGAAGTTGGTATCCACCAAAACACGATAAGGAGGTCCCAATGCAGTATTGTATTGAAAGAAAAGGGCCGAAGAATGACTTGGACTAAATAGTGCAAAATCAAACCATAATTATCAAAACCAAATGAAGTGGAGGAAAACTGTTATACTGATATATCCATGAGGAATGAGAAGCACGATAAAGAGTAAGAACAAAGGCTTACACGTTTCTGGGTAACTTTTCTTTTAGAAGGTTCTTCTTTTCTGGGTTCAAAATCTCTTCTTTATAGCTGAATTTGACATGAATTCAAACAATGAAAATAGAGCAAAATAAAGCATAACGGAGGAACTAACAATTAAGGAAGAAAAAAACTCACTTTTTAATTGCTTTGGAAGTGACAAGCTTCTTCATAACCGCAAATTTGGGTCCTTTTTTAGCTTTACCCATTGTAGGATGAAAAGAAGAGCTAGATTATGCAAAACCCTAGTATAGTCAGAAGAACCGAAAAACGAAAATAAGAACTCGCAAATTAGCAGCGCAGCATCTATAACTATAGAGTAGGGGTGGAAGTAGGTCAGGCCAGGCCAGGCTTTGTAAGGCCCGAGCCTGGCCTACCTGATAATTTTGCGGTCTAAGTCTGGCCTATTACCTGTCATAGGCCAGTTGTGTAGGTCTGGCCTGGCCTGGCCTAATAGCCTATTTAAAAGCCTATTTCATGTCCAAGCCTTTAAATAAGCTAATAGGCCTATAGTTTAGCATGCCAATACAAGCTTGTAGGCTAATAGGCCTACTAATTAACCAAGTAATTAACCAACAATTAATTCGCTCTCATAGCCTTTGACAAGGCATAGTATCAACAAAAGCTATTGAGAGACGGAAGAAATAATGTGATAATAAAATGTAATTATTACTCTAACTTTATTTTCATCTAAACGATGCTAGCATGGAGCAAAATCCAAATCTATGTGAATCTACTTCATGCAACCAACAAACGGATGATCAAAAGAAGAAAAAGAATATAGTAATTCCCGTAGTGGCATCAGTTGTTGGGATTGTGGTGCTCCTAGCAATTGTTGCCGCAGCTATAATCTGTGGGTGTGACCTTAAGAAAAGAAAACCACGAGGTAAACCTGCTGCTAACTACCATTTAAAATATTTTTTGATTAATCACACACATTCTAATTTTGTTATAATTTGTAAACAACTAAAATCTTTTTCCATGAAATTAGCAACTGTGAACAGCCATGTGGACGTGGAGCCCAACACTCCAAATGTGTCACAATTGGAATCCAAACGAAGAGTCAAGCTGGCGCAAAAACAATTTTACAATTTTACAAGAACAACTACACCCATGACTTGACAAAATTTTACAATTCAAACAGAATTTTTTTAGCAACCTCCTGATTATTTCACAATTCAAACAAAATTTGTGTTAGCAACCTCCTAATTCAGGGCATCACAACTCAAGCCTTTGAATTTAATAATATTGGGTATGTCTTAATAATAAAGATAGAAACAAGTCATTTTGGACCAGGCTGCTACAAGTTCAAAGTTTACTAAAATGCAATGAGACCTTGAAATGGCAGATCAGGGGCAATTTGGAAACATAAGACTTGGACCAATCTATTAAGCTGCCATTACCAGTTGCTAATTTCATGGAAAAAGATTTTAGTTGTTTACAAATTATAACAAAATCAGAATGTGTGTGATTAATCAAAAATTATTTTAAATGGTAGTTAGCAGCAGGTTTACCTCGTGGTTTTCTTTTCTTAAGGCCACACCCACAGATTTTAGTTGCTGCAACAATTGCCTGGAGCACCACAATCCCAGCAACTGATGCCACTACGGGAATAACTATATTCTTTTTCTTCTTTTGATCATCCATTTGTTGATTGCATGAAGTAGATTCACATAGATTTGGATTTTGCTCCGTGCTAGCATCATTTAGATGAGCACAAGTATAAAATTAAAACTATCAATGCATAAAAACACACCCTGAACGCTATCAAATATCAATGCTTAAAAACACAGCCTGAGCACAAATCCTTGGCATATACTTCAGTATAAGTATAAAATTAAAATCCACATTAAAACCCAACCATATGCTCTTCTGTGTAATCCTTCCAAATCAAAATATTTTGTAAGTGTGAAGTATTAAAAAAAACAATAGAGATAGCTTACCTTTAGCTGCTGTGCGCCTGTCACCTGTGTGTCTCACTGCTGCGCGCGAAGCTTCTTCTCAACCAGATGTGCGCCCTTCGGAGATGGAGCTGAGGAGAAGACCGGAGCTGCTGTGCCTGACTGCCTGCGCGCGGAGCCGCGGAGAAGACCGGAGACGGAGCTGCTGCTGCTCGACCGCCGGAGACGCACCTGCTGCTGCGGCCTGGACGAGTTTGGGGAGTGGGTAGCCGCCGCTGTTGTTTCTCTGAAGCTGAAGGAAGAATGAAACGAGGATGGTTAGAACTTAGAATAGGAAGGAAGGGAACACGTACGGTATATTTGGAATTAGGCTCGGGATGACACCGGTGGTCACAGGTTGAATCACCAAGTTATCAAACCGTTAAATCGGTATATATAAAAATTTATAAATTTATATTAAAAATATGATATATATATATATAGATAAATATAAATTTTAAATATATAGATAATTCTAATATATTAATATAATGTAATATATAATATATTTATTTTAAAATGTATTAACTCAGTATTTTAATATTGAAATAAAGAATGATATATTAATTTTAAAAGATAAAAAATGACAAATAAGCACAATACTCATGGCTTGGGGTTATTTTCTTATTGAACAATGACCAAAAAAGAGAAACAACTAATGTAACTATTATGAAGTTTTATTATATATATAAAAAATGGCACTTATATAGAAAATAAGTCATGTGGTCTGGTTGTAGTGTACATAGGCTTATGAGCAGGCTGGTATGGGTTCGAATCCCTCTAGCGCACAATTAAGTTTTTTTAAGTAAGGATGCATGCGCCTTTATTTCTGTTGACCTAGACCGGTTCGATTTTGACCGAGTTGACCGATTCAACAGCAGAAACGATCTATTGGCTGGACCGGACCGGTCTATGGTCCAGTTCCCGATTGAACCGGTCGGATCAGCCGGTCCGTTCCGAGTTTAATAACACTTTAATGGAGCCAATTATAATGGGGGCACATAAAGGAGTGAGATGAGATGTGATAAATATATCACTTGTTTGTTTGGATATTTTATAGGTGGCTTCTACGGTGTAGGAGCCTTGTAAGTCATGTACGGTACCCAATCATTTTTTACCTTTTATAACAGGTAAATCAACCGGTTTATTATATAATTTTAATTTACATATAATACCCTGAAAATTCAAAATTTAGTTTTGACCCCTGCTTTAAAATTATAATTAAAGACATTAAAGTTTTGGGTCAAAATTAATCTGATTCGGTTTGTGGCAATTTCTTCTTCCTTCTCATTTCTGCTGCGGCATTTCTGACGCATAGAAGGTGAGAGTTCGCATCGTGAAGGCATAGATCGTGAGGGCAGAAAAGGTATCGGTGTAAGTACAGATCGGGAGGGTAGAGAACGTGAAGGCAAGGACGGCTTCGCGTAATCTCCGATTAGGCAATCATCAATTCCTACAAATGTACGCTTTTGAGGTATTTTCCACATTGTCTTTTATTTTTTTCCTGTTTAATTCTAAGTATAACTTCATGAAGTGCTTCTATATGTGCATTTTTTGTGTGTTTTGAATCTAAAATGTAGAGTTGCACTTTTTCATCTTAATTCTGTTTTGTTTTGTTTCGTTGTGTGTGTTCTGCAACATTTTTTGTTTAGTGTAACAAAAGTTCTGGTAAGTTGCGTTGATGAAAAGCTTCTGGATAATGCTATGGCAACACTCGGGTTGTGATCCTTCACAACTTCTTTTCATAAGCCTATTTTATTGAAGTAACACTGCTATATGACACAAAAGTATTTACATGAAATGACTCACAACGGGCTTGTATAACTTAGTACTAACTTCCCCTTATTTTTGCTTCCCAAAATATAGAAAATAAGCTTGAATGAAAAAAATAACCATTGGGCTTTGGCAGATATAATGTCATCTCATTCCTAAGCAATATCATGGAAAATGTTTCCTGAACAATAGCATTATTCTTATTATAAAGATGGCAGGTTTAGAGATGGATACACGATACAAGATCTCCACTTGTATAGTGGCATGATCAGTTTGCACTTTTACACACAACACCGATATTGTGAATATTTGAGAAATCAAACCTTAACCGAAAGTAAAAAGAAATACGAGAGTTCGAGTGGATCCCCACAGAAAGAATAGGATCCAGTAAAGGGTGAATTAGTTCTTCGATAATTTTTTTTATCAAAGGTGCATCTGAAAGTTTCAATTTAAGTTCATCTAAAAAAAAATTCAACTTCAATTTAAGTTAGAGAAATAATGATAAGTAAGTTTAAAACTAAGTTTAAAACCAAGTTTCAAATTCAAAACATGACCACTTGAATCACACAATTTAAAATTACCAGCATTTCCCTGTACATAAAAGAGAAAATCTGTGCAATGATTAATATTTATATTAAATTTGTTAAATAAACTAAATAATAAATAAAAGTGTGGCTCTTTCCTGCTTCATTTTTTTTAGTAATATGACCTCTACGTTGCATGAATTTTAACTAATAAAGAGTGTGTTGGAAGAATGTTAAAGAGCATGTTACTAGCATTTGCCATGATAGAACTGTTATTCTGGCTATTATTTTTGGTCTGTTTATACTGTTATATGTTTCTCTGCCAATTAAGTGATAGGGCAATTTATTAGTATGCTTTTTTTGAATGAATGCTTACCAGATGATTCAACCATGGACATGCTTTTGGGTATGGAACAATTTATCAGAAATAGCTCATTTTTTATGCTTCTGAATGTCAGGTAAATCCCCAATTTTATTCATTTAAGTGAATCACTCTCCTGTTGACTCGGGAATTCAATTTTGTTGACAACCTTCACATTTGGGACACTCTTTTAAGTGATCCAGAGGGTCCACAGGTACAATTTCGTTCCTGTTTACCTTGTATTAGAATAGACTGCCATTTAGCCTTATGATCCACTGCCACTTTTTTGCTGACAATGATAAAAGGTGATGTTGGATTTGATGTGCGAAGTTACTTTTAGATAGGTAATATGAAGTTAGTTTTACATAGAAAAAATAAGGGAAAGGATTCGGCTCTGCATGAGTAAAGTGTAGTTGAGCAAACTATTGATAAGAAAATCAAGAGAGTTTCAACAACTGTATTTTTTGTTATCTGACTGATGTTATTTTTTTCATCAAGTGAGCCATATAGTATACTCACAAGTCATTGAAGTAAATAATCTTAGCAAGTGCAGCCATTTACTCCTGATATACCAACATGTATTGGTCCGAGTGGAAGGGGCTCGGGTCCCTTAAGCATGTGGTCCTGGGTTCGATCCTTGGATTCATGTGTATGTAAAAAATACTATTGGGAGGAGTCCCCGTTTTGCGCCTAACAGTACCCCGAGAGATCAGTCTCTTAACTACCGGGTGGGAGGATACTCTCGAGAGATCAGTCTCTTAACTACCGGGTGGGAGGATACTCTGGAAAACCAAAAAAAAATTTACTCCTGATATAAGTTTTTTTTAGCTGTCTAAAATCTAAATATATCAGCAAACAGAATATACTTAAGCTTCTAAGTTTGAGTACTTGATCTTCTACCTCCAGTCAAGGTGGCAATATCTTCTAGAAGATTGCTTGGGGAAAAATAAGCCTGATTTTTTTTCTTCTATGCCCTATGGTCTCCGATTTTTTTTTCTGATTCTAATAGCCATTCCAAGTATGAAATACTGAGTCTAGCTTGATTATTTCTATCAGTTGATTGTTTGTTATCTATGATACCGATAAGTGATGACAACTTGAGTTTTTTTTTTTAATTCTAGCTAGTCCCAAGTGTATGCCTTCATACATTGCCTTTCATCTAGCTTTGACTTCTTAAACTCAATCTTGGTATTCGTTTCTCCACTAAGATGATAACTTTTCTTTGTTGTAGAATTACAAGTACAGAAAGAGAGTCTGAGTTATTTTTTGCGTGTGTATACTGTTTAATATTGCAGCTTCCCGCAACAACAACCACCTTGTAAGTATGATATATAAACCTTTGACATTTATACAATGTTACATGAATGCATTAATTCTCATTAATTTGGATGTATTATCTTTAAAATGTTTTGTTATTTTGTGTTAAAATCGTTATGTAGGATTAGCCTTTTTGGTGAGTTAGCCGTGTTAGATTGTGGTAAAGAGATGGTTGGAAGTAATGAATCAGTGACAAGTGATACTCCAGAGTTAGAGGTATTATGTCATGTTAGGCATATGATGTTAGTTTGAATTTTTTTTTATTGGTAAAACATAGTGGAATTGTAATGATTTTTTTAAGGAACAGGAAGCTTCCGTAATCTACTTAGAAGAGGATGAGGAAATCCCCATAGAACACGGTGATGCCTATTTCATTGATGAAGTTGGTGGTGGTGTATTCCTTTTGATAATGATTGGGATGATGAACAATATGGAGAAGATGAACAATAAGATGAGCCTTGTACCGAAATTCATAGTTGTGGGGATAGGGTCCCTAGATTTAAGATTGACAATGAGGAGGATATTAAAGGGATGGACTTGAAGGCATTTAGTCCACATGAAATTGAAATGTATGACTTTGGTAGCATGGAATTGGCCTACAAGCTTTATAGATCTTATGCAATGAGGAATGGGTTTTGTGCTAGGAAATCATCAATTGTGACAAGCAAAAAAAACAAAGGAGCCATATTAGCAAGAGTATGTTTGTAATAGAGAAGGTTTTAGACGGGAAAATGGAAAAAGTTTTGAAGATATGAAACGTGTGCCTAGAGTTGATTTTAGATGTGGATGTTTGGCATTATTTCATGTTCACATTGACTTTGTGACTTCCTGATGGTATTGTACTCGGTTTGATGATGATCACAAGCATGATTTGTTGGATCCAATACACTGTGGGATGTTTCCAGCACATAGGAAGATGTCTGCTAGTGAAATAATGTAGATGAATGAAATGATGAAAGTTGGTATTAGTCCCCCTCACATTTATAGGTCATTTGCTTTGCAAGCGGGAGGTTATCAGAAAATTGGTTTTAGGAAGGACTTGTATAACCATATCCATCGTCAAAGGCGTGAGCAATGTTCAGATGCGGTGGAAGCTCTAAAATACTTGGAGGATATTGGAGGGAAGGATGGTAAGATGTACATTGAGCACACAATTGATAGTGAAGGGAGACTCCAACATTTATTTTGGAGTGATGGTATTTGTCAGCTAGATTATCAAGTTTATGGTGATGTGTTGGCATTTGATGCTATATATGGCAAGAACAAATATTATTTGCCATTGGTGGTTTTCTCAGGTGTTAATAATCACAATCGGTCTACTATTTTTGGGGGTGCCAAAGTTTCAAATGAGACAAAGGAGACATATGTGTGGGTGTTGAATCAATTTGTGAAAGCTATGAAAGGAAAGGAGCTTAAAGCAGTCATCACTAATGGTGATAATGCAATAAGAAATGCAATTAAAAGGGTTTTTCCTAATGCACATCATCATTTGTGTGCATGGCATTTGTTACGTAATGTGACATCCAATGTAGGAAAGCCTGGTTTCACAGCTGAGTTAAAGAAGTGCATGTTGGGTGATTATGATTTGGGTGAGTTTAGCCAAGCTTGGGATGAAATGGTCCGCAAGTATCATTTGGAGGACAATCATTGGGTCAATGCACTGTATGAGAAAAGGTCAATGTGGGCTACAACACATATCCGGGGTAATTTTATTTGCAGGTTTTAGGACAACATCTAGATGTGAGGGACTACACTTAGAGTTGGCTAAGTTTGTGCACTCAAGGTACAACTTGACAGACTTCTTGCATCATTTTCACCATTGTTTAGAGCATATACGATTCAAATAAAAGGAAGATGACTTAGCATCTCTATATGAGGACCTGTGCTCCAAACCAAATACCCTTCCATTGAGAAATCTACTGCAAAATATTTAACAAAGGAGTTGTTCATGAAATTTCGGAGCTTTATTAACAAAGCAGCTGACTTTGTTGTAGTTGGTTGTTCAAAAACGCTAACAGTGTCCATTTTTCACTGTTTGTAAGCGTGGAGGAGGAGGCAAGGAATGGAAAGTGACACATGATGCAGGTAACAATGAATTTAAATGTGATTGCATGAGAATGGAGTCTCGAGGTTTGCCATGTGAACACCTAGTTGTCGTTCTTGTTCACTTGAGGATAGATGATCTTCCTAGGTGTTTCGTTTTGAAAAGGTGGTCAAAAGGTGCGAAGGATGGTTTTTATGACTGTATAAAGATGGAGGCACTACATGGAATTCTTCACTGTTTTTTAGAAGTGATGAAGCGATGCATATATGTAGATTGATTATTAAATTGAACGACACTACTGAAGAACACCACAACCTTATGGAGAAGCTTTTACAAATCTATGCGGAAAGCAAGGCTAGGAAATCATGCCTTGATGGGGATGAGAGTTCTTCCAGCAGGTTTGTGGTTGAAAATTTGAGGGATCTTGTACGTGTTAGGACCAAAGGTCGGGGTGGGGGAAAATCCACAACCTTTGGTCTAGCAGTGCGTAGGAGGAAAAAGTGCTCTATATGTAAGGTTCCTGGGCACAACAAGCTAACTTGTCCACACAGTCAAAGACAAGCACCATTGCATGAAAGTGAAGATGATGACATCTATTTCCCAACCCAAGACTTGGACACTAACATGGTGTGTATGATTTTTATATTAAGTGTAATTTTTTTATTCAAACAGATTATCTAACCCCCATTGTTTTGTAAGATTCCTGGGCACAACCAGCATACTGGTCCACATAGTCAAAGAGAAGCACCATTGCATGAAAGTGAAGATGATGACATCTATTTCCCAACCCAAGACTTAGACCATGATTCTTCGAAGGAACAATTAAATGAAAATGAAGAGGACAATAAATTTTGTGTTGTTGTGTCTGAGGAAGAGGATGGCTTTGAAAGAGCTTTGCTATATACCCCTAAGCAACACGGTCCGCCTACATCTGCATCATCATCGAAGGCGTCACCTCCAAAGTTTATGCACTTTGCCAAAACTGAGTATGACTCATACTATAGCTCTAGCAGGGAGAACATGCTATCTGTTTTGGCTAGTAATCTCTGAGGAGGATTGACAACACAGGTAGCTAGCTAGGTATCTGATTAGTTTTTGTTATTTTTTTTTATGAAGGATTAGTTAACATGTGCGCTCATTTGGCAATAGGAAAATAAATCTGGCAGTGTGAATGTTAAGGATAAGAAGCTTTCTTTCACACCCACAACTAGGGAAAGAAGAACGAAAGATTCAAAGATTGAAGCTAGCGAAAAAAATACACCTAAAAAGAGAAATGCAGTTGAAACCATGACTTCTAAGGAGGCTACTAAAAAGGGAAAGAAACGCAACGACTCTGAAAGTGACACAAAGATTAAGGCCTTTGGCAAAAAGAAACCTAAGGTATTAAATTTTTATTTTCATATAAGGGATGTCAATTATTAAGATATAATGTTTTTATTTATTTTTTTATAAAGTTTGTACGAACAAATTTCAAGCCACTTACGCAATGCAACTTACTCTGCGGGAGGAGCGATTGTCATTATATGTGTTCCAAGTTATGGAGAACCAAGATATACTCACTTTAGTTGAAATTGTTTGTTTTAATAAAAATCATTGTATATATATGTTTAATATATATATATATACACACCACTAATATGTGATTGTAAATAATTATACTGAGGTGTTGTTCAAGTTTGGGGATTCAACCTTAACCAGGAACGGGATGTCATGGTTTTGCTATCCCAATGAAATAAGGGAAAAGGTTCTTAACTTTATTTTACAACAGAGTTTATCAAGTTAAATTCACATTATTTCTTTTCATATATACTTATATAATATTCATGAAGTGTTATTCAATTTGGACAGATTATAAGGTTGGTGTCACTTAAGTTGACATATATCCATCGTCAAGAGAATGGACACTCATTTTGGATTTTACCACCTAACTTTGTGGTACTACGCATTTTTATGGTTTAATAGTTATTATCATTTGCATTTTAGTTTAATATTTGATATTAAACATTGTATGTGTTTGTCATTATAGCATGATGTTTATGAGTAATGTTGAAACTATACCAAAAACATATGCAAATGATTGGATGCATCAACCAATGGTGGTTGATGGTGATCTCAATAAGTGATATAGGGTGGTTGATGCATCCAATCATTTGCATATGTCTTTAGTATAGTTTCAACATTACTCCCTTTATAAACATCATGTTATAATGACAAACACATACAATGTTTAATATCAAATATTAAACTAAAATGCAAATGATAATAACTATTAAACCATAAAAATGCGTAGTACCACAAAGTCAGGTGGTAAAATCCAAAATGAGTGTTCATTCTCCTGACGATAGATATATGTCAACTTAAGTGACACCAACCTTATAATCTGTGCAAATTGAATAACACTTCATGAATATTATATAAGTATATATGAAAAGAAATAATGTGAATTTAACTTGATAAACTCTATTGTAAAATAAAGTTAAAAACCTTTTCCCTTATTTCATTGGGATAGCAAAAACATGACATCTCGTTCCTGGTTAAGGATGAATCCCCAAGCTTGAACAAAACCTCACTATAATTGTTTACAACCACATATTTGTGTGTATATATATATATATATCAAACATATATATGCAATGGTTTTATTAAAACAAACAATTTCAACTAAAGTAAGTATATCTTGATTCTCCATTAACTTGGAACACATATAATGACAATCGCTCCTCCTGCGGAGTAAGTTGCATTGCCGTGAGTGGCTTGAAATTTGTTCGTACAAACTTTATAGAAAATAAATAAAAACATCATATCTTAATAATTGACATCACTTATATGAAAATAAAAATTTAATACCTTAGGTTTCTTTTTTCCAAAGGCCCTAATCTTTGTGTCACTTTTAGAGTCATTGCGTTTCTTTCCCATTTTAGTAGTCTCGTTATAAGTCATGGTTTCAACTGCATTTCTCTTTTTAGGTGTATTCTTTTCGCTAACTTCAACCTTTGGATCTTTCGTTCTTCTTTTCTTAGTTGTGGGTGTGAAAGAAAGCTTCTTATCCTTAAGATTTTCACTGCCAGATTTATTTTCCTGTTGCCAAATGAGCGCACATGTTATCCTTCATAAAAAAATAACAAAAAACCAATCAGATACCTAGCTAGCTACCTGTGTTGTCAATCCTCCTCGGAGATTACTAGCCAAAACAAATAGCTTGTTCTCCCCGCTAGAGCTACAGTATGAGTCATACTCAGTTTTGGCAAAGTCCTTAAACTTTGGAGGTGACACCTTCAATGATGATGTAGATGTAAGCGGACCATGTTGCTTAGGGGTATATAGCAAAGCTCTTTCAAAGCTATCCTCTTCCTCAGACACAACAACATAAAATTTATTGTCCTCTTCATTTTTCATTTAATTGTTCCTTCGAAGAATCACGATCTAAACCATGTAGCCCTTCAGCTGGACTCACTATTGTTTTATTTCCCTTCACGTTGGTGTCTCTAACTAAAGCAATTTGTGACTCAAGATATTTCACCTTGGAGGA
This sequence comes from Sesbania bispinosa, assembly GCA_026901365.1. NCBI lineage: Eukaryota > Viridiplantae > Streptophyta > Magnoliopsida > Fabales > Fabaceae > Sesbania > Sesbania bispinosa. Next base: position 180,956 of record QLOH01000937.1, on the reverse strand, counting down.
CAAGCTAACAATTCTTTTCTCAAGATCACTCACCCTAGAAGTGACATTTTACAATAAAAAAAATTAAATTTAATGAATGCTACAACACATAATCAATGAATAACTGTTTCCAATTTAAATAAGACTAACCATTCATAGATAACAATATCGAAATTAATATAAATAACTTTTATAATGCATTTTTATTCTTTATTTATTAGATTTCATATAAATATGAATTATACTTCATAGAATATTATTCTATAGCACTATTACATCTCATCTAACACTTTTAATATTAAAAACAATATTTGATATCATATTAATTCATTCTCAAACCACCCATTCAATTATCCCGATAAAAAGTCCACATAACTACTCCACAAATATAATATAAGTCTTACTTAAACATCCCTATATATCACTAAATTTGCAGATTAAATAGAATTCTTTTAATTAAAATCAATCTATTTTAACTTTGTAAGAAAAAAAAAAGAAAAAAACAATCACACTTTTCTTTTAATAACTCACATATGTTCTTTGTATTGTTAACAATTAATCACAATTTGAAAGTAAAACACATGAAAATGATGATGCCTCTGAATCCATTATTACAACATCGCATAAGCCAATGAACGAAAACGGAAAATTAAATTAATAATAGAAAAGAACATGGAACTACAATTATTGGCTGAACCTTGACATTGAAAGGCATTTGATACAGTTTATGAAATAAACTGTATAACTCAAATAACATAAACATGCTTCAACAAATCCAAAAGCTGTGAATCATTGAAACAAAATAAATCTCTTGATTTTTACAATTAATACTTGATTCCCATTTTTACAAATCCAAAAGCTGTGAATCATTGAAACAAAACAATCACTTTATATGCTCCACATATATATGGATTGCTAATGTACTCCCACGCTCTTTTTTAAAAAGGAAAAAAAAGGAGTACCTTAGCATTTTACACCTTTATATTAGCAATCCTCATATTAGAAAACATAAAAATATTACCTTTGGCGTGGTTGAATCTGTTTGCTTTATGTTATCACTGCATTGCACACCACATAATACTGTGTCACCTTTCCCTGACCTGCCGCATGCATTACGTACAGCCACAAAATTAAAAAATAAATAAATAAATAACATACAGCCATAGAAAGGCGCTGCATTACATACAACCATAGAAAGGAATTTGACTTACCCTTTTGCAACATCTTCATCGCCTGACACTTGGCCTGCACAACATCTTCATCGCCTGACACTTGGCCTGCACTATTCTTCTCCATGACAAAAACAAGTTCATGCCTCTGATATAATAAATACGAACAAGGCAAAGCTATGCAAAACCTAAATGCATGTGTATAACCGCTAATATTTATAATGAAAAAAAATATGGATAACAACTAAGTAAGCTTCAATTCAAAAAATTGGATAAGTTTTGGATAACCTTGGATAAAAATTAGAATCAGAAATATTTTTTAAAATCAAATTTCAAATTGTTATAAAAAAAATATGCATAATAACTAAGTAATCTTCAATTCAAAAAATTGGTTCAGTTTTGGATAGCCTTGGATAATAATCAAAAACAGAAATATTTTTTTTTAAAATTAAATTTTAAATTATTTGTTATAAGAGATTAATATTTGGATAACTTTATGGTTTGACATGACTAGCGGAGTTTTTACCCGTGCTGATACACAGGTTGTAATTCATATTTCAAAAATGTAATTAACCGTTTCATGTTGAAAATCAAAATTAAGATAGTTATAAAATAAATTAAAAAATATTAAAAAATTCCAATATATAATAAACAATTATAAATAAACATAAAAATCATATAAAAAGCAATAATAGGCATAAAAAATAATAGGCCGGTAGATATATGTATAAAAAATCATATATTTATAAAAAATAATAGGCACGTAGATATTTTTATAAAAAATCATATAAAATAATATAAATTAAATATCAATAAAAAATAAATGCAAGCAACATAGATATATGTATAATAAAAAAATAATAGGCATAAAGATAAGTGCATTTAGAATGCAATGCATCCCTCTGGCAAGAGCTTTTATAGGACCAGGTTGTCAATTCAATGAATAATGCATCCCTGTGGCCCTTCCCCAGTAAAGTATGATATACTCACAGACAATACCATTAAATAACGATAAACAAAATTGATGAGGAAATCTGCAGAGATATAAAGACTTACATAGATCATATTTTGTTTGTATCTATATTGCAGGTTATATAAATTAAAACTGACGGTTCATTTAAATAACTAAGTTGCATGAGATCATCCACTCCATAGAATATCGGGATTTGCCGGCACCAAATTTTCATATTTAACCTTTAAAACCTAGATCCTTTTTTTTTTGATAAATTAAAACCTAGATCCTTTAATTTGGAGTTCACTAAAAATATCATAACTTGGAGCAAAATCCACTAGATCCTTTAATTTCTGAAGTACCTACTTCCTCATGGAACATGCCTTTTGTAGTGATACTGGATATGCCTGGAGTGCTTCTAAGAGGGAAACTACTCACTGGCATTTCAGTGGTTTGGTTCATGGGAAAACTCAACAAGGAAGACCTTTGTGGAACTGGATTATAGGCAGGAGTTATGTTGCTGGTATCAGCAATCCCATTACAGCATTACCTATAAAACCATTAGAAATTCCATTTGGTCCTGTAGGCTAGGCTGCACCAAAGATGATGAAAACCTAGTAACATGAAAACCACTATTTTCACTTAGCATTTGACTTCTTGGTTGAGACTGAGCTATCTGCATCAACAAGGGGCTTCTCTGCGCAGCAGAAGCATTGATAGTGGGTTAAGACATGGTGGCTTAAGACATGGGTGTTAACCTTTGTATAATGGGTAGTGGATGGATTAACTTTTGTGGGTTTTTTACTCTTATTTACCCTCATCAACTATTTTATCCTGTGTTTAATCGTAATAATAGATTATAGATTATAGATAATTGTATATTATAAATTATATCACAAATTGTTATTCGTCATTTAGTTTGAAAAAATAATGCTTAATAATACATCTTCTGGTTAGTTTGAAAAATAAAGCTTAAAATACATGCTATACAGCTGTAAAAGATTGAGGTTCAAACAATAGCTTTTAGATTGTTCTAGCTCTTTCCAAAGTTGAATTTATTAAACAAAATAAAATGAAACATTCAAATGGAAAAATGTCCTTAAGCCCAAGTACACGTTACCAATCAAGAAATACTTAAAAAATGTGACATTACAAGTGATGAGGAAGATCATAGCAGCAGTTGACTGGAAAAATTCATCCAAATCCTTTCCCTGCTCTGCACAAAGCCATGAGAGACACATTTCAGAACTGAAAAAAGATCTAAAGCATATGGATTATTCCATGGGAATCAGCAAAATATCCACTCATTCCAATTTTTGTAGCGCACAAGTATAAAACTTTAACTACATAGTACACACTGTAAGACGCGTAAACCAATATACTCGAATATGAAAAAAATTAGATTTTCTAGTTCTTAGCTTTTATAGAATTTTTTTAAAAAAATAATATTCTTTCATTGGATATATCCTGCAGTACTCTTCTACACACCACCTTTTTCACACAATTACATCACTAGAGGTAGTCAATACCTTTCCTCATATTATAGTAAAAACCAGTATAGACTATTGACAGTGTTGAAAGTAGATACTAATGTGAGACATGTCCTAAATTAAACATCATGTATATAAGTTCTTTACTGAAAACATTATTTTACTCTTATGTATGTAAAAACGCTCTAAGTTAACCACAATTCACAGGATTTGACAAAACGGCAATAGATAATCACAACAGTGTTTGGGAAAATAAAATTACACAAGACTCTCACCATTTTCATATTCCAAGGCTTGAAGGATCATCTCTGTTATACCCTTCTACCCTAAACTCTTATATAATTAATAAATCGAAATATCGGAAAAACGGTGTCCCACAACGAGTAAAAAGGTTCACATTTCTCATCGTTTAAAATCTCATTTATTTCAAAGTCAACTCATATAAAATAGAAATAGAAGTCAACTGTTTTCAAAATACTTTAAGCAACGGAATCTCAAATATCAACAACAAATTATCCTACTGGCCATGTAAGGCACTTAAAACAGTTTACAAAATCTCTTCCTATCTAGAAACATAAAGTAAAAATGCCCTGATGTCACATGTATCAGAGCGACTCTCCCTTCAATCAATACTCGACACCTGTCATGTCATCATCATCACCTGTAAAATTAACCACAGTGTAACGTGAGAAAAAAAATACCAACTCATACATACACATAACACATAGGAGGCTACCCTATCCTCACCCTCATATAAACAACATCATTATTAATCACACCACATACTCAAACTTCAAGTAATTCATCATATAATAATCATCTATAATTCATCATATAACAAATCATCCATATCCTTATATAAATCTCACATCATCATTCACCAAGAAAACACATACTCTATTCTCAACACATAATACTCATTTCATCAGTAATGCTCATACCATCCTCATGTAATTCAATTTCATCATCAAATATAACGCATGTTCACCCATCATTATATACACCGAAACTCCTCAACCTCGTCCCAAGGATCATGACTTGGAACTCCACACAATGGGCGCACCTCGTCAATCACCCTAGTTGTTACCAATGATAGTCTACCGGTGTCACCACACAAACCGATAGGTTGTACCCCTCGTTGGGCCCGCACAACGACATTCGACCATAGGTTGCACCCCCTCGTTGGGTCCGTACATCGAATGCCCCATCATGGTCTCTGCACCCCCTCGTTGGGTCCGTGCAGTTCACCTCCTGAGATGTACCCCCTCGTTGGGACCGCACAACTCAGGTATCACCTCATATGCTCAAGGCATCATCAACATCGTAAGGTTATATACATCACCGTCGTTAACATCATCACACATCATCAATCATCGTTATCATCATTAAATACATCATCATCATTAAATACATCATCATCATCATCATATAAGCATCATCATCATCATCATCATCATCATTATCATCATCATATAAGCATCGTAATCATCATCATCATTATCATCATCATATAAGCATCATAATCATCATCATCATCATTATCATCATCATATAAGCATCATTAATCATCATCATCATAATCATAACACTCATCACATGCTCAATGCATCATTATATACACATCAAATCACACTCATCGCAGTCACACCAAAATCAAGGTATAACAATCATCATCACTCACTAAGATCACAAAATCCACACTGGTAATTGATTACCAGCCTCCAGTAATCAATTACCTGCAAGCAAAGCCTCTGGTAATCGATTACACACCCTCTGTAATCGATTACCTGCAAGCAAACACCCTGGTAATCGATTACAACCTCTCTGTAATCGATTACCTGCAAGCAAACACACTGGTAATCGATTACAGCTTCTCTGTAATCGATTACCTGCAAGCAAACAGCACTCCAGGCTGCCCAGAAAGCCCTGGTAATCGATTACACACCTTTGTAATCGATTACCCGCGATGCAGATCACCGTTCTCGTGACTTCTACCACTTTTAAACCTCTCTATTCAATCTCTAATCAATCCTCTTTGTTAAAACATCACTCATACACGTTTATATCAACAAAACTCAGTAAAAACACCAATCTTTTCACAGATTATACAGTTGATCCATCAAACCCCAAATCATCAAACCACTATTTACCCCTTTTTATGATTCTCAATATCCTCTTCAGTTTTACCCAATAATTCATCAAGATTCATCAAATCAATCATCAAACAACAGTTTTCATCATCCATACTCAGTATAAACATATATCAATACGAATTTAAAGTCTTAAATTACTACCCAAACACCCCCACATGCACATACAAGCAACACCATCTCCCCCACCGTACCTTAAGTGAAGATCGAACAACAGCAAGAAAGACTCGTTCTTGGTTCTTGATGATTACTCTCCAGCAATCTCCTCTTGAGACTTGGTTTCTCCCCTCCTTAGCATTTCTTTCTCTGACGATTTGAAAAATAAGGATTAGGGTGAACTAATAACCCTTCCTTACTAAAATGCCTAATTGGGCTTGGGCCCACTCTCAACCCTCCTTATCTTCTTTTAAATTTGAAATAGCTTTATGGATTAAAACTACTAATAATATCACTTCTATTATTTATTTATTTATTTCTTCTACTTTATTAATTTAATTTAATTAAATTTCACTTAATAAAATTCAGGATGTTATAATCTCCACATGTATATAACGAAATTTAAAGGATTGAGGGCAACTAGAGATATGCAAGGTAAGAAACTAAAGACAAATTTTAGTCTGCAACCAAAATGTTGCATAATTTTACTATATTTTCAACAAATTTTTTAACAGATACCACATAATCTACTGTCTGATTGAGCATTGAAAGATTAATTATGCTACTTCATTTCTGTTTTGTCTTCTTATTTGCAAACCATTGCAAGTCATTGGGTAAAAATAAAAGCATATTCCAGCTGTTATTTTTAATCTATCTATACTATTACATTTGAGAACTTTTTTCACTGTTCATTTAGTGTTTAATTTTTTTAATCATTACATGTTGGTTATAGGATTGGGTCATTTCATCCTGAATTTCTCGGTTTTTGTGTCTGACCATTTATATTTCAATTACATGATAGTGGCGGTTTGTTGCGTTGCAATTTTTTTTATTATTATAATAAAACATTTATTCTCTATTTTATTCATTAAAATTTTATTTATAATCTTTATTATCTATTCTATATTAAAATTCTTCGCTTCCATTATTTATATATTTTTTTGTTTTTTATTGTCATTTTCAGTAAAGTGATTTTTTTATATATGAACTACAAGTATTCTCCACAGGATGCAATCATGTTCCTTCCGTGAAATCCACATAATGGTAGGGCTAACTCTTCCAACAAGGTTTTTTCCATACACTTTATATATGTTTTAAGTGACCGAGATAAGGGATATCAAATCTCAATATAATTTAAATTTATAAATATATTTATGATATATTGGTTACATATTTTTCTATGAACAAGATTTTTAATTAGAATTAAAAAAATCTATACTATTACATTTGCGTTGTTTTTTTCATTGTTCATTGGGGTCTATATTTTTTTTTCCGGTCAAAAGATTTATGGGGCTAAAGGATAGCTAGCCGGGCATGCTATTAGCTTTAGCTATTATTGATGGAGTGAACTTCTATAGGGTATTATCTTTCTTATATATTCTATTTATCTATTTACTCTATATTAAAATTGTTCACCCAGTACACATGTTATGTTTTTCTCTCATGCAATTTTTTATTTTTTATTCTCATTTTAGTAACGTTACTTTTTATGAACCGCATGTATCCTCCACGAGAAATAATCATGCTCATGTTGTTTCTTTGTTTTTACTTTTTTTAATCATACTTTAATTTTGTTTATTTATTTATTTTTTATTATTATTATTATTATTATTATTATATTAAAACAATCACTCTCATTATTCTTTCCTGTTTATCTATTTCATTTAATAAAAATACACATTAAGAAATACAATAATTGTCTTGATTTACATTAAATTTAATATATTTCTTCCAATATATTATTTATCTCTCTATTTTATTCATTAATTTTTTCACCTATCATCTCTTTTATCTATTTACTTTATATTAAAATTGTTCACTCATTAAATGTGTTATGATTTCTCACTTACATTTTTTTAGTTTTTTTATTATCACTTCAGTATAATGTTTCTTTTATGAAACACAAGTATCCTTCACGAGAGACAATTCTACTGCTGCCATTTTCTTTTTTTCTTTTTATTTTTCATCATATTTTCATTTTCTTTTTTATTATATTAAAATATTTATCTCTCTATTTTATAACATTTTATTTATCATCTTTCTTATTTATTCTACTTACTCTATTTTAAAATTCTTCGTTTCCATTATTTATATATTTTTTAGTTTTTTTTATTGTCATTTTTAGTAAAGTGATTTTTTTTTTATATATGAACTACAAGTATTCTCTACGAGAGGCAGTCATCTTCCTTTCGTGAAATCCACATAATGGTAGGGCTAACTCTTCCGGCAAGGTTTTTTCCATACACTTTATATATGTTTTAAGTGACTGAAATAAAGGATCTCAAATCTCAATATAATTTAAATTTATAAATATATTTATGATGAGGAGGGTTATAATTACACCGGTGTAAGTTACACCAAGTGTTACACCGCTGAATAATTTTTTAACGGATCATTGTATTAAATAATTCACCGTTGGATTGAAAGATACTATCATATAGATCATACATATAAAATTTTACATTGATCCGAAATTATTTGATATGTCATTGAGATGTCTCAAGATTAACGTTATATATACATTTGAAATACGTGAAAAATCCAACTATTTGATTATCAAGTTATTAGTGTCAAAATTTTATGAAATTTGGCACATATAATCATGATGATGAACAAGCATAATTCAACGGTTGGATTACTAAAAAACATATTCGATTTGTAGTTATTAGCGGTGTAATACTTGGTGTAACTTACACCGGTGTAATTATAACCCTCCTCATTTATGATATATTGGTTACATTTTTCTATGAACAAGATTTTTAATTAGAATTAAAAAAATCTATACTATTACATTTGGGTTGTTTTTTTTCACTATTCATTGGGGTCTATATTTTTTTTTCCGGTCAAAAGATTTATGGGGCTAAAGGATAGCTAGCCGGGCTTGCTATTAGCTTTAATTTAGCTATTGTTGATGGAGTGAACTTCTATAGGGTATTATCTTTCTTATATATTCTATTTATCTATTTACTCTATATTAAAATTGTTCACCCAGTACATGTGTTATGTTTTTCTCTCATGCAATTTTTATTTTTTATTCTCATTTTAGTAAAGTTACTTTTTATGAACCACATGTATCCTCCACGAGAAATAATCATGCTCATGTTGTTTCTTTGTTTATACTTTTTTTAATCATACTTTAATTTTATTTATTTATTTATTTATTTTTATTATTATTATATTAAAACAATCACTCTCATTATTCTTTCCTGTTTATCTATTTCATTTAATAAAAATACACATTAAGAAATACAATAATTGTCTTGATTTACATTAAATTTAAATATTTCTTCCAATATATTATTTATCTCTCTATTTTATTCATTAATTTTTTCACCTATCATCTCTTTTATCTATTTACTTTATATTAAAATTGTTCACTCATTAAATGTGTCATGATTTCTCACTTACATTTTTTTAGTTTTTTTATTATCACTTCAGTATAATGTTTCTTTTATGAAACACAAGTATCCTTCACGAGAGACAATTCTATTGCTGCCATTTTCTTTTTTTCTTTTTATTTTTCATCATATTTTCATTTTCTTTTTTATTATATTAAAATATTTATCTCTCTATTTTATAACATTTTATTTATCATCTTTCTTATTTATTCTACTTACTCTATTTTAAAATTCTTCGTTTCCATTATTTATATATTTTTTAGTTTTTTTTATTGTCCTTTTCAGTAAAGTGAATTTTTTTATATATGAACTACAAGTATTCTCCACGAGAGGCAGTCATCTTCCTTCCGTGAAATCCACATAATGGTAGGGCTAACTCTTCCGACAAGGTTTTTTCCATACACTTTATATATGTTTTAAGTGATTGAGATAAAGGATCTCAAATCTGAATATAATTTAAATTTATAAATATATTTATGATTTATTGGTTACATTTTTCTATGAACAAGATTTTTAATTAGAATTAAAAAATCTATACTATTACATTTGGGTTATTTTTTTTCATTGTTCATTGGGGTCTATATATTTTTTCCGGTCAAAAGATTTATAGGGCTAAACGATGGCTAGCTGGGCTTGCTATATATAGTTAGCTTTAGTTAGCTATATATAGTTAGCTTTAGCTATTGTTGATGAAGTGAACTTCTATAGTGTATTAGTAGAGTAGGTTAGCATGAAATGAAAATGAGAAAATAGAGTATTATTGTACCTTCAATTTAACTTTTTATTTCTTATAAATATATATGGTTTCTTATTTAAAATTTAAATTCAAATTAGTACCTATATTGTTTTTTTGTTTTATTTGTCACAATTTTTTCATTTATTATTATTATTATAATATTAAAAAATGTCTCTTATTATCCATTCATATTAATTTGTTTCATTATATAAGTGGTTTATTTTAACTAAATTTACCCTTGACGGTAGGTAGTCCTATTCCAGTCGTTTTCCTTTTTTCCTTTTTTATTTCTTATCATAATTTCATTTTTTATTATTTTATTAAAATATTTTCTTTCAATATAATTTAAATTTATAATTATATCTATGATGTATTCGTTACAATTTTCTATAAATATATTTTTTAATTAAAATTATAAAATTTATAATTATGTTGTTTCCTTCTACTTCAATAAAATTATTATTTTATATTTTGTTTTATTGTGTATTTAGTATAGTACGTTTAAAGACTAATTCAATTTTTTATTTATAGGTTTAAAGTGATTTTTTTATAAACCATAGGTACCCTCCACAGGAGTTAGCCCTGCTCCTGTCGTGAATATTAATATCATGGTGGGGTTAGCTCTCCTGAGTCCTAACAGAGGTTTTTCCCAGATAACTAAGTTTTTAAACGTGAGATTATAGAGTTTGCTGAGTGAATTCTTACATTAGGTGATGGTGATTTAGACACTAAAGGTGATGGTGAGACTAATATTGAATTACCGAAGGATTTACTGATGGATTCTACAGGTAATACAATTGGAGATATAGTTTCATTTGCATACAATAAATTGCTTTCAATTTTTGGAACATTGTATTTTTTTAGGATAAAGCAATTCTTGCTCCTACATTAGATGTTCATTCAATTAATGAATATGTCATGACATTATTTCCTAGAGAAGAGATGGTGTATTTGAGTTCTGACACTATATGGAAAAGGTAGATGAGGAGATTGGTATTGAAGTTGACTGATTGACAACTGAGTTCTTAAATGATATTAGGTATTTTGCACTTCCTTGTCATAAGTTGGTGTTAAAGAATGAGTGCATGTCATGCTAATGAGTAATCTTGATATATCTGGTGGACTTTGCAATGGAACCAGAATAATAAAAGTGAATGTCAGACATTGTCACATGTTGGTGTGTATTTACCAAAACCAGTTTTCTTGCATGGTCAATTATATGATGCTGTATCTAGGGTTAAGTCTCCACAAGGACTTATGATTCTCATATGTGATGACAATTTAAGTGTTGTAGTGTGACAAAAAATATGATGTACAAGGAGACATTTTGAAAAATATAAATGAAATAAAATTTATAATAATTTCCATTTTTAATTATTAATAACTGCTATTTGATTTTCCATATCCATTTTTTTTATACTCTTTATATACTAAGAAGTATAGAGTTAAGTATACAATTCGTTATTGTTTTTAATTATACATATCTAATAAATTAAGTATATTATATCAGTCAATGTTAATAATCTATTAGAATAGCAATATTCGTGCATTGCACGGGTTGAACACTAGTTGAAAATATAGCAAGAGAAAAAGCACAAAGCTAAAGGGAAAAAAGTTGGAAAAGCACCACTATATCGTTACATCTTCTACCGTTTTCCCCTTCAGATAGTGTTATGAATGAGATAAGTAATATGTTTCTATGTACAACAAAGAAACTATGCATAGAGAAGTTGAAATAGAGAAAAGAATATCAAAATAAGGCTAAAGAAAAAGCACATATAGAAGCGAAACTAGTAGTTAAAATTAAAATCAGTCAAAGGGAAATCTTAAATCTCATCAGTATATCACTAAAAGACAGAATAGCAAAAAATCCATGAACCTTATTGAACTTCCTGAAACTCCCTCTGTCGACTTCAACGGCGGAGAGCGGAGGTTGACAGTGGTACAGTTGTCAGGTCCACGGCGCGGCAGGAGGTACCTGTAGGAACTTCGATGCTTAACGTAAGTAGTGACCCTTACAAAGTAATGGTTTAGGGAATTGTAAAAGGCGTACCTGAAAAGATGAATCTCCATGATATATATAGATGAAATTGGCGGGAAATTCTGTTACAGGTTGTAACTGACTTCGTAAATCTCGGTGTGACGCGCCTACGAGAAGGTAGCTTCACGCGCGTAACTGGTATCTGGGGGACGAGGTACTTTCCGTTATATGGCATTGGGGTTCACTATGTCGGTATCACTTCAGCGACATACCATCATAGTTAAGTTCCTTATATGTCAGATAATTCTCTCAAGATCATTATTAATGTCAGATGACATCGGCCTGGGTATGATAATAATCCAGAACAGTTGCCCCCCAAGTCAATTAATCTGTCATGGATTAGTCGACTTGTTCATCCGTCCTTAGTTAAAACCGTGATGATTTCTGTGGGGTCATCACTTGGTTCTCCAGGTAACATTTATTAATTTTTCAAATTATTGTCTTTTCACTTGGCACGCCACATGTTAATATCCAATGGTTCTGGGCCCTTGGGCCTTATGGGCTGGAAACATCTGGGGCGTTGATTAAGAGTATATATATTTGAAAGTAGAGGAAGAGTTTCTCACTTTCCCTTTTCTTCTCCTTGTGCCTTTTTGTCTTCGACTTTGGCGTTTGACTTTCTGTGTGCTTTAGCTTCTATTTCCAGTGTCTAGCCATCGTCGTATCTTTCCCTTCTGTCTTCAAACACATTATAGTTGTCATCGTGTTGATAGGAAGTTGTTCCAACAGTTCATGAACTTTGGGGTTGCGAAATTTCTTGAAGAGTTGAAAAGGGTTTCGTCCAACATCTTTCAAGGTACTATTTTGCTCCTCTTTTAGGTTATTTTGTTTAGTTTTTATGCAAATGGTGCATACGCGGGCTAGGGTAAAGGCACTTGCTGCTGAAAATCAGCGACAGTGTATTATAGTGACTGATGAGCCTGAGGATCCAGGAATTCTGGATTTGATTAGAAGGAAAAGAAGTAACCTTGGGATGGTTTGTAGGAACCTGCAACGTGTTGCAGTAAAAAATATTGCTCGTATTCTTCTGAGATGGGGTTATCCCGAGGTTTTTTCTGTTGGATCCTTTGAGGTTGGCCCCGACTATCCAGGGGTAGATTCACCATCTCAAAGATTTGATATATGTACTGGACTTTTGGACAGGTCCAAGATGGTAAAACGGAAAATTCATACCCTCCGGCTACAAACTACCCAGTGCCCCCAGCTTTACCTGAGATGACATGGGTAGATACCGAAGCAATTGGCACTTGAACTGGGTTTCCAGGATGTGGAATGGGTGGAGCCGGGCCAGGAAAAAGGGTGGGAAATGGCGGTACCCTGGTTCGGATGACAAGATTTGTTCCCAGGGGGACTTGGATAAGAATCTATTCATTCTGATGTACAAGAAGCTTTTTGAAGACCTCGGTTTCTGGGTTCCCTTCACATGGTTTGAACAAGAAGTTCTTCTACATCTGGAGGTGGCCCCTTCCCAGTTGCATCCGAATGCTTGGGGTTTTATCAGGAGTTTCATGATCCTATGCAATGCTTTAGATCTTTCCCTCAACTCTAGTATATTTTTTTATTTCTTCCGGGCATATGTAGTGAAGGATGGCCCTACCCGCTTTTCGTAGTTGGCTTTACGTGCTGGTGCCGGGGGAAAGATTTTTTATACTTGCCAAGAGTCCTACAAGAATTTTAAGGATAAGTATGTGTTCATAATTCCAAAGGGTGAAGGGAGGTCGAATATTCTGAGGGAAGATGGGAGACCCATTGTAAACCCTTATTGGAATCAAGGTCATTTTGTACGTCCCTCAAAGGCTTACACTGTTGACTATAGCGAGCTATCTCGGGAAGAGAGGCATGTAGTGGAGGCCATCAAGAAATTCGTGAAGACTCACGGTACACTAAAGAGTTCAAAAGTGATCTCGGAAGGCGCTGATGCTACTCGGGAGTCTTTGGGTAATGTTTTAACTTAATATTTATTTCTTCTTATTACGTTGTACTTACTGATTCTATTTTGTAGTGGATATGGCGTCAAAGCAGCAAAACATGTTGGCAGAAAAATTGCTGAAGAAGCAAGCTCTTGAGGCAAAGAGGAAGGAGATGGCGGCCTCTGTGGAAGGCGGTCAGGGAGTTGAAAACCCCATGGCCAAGCGTCAAAGAATGGGCAAGCCAAGTCCTTCAGTTGTTTAAGATCCTCAAGTTGATCCGACTGCTTCTCTGTCAAAAGGATCTTCTTCGGCAGCACAAGGGTCGACGGACGGGGTTCGACATCCTGAGATAACTTCTCCTACCAACTCAATCATGACGGCCGATGAGGTGCGGCAATATATCGCCCGACAGGCCCAATCCATGTTTGTTGGAAAGTCAGAGGCTGAAATCAGGGAGCTTTTGAACCGCTCAACTAACTGGGCTTTAAGGCATGCCATGATGTCCCGATATTTTTTGGGCATTACCAAGGATCTTGCAGCCTTCCTCCCGATGAAATCCGAACTGGAGAGGGTGACGACAAAGTTAGAATCGACGAGCTGTTGATGAGGAAGGTTTTGGCTGATGTCAAATTGCTCACATCGGGAAGAGACAACCTTTTAGATTCAAATTCATCTTTGAGTCTGGAAGTCAAGAAACTCTCGACTGAGAAGGTTGAGGTTAAATCAAAGTTGAAGACGACTTTAGATGAGGCCGAGGTGGCAAAGGGGGAAGCCAATCTTGCAAAAGAAGAGATTAAGTCCGCAACTGAGGCGTCTAAGCTTGCTGAGAATGAAATTGTTAGTCTGAAAGAGAAAGTGAAAAAACTTGAAGTCCGGGTGGCCGAGGAGGCGGCCGAGAAGCTTTGGATTGATGCTTCCGCCCTTTATTTTCATGCGGCTATTAAACAGATGAAGTTTTTGAACCCAAATGTGGAATTAAATACTCGTGGAATGTCGACACTCTGTACTGTAGAGGATGGGAAATGGTTCAATGTTCTTCCCCATGGTAATGAAGAAGGGGTCCCGGGAGATGATGTGCCTTCTACACCTAAACTTCATGGAGATGAGGAAGAAGAGGAGAAGCAAGATCTTCCGCCTACAAATGTTGAGGGTGAAGCGCAATGAAGGGCCAGAATGCCGGTTATTTTTGTAATCCTGTTTCATTTCTGTTTTTGAGGCTAACATAAAACATCTGTTTAATGTTTATGGATCTCAAATTAACTTTATCAATGCCAATTCTAAAATTTCTTCCTTGAGTGTTCCATGTGATGATTTGCCTGCATTTATCGTGTCCCGAGATTGTTCGAGGAGCGTATCCTCGAGACGATGAAGGATTGAAATCTGAAATACTCAAGGGACAAGCCCGAGATGCTCAAGGGACAAGCCCAAGATTGTTCGAGGAGCGTATCCTCGAAACCATGATTGAAATCCGAAATACTCAAGGGACAAGCCCGAGATTGTTCGAGGAGCGTATCCTCGAAACGATGAAGGATTGAAATCCGAAATACTCAAGGGACAAGCCCGAGATTGTTCGAGGAGCGTATCCTCGAAACGATGAAGGATTGAAATCCGAAATACTCAAGGGACAAGCCCGAGATTGTTCGAGGAGCGTATCTTCGAAACGATGATTGAAATCTGAAATACACACACGTATATATATATATATATATATATATATATATATATATATAGGCTAATATGTTTCCGAACTAATAGGCTTACTTGTTAATAATGTAAATAGGTCAACAAGAGAAAATAAAATGTTAATATTAGAGGTGTCAAAGTAAGCCAACCCTGCTCATCCGGGTTGGCTCACCAAGGGTTAGGTTAAAAGTAAGTCGAGCCGAGTTGGCTCACTTTTTTATGAATTGAAAAAAATACCAACCTGACTTGACCCACCAGTGTTGTGGGTTAAGTGGTTTGGCTCACCTAATTTAAAATATTTAAAAGAATAATATAAAAGGCAAAAAAATTATAAAAATGACTTGTAAAATATAAAAATAAAATTAAAATTAAAAAGTGAGCCAACTCACCTCAATCTCGCTCGAACCCATTTTGGCTTGCGAATTAAGTGAGCTGACCCACTTTGACCCGCGAAAGTGTGGGCCTAATTTTTACCAACCCAATCTACCGATGAGCAAGGTTAGGTCGGATTGGCTCACTAAGTTCATCCCATATTGACAACTCTAAAATTTATATATTATTATATTATTATTATATATGATATTTTTGTATTTTAATTAGAAATAATACTATTTATAAATATGTCAGCTGGCCAAATCTAATAGGCTTTTTGAAACCCTAAACATAACTTATTTAATCACTACTAAAAAAATCAATTTTAATGACTAAAATCCCTCTCTATTTGTGACGGATTTTGTGACAGATCAAATTTTCCCTCACGAAATAGGAGTTGGTGAAATTTTGTGACGGATTTAGAGAGGGAAATTATCCCTCGCTAAATTTCGTCGCTAAATCCATTACAAAAATTTTATTGAATAAGTAGAGAGGGAATTTGTGACGGATTTATTCCCTCTTTAATAAATCCGTCACAAAATCCCTCGCTAAACCAGGAACAATTTAGCGATGGAAAATTCCCTCCCTAATTAGCGACGGATTTAAAATTCCGTCACTAATTAGCGAGGGATTTAATATTCCCTCTCTACTTAGCGAGGGATTTTTTATTCCGTCACAAAGTAACTATAAGCTATACCCTCTATTTGGCGAGTGATTTCAAATTCCGTCACTAATCAGCGAGTGATTTAATATTCCCTCTCTAATTAGTGAGGGATTTTTATTCCGTCATAAAGTGACAATAATCTATACCCTCCATTTAGCGAGGGATTTTCGATTCTGTCACTAATTAGCGAAAGATTTCAGATTCCCTCTCTAATTAGCGAGAGATTTTTATTCTGTCACAAAGTAACTATAATCTATACCCTCCATTTAGTGAGGGATTTTTATTTCGCCACAAGGTGACTATAATCCATATCCTCCATTTAGCGAGGGATTTTAGATTTTGTCACTAATTAGCGAGGGATTTCAGATTTCGTCACTAATTAGCGAAGGATTTTTATTCCGTCACAAATTGTCTATATAGTTGACAAACCAACCAATTCATTAAAATGTCATTTGAGATGCCTTATGACATTGCCTTATGCCTTTCTTAAGCACATCCAGCAGATATGAAATATATCGTAGGGTAAAATATGAATTTAGTCCCTGCAAAATACGCGAAATTTGAATTTAGTCCCTGTAAAATTTTTTTATTTTTTTTCGTCCTTTCTAATATTTTCTGGTTTTTTTTTGGTCCCTGCCGTTTATCATTGACGGTTTTCGCTGACGTGGTTGACGGCCTGCTGGGAAAATTTTGAATTTAGTCCCTGCAAAATACGTGAAATTTGAATTTAGTCCCTACAAAATACGCGAAATTTGAATTTAGTCCCTGCAAAATACGCAAAATTTGAATTTAGTCCCTGTAGTTTTTATTTTTATTTTTTTTTCTCCTTTCAATTATTTTCTGGTTTTTTTTGTCCCTGCCGTGACTATTGGATGGAAACTGATGACGTCACAAACAGAATAAACACTCAGCTATCCTACATGGCGTTGATCCTTACACAATTGGATTTCTTTAAAAAATCATGTGCTCTGCACGCGGGTCACAAAATCAGCTTGTTAAATCCAATCCATTTATACATTTGCCAAGCCAAGGATCCGATTTTCATCTTCTTCTCCATACCGTCGTGCTTCATCTTCGTGATCCCTAATCATTTACAGCGAAGGCATGAGACGTGGGATGAGCTTTCCACAGAAGAAAATGTCTGCTTCGAAAACTTCTTCATCTTCATTCCCTTCGAGGCGCACCTTATGTGACTGCGGTGAAGATTTGGTTCTGATGACCTCCAAGACAGTGAGAAACCCAGGGAAGAAGTTCTGGAGATGCCCAAATTGGAAGGTAAGGTTGTTCTTAGTTTTGTGAAAATTTCTGATGCATTTTATGTTTATGAATTTGGGATTCTAATTTGTTGGCAGAAAACCTTCTCTTGTGACTTCTTTCAATGGGCGGATGAAGAACTCCTTGACGAAGGGACTTTCAACCAATAATTTTCCAATCAATGGTAACCTTAGAGGATAAAGTGCAAATATTAAGAAGGGAATGAAGATGAAGAAGTCTTCGAAGCAGACATTTTCTTCTGCGGAAAGCTCATCCCACGTCTCATGCCTTCGCTGTAAATGAATTAGGGATTACGAAGATGAAGCACGGCGGTGTGGAGAAGAAGATGAAAATCGGATCCTTGGCTTGGCAAATGTATAAATGGATCGGATTTAACAAGCTGATTTTGTGACCCGCGTGCAGAGCACGTGATTTTTTAAAGAAATCCAATTGTGTAAGGATCAACGCCATATAGGATAGCTGAGTGTTTATTCCGTTTGTGACGTCATCAGTTTCCATCCAATAGTCACGGCAGGGACAAAAAAACCAGAAAATAATTGAAAGGACGAAAAAAAATAAAAAAAAACTACAGGGACTAAATTCAAATTTCGCGTATTTTGCAGGGACTAAATTCAAATTTCGCATATTTTGCAGGGACTAAATTCAAATTTTTCCCAGCAGGCCGTCAACCACGTCAGCGAAAACCGTCAATGATAAACGACAGGGACAAAAAAAAAACCAGAAAATATTTGAAAGGACGAAAAAAAATAAAAAAAATTTACAGAGACTAAATTCAAATTTCGCGTATTTTGCAGGGACTAAATTCATATTTTTCCCAATATATATAATATCTTAGAAGGCACAGGTGATACAAAGGAAGCCTGTCAAGTAAATTATAAATCATAATGATAGAAAAGATTGACCTAATACAAAGAGTTCAAAGTGTGTAATGAATTTTCCTGGGACATTATCCCACTTATTGCATGTTGTAGAACTAGACACTTGAGCCATGGAAGCGCACAAGTTTTAATGCTACTCTAGCAAAGGTATTTCATAAGCCTTATTTTTTTATTTTTATCTCTCACTCTTGTTGTGTTCAAGTTATCTTAGGTAGAATTGTTTTAGAGTGGGGTTTATAGAAAAGAGGAGGAAGAGGGAGCAACAAGGAAATAACAAAAGCTTGCTCTAATTTTCTGATTGTTTTCCAGAAGACCATCCCCCTCTTAGCTGTCTTCCATATTTATATGCTTGTTCTTTGTCTCCCAATATCAATTGAGTGCAGCAATTGAGTATAGCATTTTAAATCAGTTGTATACTCTCAATATTATATACCATGTTAGAGAATATTTAAGATATATTTATATTATTCAAGCATGTCTTTATTGATTCTTATTTTCATAGGTTTTAGTCTTATTATCTATACTCTTTTATTTAATCTCTTCTATTTATTTATTTTAATTTTAAGATAATTATTTTGTTGGTAAGGGCTATTTTTTCTTTTGCTATTTGTAGCAAATTCATGGTTTAGAAACTTCTTGTTTTAGAAAGTGGTTTTAAAATTGGTTTTGTAAAGCCCATTATATTTAAAATTAGGGATAAA
Organism: Sesbania bispinosa; assembly: GCA_026901365.1. Lineage (NCBI taxonomy): Eukaryota > Viridiplantae > Streptophyta > Magnoliopsida > Fabales > Fabaceae > Sesbania > Sesbania bispinosa. Next base: position 161,402 of record QLOH01000937.1, on the reverse strand, counting down.
AGAGGTTTTGTCCTAAATTGAACAAGGAGTTGGTTTTGTTAAATAGAGGTGTGACACTACATTTAACAATTATGTTATTATGCTATTCACTGGAAGTAGTAATTAATTTTTCTACAAATTCAAAACACTTATATTTAGCTTTATGTATCTGTATGATTTGGTGAGCATGGGGCTAACATTTGAAGTATTATGATTTGGTTAGCTTGGGGCTAAATTTTTATGTATTTAGCTTTGTCATATATGTATTTAATTTTTATATTTATATGTATTTAATTTATATATCTATATGATTTGGATAATTATGAGTTTGAATATTTTATACTTATGATTTTTATTGAGAATTTTATGAATATTATGTTTAATTACAGGTTTTTAATGGTTTTTTTTTTTATGGAAAAGGGGCTTGTTAAAGAGGAAATAATACCTCTGGCAAATTAATTTCCTAACAATAGAGACAAAATTAATTCTCCAAATCCCTCGCTAATTAGAAAGGGAATTAATTCCCTCGCTAGTTAGGGAGGGAATTAATTCCTCATTATTTAGAGAGGGAAATTTTTCCATCTTTAATAGCGACGGAAAATTCCCTCTCTATCAGAGAAAGAATAAATTTCATCACAACTAGTGACGAAATTATGTGGAATTTCTCCAATTAGTTTGTGACGGAATTTTATACCTTAGCGAGGGAAAACTTCCCTCACTATTTGTGACGGATATTATTTCATATATTTTCTTTCTCTAATTAGTTTGTGACGGAATTTTATGTCCTAGCGAGGGTAATTTTCCCTCGCTATTTGTGACAGATTTTATTCTGTCACAATTAGTGACGAAATTATGTTTTCTTTCTCCAATTAGTTTGTGACAGATTTTGTTTCCGTCACAAAATTTGTCGCTAAATATTTAGCGAGAGATTTTTTTCCCTTTCTAATAATCAATTTTTTTTGTAGTGAATTAAAAAGACTTTTCCAAAACTTGGTTCTAACGTTTTTATTAAATGAGTCAAGTCAAGTTAGGTCTTAAATAGACTAGGCTAGTCGTAGGCCCCGACGAAACGACCTCACCTATTTCCACCCCTACTCACAACTGTCCACCATTGCTTTTTTAGTTAACAAAGCTTTGTTAAACGCTGTATATTCCTGGAAGCAAGACCACCTCTTTGTTTTTGGTACTTCCAGTTTCTCGCAAGCAAATAAAGTTTCGGATCCAGATCCTCTACAACCCCTGCAGTAAATTTTAGCTACGGAATAACTACTGAATCACTAGGCAAATAAAATCTGTAGCTGATCCCTAGCTATTTCGTAGCTATTGTTTGTTGCAGAGGCTACAACGCTATAGAGAATCCTTGCACATGAAGTTTTTTCTTCTTTACATCACCCAAAAAAATCTAGTAATCTCCTACCTCCTAAAGCAATTGCGCTTTAGGTTTCCCCTATATATACAGTAATTAAAAATAATTTTTCCATATCAAAAAATTAGATTTCTCAATTAAACATATTTTTTTCTTAAATATAAACTCCTATATTTTTTTCTAAAAAAATAGACATAACATCAACAAACATTTTTATTTTTTTAGAAATGAACCTCTATTTTATAATTTGCTTTAGAGCTACGCATATATTAAGGCCGGTGTTATATATAACAATTATGTAAACAATGCAAAGAGATCTTAAGAGTCTCTTTACTTTACGAATGGAAAGTTCTAAATATAGGTTATGGAGTTTTTTTTATCGAAGATGCACTACAACATTTTAGGGTTTAGGAAACGCTTTTTTAGACAACATTTAAAAAACCGTAGTTGTAACATAGAAAAGGCAACGTTTTTTATTCACCGTGGGCTCTTTTCTGATCAACAATTTCAGAACTGTTCCCAAAACACATAAAAGGCAACACATTGTTAACCGTAGCCCTTTTTATTTCTAACTGTTCCTGTAACTCTAAATATGCAACAGTCATGCAGGTGTAGGTATAATAACTATGCCAACTACTGTAAAACCATTCTTAAAAAACATCTATAGGCAACAAGTGTGTATGATAAACATTTTTTTTATTTTTTTACATTATTATCTTTTTTACATAACAGAAAAAAAAGTTAAAAAAAAACTAAAAGGCTAAACCTAAAACTAACCAGTCGACAATCGTCCAGTCCAACCCCCTCCCAAAGGACCCAAACCCTATTTTCATTTCATTTTACTCTCTCCTTCATTCAAACCTTCATCTGCTACTGCCGCCTGCGCCTGCGTCTGCGTCCGCCACTCCACCGTCCAGCCACTGCTCGTCGCTCGTCGTCCAACCATCAGTGTCGCCGCCGGTCGTTCTTCTTCTCCAGCAGGTTGCGCCGTCTAGCAGGCAGCGCCTCGTCCTGCAGCGCCATCGTGGACGCCCAACAGCTCCTCATCCAGTAGCACCGTCTAGCCATTGCTCGCAGTCGCAGGTATGATTTCGTTGCCTTCTTTCTTGATGGGGTTGGAAAATGAGCTGTAAGAGGGGCCATTGGTGATTTGAGCTTCTTGGATGCTCAAGGACAAAATTTAGGTTTGTTGTTGCAGTAAGATATTAGTTGGATTTAGATTAGTTAGGGGTTCAGCGTTTAGCTTAATATATTTTAGATTTTGTTTGGAGCCTTGTTTTCTGGGTTTCATCTGTCGATTGTAGGGTTTAGGTTGCTTGCTCATGTTCTGTGTTCTTTCTAATTTCATTATAGTATGTTGATGTTTGCTCCTAGTCCTTGCGAAATAGAAGAAATTTTTTTCTATACTATTTTATTCATTATAGTATTGGACTATGATTTTTTCCTTGTCAAAGTTAATTTTCAATTTCATCCATTATCTGCAGCATAAGTTTGCATGTCGTCTCAAGTGTATTTCTTTTTTTGATTTCATACTCAAAAGGCGACTTTGAAATTTCGTGTCTGTGTGTGGAGACTAGAGAGTGAGAGAGCAAAGCACATTAGATTGATGCTCATTTTAGATGTATGGTACTGTCAGTGTCTAGCATAGATAAGAAACTTAAATATGAGCTTCCAGCTCAAAAGAAATTGATGTCATTAAAATGAAGGACAAATTGATGTTGAATTAGAAGTTTGAGGAGAAAAATTAATACAGAATCATGTTTCAGAATAGTATCTCTACTAGGCTCAAATCTGATGGGACCTAAATGTATTCCAACAGGAGTTTTTCAAGTAATGACATAGAAGTAGGTCGGCATATTTTTTCCATTTCATTTGTGTACTTCTCTTTGAATTTTATCTGATATTTCTGGATGAGTTGTTAATCATTTACTATTTCGGATATTCAAGTTTGGTGCTTATATTTTTTTATCTTGTTTAGTAGAACCAGTGCAGTCCTAGTGGAAGTGAGGCATTACCTGCAGGAATAGTCTCTAGTGCTTCCAGTTTGGACATGCGACCTTTGTGGGGTCCTCCTAGGCACAGGAAGGGTCGTCATGCAGTAGATGTAAGTTGCACGGAAAAACCCATACTTCTCACTTTGCAAATGTAATGAGGCTATAAACAACTAATATATTTTCTATTTCTGATGTACAATTCTAATATACTCAAAACAAGATTTTGGACCAACTTGATTCATTGGGTGCAGGATGGAGTCGATGGACTATGGAGATTGGTCTGAGAATAGCAGGGGCACATATAAATGGGTTCCTCCTTACTCATTACTCATTAGTGAATCATTAAATGGCTTTTCTGTTTTCCTAAGACAAGAGATTTTCAAGGTGTAAACTCAAACAACTTTGATGGGAATGGGAATTTCAACATTGGCATTAAGGACCGGGGTGTGTTCCCAGAGATTAGAGCTGATGTTATTGGTAAGCCAGGGGGAATGGATATCTGCATCACCACAACAGCTAAAATTGATCAAGAAGCACAGAGATTATTGGCTCTTATGGGTATGCCATTCAGAGAGGGAGGTGGTCCTGCTGCTGCCACAACTTGCAAAAAGAAGTTGAAGTCTCATCATTTTGAGAAGTCAAAGGGAAAAATAAAGAGGTAAACATAATTTTGATACAAAATCATAGGAAAAAGGAACTAAGGTTGTGACTAGAAGAGACAATATGTTGTATAACTTTGTTTCATTCAGTTCAGATGTAATATTATTCATTCTTTTTTTAAGAGATGGGTATGGATATGTAATCAACGATGTTTTTTGTATATTAAATACTGAATTGTTATTGACATTTAATTGTTGCATTCTAGTCAGGAAGAGAATGGTTTCTTCACATTATCCTCTCACGTTATACTTAAAAAATACTTAGCTATGGATTAGCTACTACGTTTCCCTAGCTAATGACTTCTGAAGTCATTTTTGTTGTAGTGTAAAGCCGTTCCCTAAACTGAAAAACGTTTAGCCAAACGTTGCCTAAGCTAATAGACCGTTGCCTAAGGTCCCTTACAAGTAGGCTTAAAACCCGTTCCTTAAACATGCTTTAAGCAACGGTTATGCTTACCGTGGCTGAAAACGTCAAAAAATCGTTGCCTAAGGGAATAGGCAACGACCGATAATTCCACGCCTGCAAAACCGTTGCCTAAACTTTCAGCAACGGTTTTTTGTTGTTGCCGGAGACCGAAAATGTTGTAGTGATGGTTAAGTTAAAACCAGTCAATCGACACGTACAGTAGAATCAAACAGATTCAAGGAACGATACCGCAATGTTATAATAAATAAACAACACAAACACAATGCATTGTCGCTACAAAATCATATAAGCAAGACTATCATGAACTAAAAACATAAAATAGAACGAATAAAAGTAGAAAATAAACAGGACCAGCAAATCCCAAACTGCTAACTCCATGAGAGAATTGTTTTCTTTTTCCTCGTCGCTTCGTCTTCTCTCTGTTCTTTTTGGTCCGACCAGCTTTGCTAGTGCTGCTGGATGCAAAAGGCCACGGGATCATAAAGGCAAATATTTTTGCCATATGTCGGAGCCAGATTGAGATCTACTTGGGTCTTAGAAGGAGAAAGAAAAACGGGGTGGGGTGAAAAGGTGACAAGTTTCATGCGGTAATTAATGGATATATCGGGTACCCTCGTTGATTGAAAATCATGAGTTACAACAACGACTTTAAACAAAATGACAAGGTTATTGAACACAAATTAGAGATTTAAAAAGACGAAAAAAAATTCTTGTTTATTTTATTTATTTTAGTCCATTACAACTCTTGGATTGAGAGGAATAACAGTGCAAAGCATTACACTTATTCTACTCATTAAGATTTAGCGGTATTCAGACTTGTTGGAACTGAACTTTGTATGGCACATTACTGAGAGCAAGACGCTTGCCATATTGATCCTCATATATGCCTATATCACTGCATTGATAACTGCAATAACTGCACACACTTGGACAATAAACCAACTTATAAGCATCTTCATACTTCTCAATCTTGAACCAATTGCTAATGGTTTGAGAACCTGGGTTGCCAATAACACCACCAGTAGTCACAAACCATGCTCCAGCTGAGTAATCATAATCTTTAAGCTTCCATACTGTGGACTGGGGACAAGTCGTTTCAGCTGAGAAATAGATGTTGAGATCAGTGTTTACACGAACAACACCTTTCTTTTGGTTAACAGTTGTAAACACCAAAGGGAAGCCAAGATAACCTTCCACAACCACAACATCAAGTGGGCAATCTTCACCTGTGTTTACGAAGGAAATGCCACCATAAGCAGGGGAAGCTGGAACAATGTAGTAATAGGCACCAGCTCGAACCTTCTTCCCTGATGTATCAACCACTTGCTCTGGTGCAGGACCAGCTGCACCAAGCAGTGCCTTTGTGCTCAAGGCAAAGAGAAGGACCAGTGAAAGGAATGTGGTCTTCATTGTTTTGTAAGTATGCTGTGTTAAATTTTTGTGTTTTGTGACTTATGATAACCAAAGAGGAATGGATATTTATAGGCAGGGGATGGCTCTATTCTATGGACTCGTGTGCACCTTTAGTCACGGATTTCAACTAGTACAATTGGCCAATTAAGAGTCAATAAGAGTTGTAAAAGTTCACAATATTCGAACTGGCTATATATATATATATATATATATATATACATATATATATATATATATCGAGGAAGGTTATAATTATACCGGTGTAAGTTACACCAAGTATTATACCGCTAATAACTACAAATCAAATATGTTTTTTAGTAATCCAACCGTTGAATTATGTTTGTTCATCATCATTATTATATGTGTCAAATTTTGTAAAATTTTGACACTAATAACTTGATAATCAAAATGGTTGGATTTTTCATATATTTCAAATGTATATATAACGTTAATATTGAGACATCTCAATGACATATCAAATAATTTCGGATTAATGTAAAATTTTATATGTATGATCTATATGATAGTAACTTTCAATCCAACGGTGGATTATTTAATACAATGATCCGTTAAAAAAATATTCAGCGGTGTAACACTTGGTGTAACTTACACCGGTATAATTATAACCCTCCTTTTATATATATATATATATATATATATATATTCTGGAATCTGGAAGTTTTCTAAAGAACTTTGGTTAATTTCCTCTCTTAGTCACTTAAGTGCCTAACGTTTTGTGTATATATATCCTGTCTTACGTGTACGTCTGCTGTTTTCATAGTGAACTGTGTGAAGTGAAGAGGCCCCTAGAATAATGTCGCCTTTTGTTTATTTAAGCTTTTTCTATTGTGCAATATTAACAAACATATGATTTTTCTCTTTTTAGCTTTTCTATTTGTAGAACGTTGGAATAGGAGCAAATTAAATATGTGTGTGAGAAAATACAAGAGGGCGTAGCCATGTTAAATTGGACTAATTTTATCTCATATAAGTATATTTAATTTTGCACTCGATCAATGATGTATGAGATAATAATGATAATTAGTTTTAAAATTAATTTAATTTTATTAAAAAATAATATAAACGATTCATTAATAATATATATCATAAATCCACATTTATATACATTAATATACATGCATGAGCTACTTGTAATATATCATCAATCTTTCAATTATATGAATGTAGCACATTACAAGCAAAATTGAAGTATTATTAATTAACTTATACACAAAAAAACATATAACGTTTCATATAATAATTTTTTTATTGTTTCTCTCCATATATCATTTATCACATTCACATCTCAGACTTTTTTCTCTCTCATTATTATATCATATACGGTACATTTATGATGTATAATACAATTTCTCATATTAAAGTATTTAAGACTGCATGGTTCTCTAGAAAAAGCATCTCGAGTTCTTGGTGTAGCACGGTAAAAATTTTATAATTGCTATCGTTGATTATAATTTCAATGCCAATTAATGTGTTCCTTAAACTAGAAAAAATCGTAATATATGATAATATAGTCCGGAAAAACGTGATAATATAGTCTATCTAGGAAAACGTTATTAAATAAATTTATTTCAAATAGGAAAATCATTCTTCTATACTCAAATTAATGTCTAAGGATGGGAGTGTAAGAAAGATAGAGATAAAAAGAAAATGAAAATAAAAATAGAAAAAAAAAAATGTGATAGTGAAGAGAAAAATAGTAAGAAAAATTGAGTGTAGAGGGGAGTGTATAAAATTTGAATGTGAAAAAAATGATGATTAATTGTTTGAGACAACATATATAATAAAAACATAAAACAATTTATATAACACATATTTTTTTCTCTTATCTGTTTATCTTAATTTCTTGGTTGTACATGTTATTTGTTGTACAAATTAAACAACATTTTTCAATTTATTTATCTCTAACTTTTGAAATATGCCTTTTCATATCACATTAAATTTTTTTATTTTAAAAAATGAAATTAATCCCGTAAATAATTATATATGAGTTTAACCATTATGCACTGTCAATGTAAAATAATTTTACAAAGACATCTAATTAATGATGTGTTGTCACATCATTTAATGAATATGACACCTCATACATTTTAAATTCATTAAATGATGTGTCAATACATCATTGGATGACTGTGTAAAATAACTTTACACTAACAGTGTATAGTTATTAAATTCTCATTATATAATGCTAGCGGACAAATTTGAGTATAATCACATATTTCAAAACCAAATTAAAGTACATTTAACTAGTTTTAAGAAGGGGTTGGATTTGGGCAGACCATGTGATCGTGACCGAATTAATTCGATTTTATTTTAAAGGTTCTTATAGAAATAAATTTTCGTTTGGTTACAATCATAAAAAATACTTTATTTACCACAATAAATGCGTTTACAGTGTTAAAAAGTTTTTTCTTTCTTCTATTGCAGCTGTTTTTTCAAAAAGCAATTATAAGTTGCTTCTTAAAAAAAAGCAGAAAACTGATTATTTTCTGATTCCGCTTCTTGAAAAAAGTTTAGACAAATATCTTTAAAATTTTTATAAGTAATTTTTTTATAAAACAAGTGATTCTTTTAAGAAATAATTTTAAATAAATTAGATTAAAAATTTGAGCATTTCAGAAATTAGGTCATCTGACCTGACTCATATAACTTGTGTTCTTTTCTATCTATAATTTTATATTGATTTTTTATTAATATGGTTTTTAAAGCACATAATTTAAATTTTTTCTTAGTTTTTGAATGATATGTGTGTGATGAGGGATCGGTTTATAATGTAAATTACACTAATTTTTATACTAACTAAAACTTTAGATAGAATGTAATTTTATTAACCTAACTATTAATTATAATTATTCACTATTTTGATTATTTATGTTAAATCTTGTAAATTCTTTTATACTAATGAATTGTTAATTAAACATTTCTTATTTTTATATATTTAAAAAATATTTATGATATGTACTCTTGATATATCTCGATGATATATTATATGATTTTGGATTAATGTAAAATTATATATATGTTTATCTCTTAATTTAGTTAAATATATGGGGATGAGATACATATTCTCTTATTGGGTACTTTTTAAGTTTTGTGATTGATTTTATTACGCATAAAAGTGGATAAAAAGAAAAAAAAAACGTAGAAGCAAATGAAGAAGAGGTGTTTGGAACTTGATTCGAATTACACTACTGAAAGCATAGAGAACATTACAATGTATTAACGCAGGAATAGTAAATAGCAGAAAACATAGAATGAAATACAAGGAAAAGAAAGGTTGATCTGCAGTTCCTACTTGCCAATGAGGTTGCCTTGATCTTTAGGTGGACGCTGCGACTTCTGAATGCTTGAATTTTCAGTTTGTGGACCATGTGTCTTTCGTCTTTATCCTATTTATATGTCCTCCTCATAACTGATGTTGGAACAACCTCTAATTGCTTGTGGCCCTCCAAGGTTGATCCATCAATAAACTTCCATGTTCCCACGTCCTCTGAAGTGTTGGAGGATAAAACCAACTTGTATCTGCTATATGACGCGGGGTAAAGGCCAACTGTTGATGACTGGCTTCGAGTGTGGTCTCCTTGGTGCTTCCCTTCGAACTCTGGAGCTTACTTTCGAGTTTTGGATGCTTCGAGCTACAAGTCACTATTTCGAGATGCAGTACTCACTTAGCTTCTAACTCGACATCAATTAAATCTGGCTTTCTTCTCGAGTCCCTATTTGTATGTTTATGTCTTCTCTTAGACTTTAGCATAATTTTCTTATTTGTTACCAACATTATATATATATATATGTCATTTATATGATAATAATCTGATAATAAATTTTATAATATATTCTTTGTTAAAAATTAATTAATAGTGTAAGAATTGACTTAACTTATAGTAGTGTCCTCCTTTATATATAATTGTAATATTTATATATTAAAAAACTTATTAATAAAAAAGTAGATACGTTAAATATATATTAAAAATAAAAAAATTAACATTTTTTAATTATTGAGAAATAAACACTACTACAAAAACAACATACTACAACGGTCATTCTATGACGGTTGTAGAGCAACCGTCGTGGAAAGTGACGCGGTGACATTTTTTAAATTATTTGCGTAAAAATCAACGATCGTTGTGGAAAGTGGCAGGAGGCATAAGGGTTTCAAAAAAATTGGTGGGTGTCAATAGAAAAAATTGGGGGTGCAGGAGTAAAAGGGGGATTCTACGACGGGCATAAAATAACCGTCGTAGAAAGTGGCCCAGAAAAATGAACGGGGTGCAGGAAGTTAAAAAGGGTGCAGAGGCATAAGGGTTTCAAAAAAAGTAGGGGGTGTCAATAGAAATAATTGGGTGATGTAGGAGTAAAATGGGGAAACCACGACGGTTACCTTCATAATCGTCGTAGTATTTGTGTTTCAAAAAGTATGGGGTGTCAGTAGAAAACAGTGGGTGGTGCAGGAGTAAAGCGGGGAAACCACGACGGTTACCGTCGTGGTAGATGTAATATATGTGAAACCCTACTTCTCCTTCTCCTTTCATCAGCGTCGTCCCTCTCCTTCTCTCTCTACCCGAGCTGCTCTCTCTCTCACCATCCCCCTCTATCTCACCGGCCCCCTCTCTCTCTCACCGTTCACCTCCGTTCTCTCCCTCTCTCCCTCCGTGTTCTCCCCACCGTCCCTCTCCCTTTCCCTCTCACCATCGTCCTCTCTCTCCCTATTCCACCGTCCCCTCTCTCGCAAAGAGCCACACTCTGGCGGCCTCCACACACTCCGACGACCACTGCAACTCCTCCCCACCGTTGCTTATGTTGGGGCTCATTTGGCATTCACACGATAAAGTAAAACCCGTTTGTAACTCGTTTCCTTTTGTATGGTGGTTTTATTTTGAGTCCATTTCTAATTCCTAATGATTCCTGCTGAATACAAAGGTGCAGCTTGTGAATACAAAAGGTGCAGAGTGAGAGTGTATGATCATTCTCTGAGGGAGGTGACAGAAAGCTTCTCTGAGTCTCTGTTTTTTGGTTTAATTTGCTGCAAGGAGGTAAGGTCCTTAACTCATTCTCATTTTTCCTTAATCTGATGTTTAATATGCATTAGTTCTGAGTCTATGCTATTTTGATGCTTTTATTTGCAGTTTAATTTTCTTTAATTTCCCTGAACTATTTGGGTTAGGTTAAATAATTAATTACTGAATGGTTTTAAAATGATATCATTATTGTAGATGCTTCGTTAGTATTATAGAAAACACACATGCTGATTGAAATAATGTGGTGCACCTTCGTGCAAGTAAGATCTGCTTTAATCACCAGTCAAACCCATTTAATACATAGAAACAATGGGAAGCTAGGTAGTTGATTTACATATCCTTTGTTGGAATTAAAATATATGTCCTCTTAGCATTGGTTGCGGGATAAATAAAATAGCCTATCATTGTAAGAAGGATGTGACACTAATTTATGGCATTCACACTCCTCACAATGAAATTCTAGTTCTAATCATGTAACAAAAAAATTACACAATTTAATAAAATGTGCCATATATATTAATATTGTACTTACGAGCACAAATATTCTTTAATCTTTATTGAGTCGGCAACATTAATTCATAATGCTAAGACTAGTTGTTCTTACTTTCATCCGCAAAATTTGAACTCACAATTAACCTCGATATCAAACCCAATTCTGGTAAGTCGTAAGAGAATTACATAGTTTAATAAAAATGTACCACATATGTTGCATACCATTTGTGATTAATAATACTCTTTTGACATAAACAGACTTTTTGTGATTTATCCATTTTATAAAACGTTAACACACACGTCTTAAAATTTGATGATTATTTTTTAAAAATTATATTGATTTTATTTTACCATAATACATTCCCATTGGATATATAATGTATCTAAAAAGAATGTTTTCTTCTATACGCATGGAATGTGGAATCGCATTGTATTGTTGTAATTAATGTTATATACATATACTTAATTAATATCGTTCATTAATTTCTTAAGATGAACGTTTGCTGATGGAGGGTTACATATATTTGGGTTAAATATGTTTTTGGTCCTTGTAAAATACCCGGTTTTTGCTTTTGGTCCCTTAAAAATTTTTCGTTAGTTTTGCGTCCTCCCAAATTTTTTTTTTTGCAATTAGTCCCTACCTTCAATTGGCATATGTCAAGTGCTGATCTGACACGATTTATGGAGGTTGAAAACCGCCACAAAATTACCCATTTTTTCTCCTTATCTCCGGCTTCCTCTTCTCCCCTCCCCCACACTTAAAGGGTTGAAAATCCTTCTCGCTCAGTTCCACACCTCCATCCACTCTCCCCTTCAACTTCCAAAGGTCATTCGCTCAAATTCGTGCTTCCTCTTCCTCCGTCAACACTGGTAATAATACCAATAATCATCATCAATTTCATATTCCCCTTTTCTTTCTCTCTTATTTCACAATTTCCGTTTTCAATTAATCACTACTACGTCTGCAGCTTCGGTTACTGAATTGGATGTTGTATCGGCCTTCAGCGAGATCGTTCCAGACACCGTCATTTTCGATGATTTCCAAAGGTAACATTGCTTTTCTTCCTTCTTTGCCTTTAACTATCGAATTTTCAATGAATGTCTGATCTGATAAATTAAATCAACCTACGCTACAGGTTTCCTCCCACAGCCGCCACTGTCAGTTCTTCGCTTCTCTTGGGTATATGTGGCCTTCCAGACACCAATTTTAGGGTCAGTACTTTCGTCTTTCAAAATCTAACATGTGCATTTTGCACATGAAACCAAGATTGGTAATATTATTTTGAGAAATGAATTGTCAAGAAATGGAATTCCTGAGATAGAAAATTTGGGTTCACAAGCAAGCATCTCTGCTTATGCTTGGAGCAACGTTGAGGTTGGAGTAAGATGGAGGGAAATCATGCTGCAGCAGTGGGTTGGTTGTTGGTGGTGGTGAGAGTGTGGGGGAGGGGAGAAGAGGAAGCCGGAGATAAGGAGAAACAATGGGTAATTTTGTGGCGGTTTTCAACCTCCATAAATCGTGCCAGATCAGCACTTGGCATATGCCAATTGAAGGTAGGGACTAATTGCGAAAAAAAAAAATTTGGGAGGACGCAAAACTAAAGAAAAATTTTTGAGGGACCAAAAGCAAAAATCGGGTATTTTACAGGGACCAAAAACATATTTAACCCTAATTTAAACTTGTTCCTTGGTGAATAAACCATATGCAATAAGTACGTTGACAACTAAACTTGTAGCTTTCTTATTAACTTACTTTACTAGGAAAATTTTCACAAGGAAATATGTTTTATTTTAGGTATTTGTCTTCATTATGCTCACGTGAGGAAGTGTACGGATTCATTGACTCTAATCTAACCTACGAGGGTGCCAATCCAAGAATAGAAATACAGAAATACATCACCAACAACATGTACGATGAGGACAAAAAGATCTATTTAGCACCTCACTACCATGAGTAAGTGCAAATATTTCTAAGTTATTTAATATTTTTATCATTATCAATGTGAATATCTTGCAGTATTAACTAATTTCCAATGTAGGCGCCACTGGCAACTAATGGTTATATCCGTCGAAGATCACACCGCTGTATGGTTTTGTTCAAGCCCACTAAAAAATTTCAAGAATTAGTCAATAGGTAATGGCAATCAATTTATTATCATTATTAGTCTTTTTTAGGTTATAATTATTCTTTAACTTGTGTTTTATTTTTTATATTAGAGCCTATGCTGCATATCAATTGATGTTAGGTAAAGCTTCACATAGAGCTCCTAAGCTATCATGGAAATACCTCAAGGTATTTACATGCATTAAATAAGATATTTCATTAAACTCTTGTGTATGGTTTTAATTATTTGACTATTCTTCATTTTGAATTGTAGTGTAACAAACAAGATGGAGGATATGAGTGCGGCTATTACATCATGCAATGGATGTCTTCCATTGTGCAAGGTGGTATTCAAAACGCATGGGAGCAGGTAATTCAACATATTCTTCAATAAATCCACATTCATAATTGATCTATCCACTAATTTCAAGTTATTTCATTTTGCAGTTTTTCATGGATACCAGGCCATTTAACTCTGATGCAATTGATTATATCATGAAGACATGGGCTAAATACGTTATTGAGTTATATAACAAAACTTTAGAGTAGTTGACCATAGTTTGATTAGTTATATGATGGGTTTCTGGCAAGCGAATCAAAAATCCAGTAGTATAATAGTAAGAAGAGTTATCGTATCCACAGGGAACGGTCAATTCGCGTGTAATCGTGATCTATTTATCAAGAGAAAACAATGGATTTATGAGAATATTTTGTGCGGAAATTGTAAATTGTAGATTAATAATTAATTGAAATAGAAAGGAAGAGTTAGAGACACTTTACTTGGATTATGATTGAACTTCGTATCATCACACCCTTTGTGTATGTAAAAACTATTTATTATTTTAGGTTTACTCTATAATACTGTAGACAAACTAAATTGCTAAGACCCCGAGTTACCAACAGCCTCACCACTCAAAGGTAATCCGTGCGGGCTCTCCCAAGCGACAAACTTACCCTCGGCTTATTTTGCTTTTATTATTCCGTTTGTAAAGGAACTCATTAATAAACGAGGCCTAATCCTGTGGACGTATCTTCATTAGGATACTCACACTACCCATCAATCCTTAGATACAACCATGTGTCGATCCTGGAATTACTATTAACTAACCTTTGCTATCGATAAATAGGCCTAATCCTGTAAATGCCCTTCATTATGGTACTCACACTACCCATCACTCATTAGCAACGCTCATGTGTCGGTCATTGATTACCGAGTACTCTTATTCACTCAGAGAATGAGTTTCTTCAGTATCCGCTCCCCCATCCTCAATCCTAGTCGAAACTAGCCTATAAATCCGGCGCAAGTGCGGAAGTTAGGAATTAAGCATAGAATAAGATTACCAATATTATAGATAGGGAGCTCACAAATAATAAGATAGAGTTTACATACATTTGGGGATAGAATCAACTACATTCAATCCTACTGGAGAGTTAGCTACTCATGGTAGCCATACAAACCACCGAAGATGTTGTCACCATCTCCAATCCTCGTGCAGCGCTCCGCCTCTCCAATTCTAAAATTAGAACTGGTGCATTATCACTGAAATATTACTAAATTACAATAATCGTGCACACCTGATCTGGTGCAAGAGGGTCCTATTTATAGGCTAAGGAAAGACAAAGAAAATTGGGGAGAAATCTATCTAAAAACGGCAACCGGGCAAGAATCACGTGTTCTGCGCTTCACCTTGTGCTACAGCGCAGGTTGCAGCGCAGAAATCAGAGAGTTGCGCTTCACCCTACGCTACAATCGCAGGTTGAAGCGCGCAACACGTTATGCACAGCTTCAATCTTTCTCTTTTTAACTTGATCTCTTCCCGAGACTGGTTTTGGTTGATTTGTCTTGTTTCCCTTTTCTTGATGAAATCTTGCATTTATTGAGCATCTTGGATTTAATTGGGAAGGTTGTCTGCAGAATACATCCTTGTTTAATTGGCAGTGATATCTTCATTAATTGCTCTCAAATAATCTTCAAATCTTCATTAAATGTCTTCAATTAAACTTCAAATCTTGCAGATATCTCCCTTATTTAATGCTATCTTTCCTTCATATCAAATCTTTGCAATATTCTTCAAAAATCAGCACAATTTATATCAAAATAGCATCAAATTCAAATCCAAGATTAATAAATACAATTTATCTAATATTTAATGAAAAAGGATTATTTTGGGGCAAAAATACCATTTTATCCTTGATAAGTGAACTAAAAAGTGCTCTAATTTATCATATAATTTTCACTTATCATTATACTACCTTTTATATAGTTGTATGTTTAGGTATTTAGTTTTTACATGACAAAGACTATTATGTACACTGGTTATACTATTATCTTTGAAATATTGTATTTTGAAGTTAATGGATGCAAATTTGATTAAACTGTTGCTGGTATTTCGTTCTGTACAATTTCTGGACTGTTCTGGCTGTGTGCAGGTTTGGGAGATAAAAACAGAATGAACCAAAAAAAAATTTGACTTTCCACGACGGTTGTGACCTTAACCGTCGTGGAAAGTGACTTACAACGATGGTTGTGACCACAACAGTCGTGAAATGAGGCCAAAATGAAGGCCATCTGAAGACCTTTTACGACGGTTAGGTAAGGAACCGTCATGGAAAGTCGATTTTTTACTACGGTTCCTTACGTAACCGTCGTAAAAAGCTCTTCAAATGGCCTTCATTTGGCCACATTTCACGACGGTTGGGGCCACGACCGTCGTTGTATATGCAGGAAACAACGACGGTTCCCTTAACAACCGTCGTTGTTTCTAATTTACAACGACAGTTGTGAAATGTCGTCAAAATTCCAGTTTTTTACGACGCCTGGAACCACGAACCGTCATAAAAGGTCTATTTTAAACGTCGTAAAAGACCTTTTTTGCACTAATGAAAATTTAAGATTTTGCTATAGTCATAAATTATACAAAATATAATGTGTTTTTTTTATTAAAAAAACATATTTGTTGTCTGTCGTTATTTTCAGCTAAGTATATCCATGTAGTTGCTAGGTATATATTGCTGCAATAAGAAAAAGTCATTTAAAATAAACTCTTAACTCTTAAGTGCATTGTGAATTTATTTATCAAATAAATTAAAAAATATATTCATATACTTGTTTTACAAGTAAAATCATGTTTTTCTTTCGTCCAAAGTACGTAAATTTAAATTAAATGAACACACATATATATATATAAATTATGACAAAATGAAGAAAACGTCTAGAAGTATATTCAACCGAATTGAATATGCTGGTGCCTATACAATACATAATCTTTAATCCACCACAAACTATATAAAACTCTTGTGCGCCTGGCACTGTCTGACTTTGATGGTTAATAGGGATGGGAATAGGTCAGGCCGTCGATAGGGGCCTATGGTCTAGTCTAATTAAAACCTAGTCTGGCCTAGTCTATTTAATAAAAAGGTCAGGTTCAGGCATTTTAAAAAACCTATTTAAATAAAAAGGCCAGATTTAGGCCAACTCACAAGCCTACAAAGCCTGATAGGCCGACCTATTTATATTTAAAGATTAGTAAATATATTAAAATTATATAAATATTAATTACTTATAACTTATAAGTTATAACGAATTTAAATACACTAAATATTATTATATTAGTATATATCTATAATTTATAAATTGCTTTTATATTTTATTTGTTTGTATTGGTTTGGGTTAAGATTTTGCAGGCCCAATATCATGTATTTTAGTATTGAGTATTGACTAAGATGTTAGATAAGAAAAATCAGGATACATGCAGTTTTCGGGCTTAGAAATCGATTTATTGTCCCTTTTCATATAAAGGCCTTTAAATAGGCTAACAGGCCAGACCAAGTTTTTAAAAAGGCTAAGTCAGGCCTAAAAAAAAGCCTATCATAGGTAATAGGCTAGACTTAGGCCTTGAATTTATAAAATAGGTCAGACCTATTTAATCAAAGTCTAGCCTGGCCTAACCTATTCCCACCCTTGATGGTTAATGACTGTGTGCTTTTTCTTTTATAATATAGATGAAGAGATATCTCTGTATTTATAACTTGCTAGGCGGAAATAATCAAATTCAGAAACCCGCTAATAATCTTATTTTCCAGTAATAAACCAATATATATATATATATATATATATATTCATTCATCAGATTTTTTTAAATTTCTTATTGGTATCTAGAAGGTCAAAATGTACATTTTTTATTGTGAATTTTAGATTAATTAGCTGATATATGTATATACGTCGGGGGTGTGGTTCACACCACTTCACAAGTAATTTTATCAAAATTGTTCGGCTTAATATTGATTAATGATTATGCACACTAAATTTAAGTTAAATTAAAAATTTATAATATGTAAATAAAATTAGCAGATAAAGTATATATATTAATAAGTCATTATTTTTATGATTTTTTATAAATTTAATCTACTTAATTAATTATTTTGAACTTTCAATCCATTTAACACTTAGACTGATTAAATGCAATATATGATCATAAAAAATTATTAAGTATTTATGTCAAATACTAAATTAAGAAATATATTAACGGATGAATAACGCGTTGATAATTAATTGGCTGTTACCAACAAAATAAAAAGAAGGACACAAAGTAAGCAACCTCCCTCCGCTCACCAGTTAATTAGTCCCACTCATCTAGAGGTGGGAATAGGCCAGCCGATTTGTCATGGGCCTGCGGTCTGACCTGTTTATGGCCTGACTCGTTTATTATAAAAATGTCAGATTAAGAATTGTTAAAAATGCCTGTTTAATTAAATAGGCCAGACCTATGAAAAAACCTATTAGGCTTGACTGACCGGCCTGTTTAATATAATAATATATAATATATTAAATTAATTATATAAATAACTATAAATATAATTAAAAAAATTATGATATAGTAAAAAATTAGAATATATTAAGTTAATTATATAAAAAATCTTGCTTAAAAGGCTTGCTAACCAGCATAGGTTTATAGGCGGCCTATTTGTAGGCCTTGTTATAAAACAAACTTCAAACAGGCTTACAGGCCAGACCGGGCCTTACAAAAAGGCCTGTAACAGGTAACAGACCCAAACTCAGGTTTAAGAATTAGGAGTGACAAGTCTGGCCTAGTCTGACCTATCTGTGTTTTAAAAACCAGACCGGACCAGCCGGTTCAATCGGAAAACTGGTGAATCGGTCTGTTGTCCGATCCAAAAAACCCTGAAAACCGGCCTTGGGAAAAACCGGTCAAAAACTGAAAAATGGGTAAAAACCGGCGGTTTATCGATTCAGACCGGGTCAGGGAAAAACGATGAAATGGTGTTGTTTTGGTGTAGTGCTCTCTGTGCACTCCCAGCTTCTCCTCCAACAACTCTTCGCCTATTGCTCGGAAGCCGCCAAACAACCATTGCGATCGTCCAAGCTAGCAGAAACTCACCAAACGACGTTTAATCAGTTGATCGCTAACACCAGAAAGTTGAACAGTTGCCGTTCGACCCCAATGCAGAAGGTATTGCAGTCGCACAATAGCCGAAGAACATACACATGCCTCTCACCCTTTACTGATTAGTGATTATTGCTAGTGAGATGATTTCAGTTGGAAGAGGAAGCACCGTAGCAACTTACAAAGTAAAGTGAGTAGTGTGATATGTATGTGAAATGTGATGACTAATGAGTTTCAAAATGACAATTGAACAAGTTCCTAGGTTCATTAATTTACAATAGCCGGCATGCAATAGTCTTACTTTCCCATTTTTCAAAGCAAAGCATTCTTATAATATTTTTTTAAAGAAACAATGTATTCCTTTCCAACGAGTATAGGTATTGAATTTAGGATTTGGATCCTCTCCAGCCCGCTATTGTCTCCAGCCCTCTCCAGCAAAATTAGCTACAGAATAATTACGGAATATTTACGGAATAACTAGGAAACAAAAGTCATAGCTAATCCGTAGTTATTCCGTAGCTAACATTTGCTGGAGAGGATGGAAAGACAGGAGAGGATCCTTACACCTCTAGGTGGTTACATCTTAACATAACTCACAATAGTTAATAGAGCAATAAAAATTAAGTTTTTTCTTTTCACACTAATAAAACTTAATTTTGTTAATATTATTTTATTTTATTTATTTGTTTATTTTCTATTTTTTTAATTTATTTTACTAATAAATATTATGTTTTTAAATATTATTTAACATATTATATATTAATCATAATTTATTATATTTTAAAAAATATTATTTAATTAAAATCGGTTCAACCCCGATTAGACCATTAAACCTTGAATCAGTACCTTCACCGGTTCACTAACTGGTTCAGTTTTTAAAACACTGCTTCCTATACTCCCATCCCTGGTTAGGTTTTGAGATTAAATTGCCGTTTGATTTCATAATATATTTTCATTTTCTTTTTTAATTTTAAATATAAAAATATTTTATTTTTTTACAATAAAAATGTTATACTTTATTTCATTTTGATTCCTAACTTTAATTAAATTTCTATATAAAAATCAATAAAATAACTTTATATTGATTTTCTATTTACTATATAAATTTTAAAAATATGAAATAAAATGAAAAACTTGTTAACATTTTTTTTGTAATTAAATTAAAACACCTAAAATTGAAATAGAAAATATTTTCTCAAACGAAACGCCCATGACTTTCTTATAAAAAAGAGTTGTACTATATGTTTAGTAGAGATAAATTGTACATCAAAGAGAAAACAGTCATTAGCAGAAAAAAAGTGAATGATTTTCTTTGTAAATAAAAATAATTAGTGTCAAATTATACAAACTATTTTTCGTATATACCAATAAATATGATGTATATAACAATTATGTAAATAATGCAATGAGTGCATAATTGAAATGCATTTTAACATGTGAACTTTTTGTAGTATACAATTGGTATGTCGGGTGGTTTGCTGTCTATGTGGAGGAAATCAATTTTTAAAGTGAATGAGATTTTTTCTGATAAAAGTTTTTGGGTGTTAGTGGGGGGGGGAGCGAAGATTTTGTGTTGCATAGTAAATGTTTATACCCGTGTGACTTAGTGGGGAAAAGGAATTTATGGTTGACTCTATTGTTTGAAAAGAGAAGGCGTGGGGAAGATTTATTGTGTTTTGGGGGGGGGGGGGATTTTAATGCTATGAAGTCTGAGTTGGAGAGGAAAGGAGCTACCAGTGTGTGGAGAAGAGATGATATGTCACATTTTGCTGGTTTCATTGAAGAGGCAGAATTACTTGATCTCCCTCTTTGTGGGAGAAAATTTACTTGGTATAAAAGTGATGGTTCGTGTATGAGTAGGCTGGATAGATTTCTGGTATCTACAAAGTGGATTACAAGGTGGAGGAGTACTTCACAATGGGGGTTGAAAAGAGGCATGTCTGATCATTGTGCTCAAACAAGAGATTATCAACCGGGGGCCAAAACCATTTAGAGTACTTGATTGTTGGAGGGGTTATCCGGGCTATCCTGATTTTGTTAAGCATCATTGGATGGAAAATAAGGTGGAAGGTCGAGCGGCTTTTGTGTTGAAGGAGAAGTTGAAGGCAATGAAAAATAACTTGTGAGGTTGGAACAAAGAAACATTTGGTGACTTGGATGGTAAAATAAGTGAGGCCAAGGCAGAACCTCATCGATAATATATTCATGGTGAGGATGTTTCCCTGCAGGTAGAGGAAGTGAAACGAAGGCAAGAATGGAGAGCTCAATATATTAATCTAATGTCTATGAAGGATAATATGTTATTTCAGAAGTCCAGACTGAGGTGGTTACAAGAGGGGGATGCAAACACCAAGTACTTTCATGCTTGTATTAACAAACACAGATTAAGGAAAGACATTAGAAGTCTGGAAGTGAATAATGTGCGCTATTGTGAACCTTCAGCCATTAAGGAAGCAATTAAAGGATACTTTGAAGCTCATTTTAAAGATCAACCCTGGAAGAGGCCTGTGTTAGATGGTGTGGGATTTAGCTTTTTGTCAGATGCTGCTGCTATCAGTTTGATTGAGCCTTTTTCTTTGAAGGAAGTGAGGGAGGCGGTGTGGGATTGTGGTGGATCAAAGAGTTCAGGCCCGGATGGTTTCAATTTTAACTTCATAAAGGATTTTTGGGATACTATACATTGAGACATCATGCGATTCATGAATGAATTTCATTCTCATGGGAAATTTGTTAAGGGATGTAATAGTTCGTTTGTGGTGTTGGTTCCAAAGACTGATAGCCCACAAAAGATAGAGGATTTCCAGCCAATTTCACTTATTGGTTGCATGTACAAAATTGTGGTTAAAGTGCTTGCAAATAGGTTGAGGCAGGTGATTGGTGATGTTATATCTGAGTGTCAATCTGCGTTTGTGAAAGGAAGATTTATTCTTGACAGCATAGTGATTGTAAATGAGATCTTAGCAGAGGCTAAAAGGAATAAGAGGTGCTGTTTACTATTCAAAGTTGACTTTGAAAAGGCATACGATTCAGTAAATTGGGATTTCTTGCAATATGTAATGGAGAGGATGAGGTTTCCAAGAAAATGGAGGGATTGGATAGCTGAGTTTTTAAGGTCATCAAGGGTTTCTATACTCATTAATGGGAGCCCAACTTCTGAATTTGGGGTTGGTAGGGGTTTACGTCAAGGTGATCCTCGATCTTGCACCTTTTATGTTTCTCATTACTGCTGAAGGCCTGCACTCTCTCATGTCCAAAGTTGTTCAATCAAACCTTTTTAAGGGGTGTCGGGCTGGTGCTGACCAAGTAATTGTATCTCACTTGCAGTATGCAGACGACACTATCTTTGTGGGTGAAGCCTCAGTGGAAAATGTGTGGGTTATAAAAGTTGTGCTTCAGATTTTTGAATTGGTAGCTGGCCTTAAGGTGAATTTTCACAAAAGTACCTTAAGCGGAATCCATGTTGAGGATGATGTGATAGAGATGCTGTCAAAGTTTTTGAACTGTAAGGTGTCTTCTTTTCCTTTTGCTTATTTGGGTTTACCAATAGGAGCAAATCCACGAAGTCTGAAGACTTGGAGCCCGGTTATAAAGAAAGTTTAGAAGCGTTTATCTGTGTGGAAGTGCAAAAATTTATCTTTTGGTGGTCGCAGTGTCCTTTTGAAATATGTCCTCCATTCCATTCCGATCTATTTCCTTTCCTTCTTCAAGGCTCTGAAAGGTATTATTTCTAAACTTAATTCTCTTTTTAAATCTTTTTTCTGGGGGGGTTCTTCGGGGAAAGTATCCTGGGTAGCGTGGGATGAAGTGTGTAGGGAGAAGAAGTTAGGTGGATTAGGAATTCGGGACTTGAGTGCTTTTAACTTAACATTACTTGGGAAGTGGAGGTGGAGGTTCTTAGTTGAAAAGGGTAGATTGTGGCATAGGGTAGTTTCTTCTATTTATGGTGTGGAACTTGCTTCGTTGAGAGAAAGTAGTGCTGAGGGTCAATTTGGTGGAGTGATGTTTGATCAATTGAAAATGGGACCAATGTTACTATGAACTTGTTTACTGGATTGTGTGTAAAGAAAGTTGGGGATGAGAAAGTTACTAGTTTTTGGAAAGATGTTTGGTAAGGACAGAGTGCTTTTTCTAATCGTTATAGTAGGCTCTTCTCTATTGCTTGTAATAAAAGTGTGACTATTAATGATAACATGGCTGAATGAAGGAATGGTGTGGTGTTTTGGAAGTGGTGTTGGCGCTAGGAGCTTTTTCAATGGGAGTGTGATCAATTTCAGCAGCTTGTAGAGGAGTTAAGGCATGTTAGTTTGCGACAAGATCAACATGATTCTTGGCATTGGACAAGTGATTCTACTGGTAGTTATTCGGTGAAGTCATCCCATAATGTCATTGTTCATTCTGCTATTTATGCTGATTTTTTGGGGTACAAATTCCTATGGAATAAATTTGCCCCTCTTAAAGTATCTGCCTTTGCTTTGAGAGCTATGTTGGACAGAATCCCCACAAAAAGCAATTTAATTAGAAGGAGAGTTATTGCATCAACGGATGGTTTGTGTATATGGTGTGGCTTGGAATTAGAGACTACTTCCCGCATCCTTTTTCAATGTTTCTTTGCGTATTCTATCTGGATGTTAGTCATGGATTGATTTGGTTTTAAAATTGTTTTCCATAATTGCTATTACCCACATATGGAGCAGTTTGTCAACTTGCTTGTTTGTACAATGGATAATAGAATACAATGGTCTCTGATCTGGTTGGTGGTCATATGGTCTCTTTGGGTAGCAAGGAATGAGGCGGTTTTCAATCACAATATAATAGAGTCAGCTAACTTATTAATTTGCTCATGGCATCTTTTGTAAGCCTGTTAACTTCCTTTCTTCTTTTAATTTTGTTTGTATCTTTGTAAGGGTTAGAGTACCCCTTTACTCCCTTTTTATCAATTCTCTTTGCTTATATAAAAAAACTTTTTGTAGTATACATTCAATAAGTAAATTTGTTCCTTTTAGGAAGTTTTTTTAAACACTTTATAGTTTCAAGGAAATATTAATTACTTTTTTAAACTTTAATGTCTTTTCAACTGTCAATTGATAGTTGAGTTAATTAATGATATTAAATACGAATAAAACTAGAAAATTAAATTGTTTTTTAAAATTTCAATAAAGTTAATTAATTTTAATCACTTTTATTGGTCTGTGTGATTTGGTCAAGTGTGTCTTATATAAAGAAATGGAACATCATTTGAAACTGAGGGTCATCAATCTAGCGTGGATTATGATTCACGTGGTTCATAATGTAAAAAGAAGAGGGTTCAAATTATACAGGTGTAGGTTAAACCAAGTCTTACACTGTTGAATAACTTAAAAATAGACCATTATATCAAATAATCCACCGTTGGATTGAAAGTTAATATCATATAGATAATATATAAAAAATTTATATTAATCCAAATTTATTTAATATGTTATTCAGATGTCAAAATATTAACGTCATATATACATTTGAAAATATATGAAAAAACACCAATTTGATTTTTAATTTATTGGTGTTCAAATTTTATGAAATTTGACACAAATAATCAAGATGGTGAATAAATATAATTCAACTGTTGGATTACTAAAAATCACATTAAATCTAAAGTTATCAATGGTGTAAGACATGGTGTCACTTACACTGGTGTAATATAAACCCTCATGTAAAAATATAGTAATTTAAATTCGTGACCATCATATTCAATGTTAATTTTATTAATGGTTGATATTAAACTGCTTTCCAATTACTTTCATGACATATTAGTTGAAAAGAATAATCAATAGTATTGTGTAATATATAAGTTTCCCCCTTTTGTTGTTGAAAGATCCTCTACAATAAAAAATAGAAAATAATAATCTGAGGCACGTGCGTTGTTCTTAAGGATTCATTCGCGGAATGCGATGACCCCCAGGATACAACAGGCTCTTGCCAGAAATTCCGAGATATCAAAACTACAAGAAATAATAGTTGTTTAACCCAGGAATTAATAGTCTTAGAGATGAGAAGAGGATGAGTGTGGAGGCTACTTCCCTTAGGTTGAGAAAGAAAAGAAAGATGTTTATATAATGAATAGGGTTGTAACAGAAAGATACCGATTTGACCAAATCAAAATTTATTCCATAAAATAATAAAATTAATATTAATTTTATAATTTAATATTCAAATTATTTTATTATTTTTCCTCACTCAGACAATGTGGGATTTGTCCATTTTAAAAACTTTTGAAATATACACACAATATCTAACACCTTCAATTTTAAATTAATATAGATCATGAACAAAATTAACATAAATTATATTGTAAATCCATTATTTTTTAAACCAAACTCAAATGGTTATAGAAGATAGAACCATTTAATAAAAAATAAAATTATTCATCACTTTTTATAACCATATATAAAATGTAGACTAGACTATATAAACAAAATTTGATTTGGTCCAATTTATAATCATCCATCCCATAAGTTTAGATATTATGAAGATAAATGAATAATTTTGTACATATCTAACATAATTATCTAATTCTCATATATTCATTTTTTTTTGTCTAGTGTATTAGAATCGGATATATGCGCAGGACTTCATGGAGTGAACGTGGATATATATCGTCATATCGGCCGGGTACACCCTTATATAGCCGTTGATTGAAAATCATGAATACAACGATAACTTTAAATAAAATGACTTATTATTTAGTCCATTACAAGTCTTGTATTAAGAGGACAAGCACTGCATTATACACACTTATCCATTAAGATTTAGTGATATACATAAAGACTCAGGCCTGCTGGAACTGAACTTTGTATGGCACATCACTGAGAGCTAGACGCTTGCCATATTGATCCTCATATATGCCGATATCACTGCATCGGAAATTGCAATAATTGCACACACTTGGACAATAAACAAGTTTATAAGCATCCTCATACTTCTCAATCTTGAACCAATTGTAAATGGTTTGGGAACCTGGGTTGCCAATAATACCATCAGTGGTTATAAACCACTGTCCAGCTGAATAATCATAGTCACCAAGCTTCCACACTGGTAACTGGGGACAACTAGTTTCAACATTGAAATTGATGTTGAGATCAGTGTCTACACGAATAACACCTTTCTTAATGTTAGCAGGTGTAAACACCAAAGGTTGTCCTGGGTAACCATTCACTGCCACAACATCAAGTGGACAATCTTGACCTGTGCTTGCGAGGGCAAGGCCACCAACATCAGAAAAAGCTGGAACAATGTAGTAATTGAAACCAGCTCGGACCTTTTTCCCTGATGTGTCAACCACTTGCTCTGGTGCAGGACCAGCTGCACCAAGCAGTGGCTTTGTGCTCAAGGCAACGAGAAGAACCAAAGAAAGGAATGTGACCTTCATTGTTTTGTGTATGCTATATTTGTGTTGTTGTGAGTTATGATAGAAGAAGAGACGAATTTATAGGCAGGGGATGGCTCTGTTCTATGGTCTCGTGTGTCACAATAGTCATGGATTTCAACTCATACAATTGGCTAATTAAAGAGTCAATATGTCAATAAGATGTGTAAAGTTCACTCTACTCGTATTGGCTATATTATATTATATTCTCCAAGTTTTCCAAACTTGGCTAATTTCTTCACTTCAGTGCCTAATTTGTGTAGTAATTGTATATCATGTTAATTTTACTTACGTGTACCTCTCCTCTGCTTCGTTTTCATAGTATATATGTGAACTGGGAAGTGAAAGGAAGCCCCTAGAATGATGTTGCCTTTTCGTTTATTTAAGCTTTCTATTGCAATATTAACGACCATACGTTTTTTCTCCTTTTGACTTTTCTATTTGTAGAACGCAGGAATGAGACGTGTGAGATAATTTTACAACTGAGGGTAGCGATGCTCAATGAGCCCAATCCAATAATTACTTGTAAAAAATACTCATAATGAAAAGGGCGCACCCGTAATTTTTTATGGGAATGAACGCAAGTATTGGCACGTAATTAGTAAATAAATAATATTATATATAATAATATTAATTTTAATCAAATATCTAATATATTTTTAAAAATTATAATACATAATTATAAACAAAAAAAGTAAAGAACTAATACATATTTCATATTGAAATTGTCATCATAAAAAAATTAAAACATTTCAGATTAAAATTGAAACCAGAATAAATTAGTAGAACCATAATTGTCTCTCCTAGTGTCGCCCCTTCCTGCAGTTGCCTTCCATTTCTTCATGTGTTAGACACTAGGGATGAAGTCCATGTTTATAAAATCGTTTGATGTGGATGTATTAAACGGTCATGTTATGTTGGTGATATTAAGTTGTTATGAAGTCCAAGTTTATTCAATTATTATGTGGAGGTATATAAATCGTTATGAAGTCCATGTTTATTAAATCGTTATGTTGGTAAATGGTGATATTTAAAAATTATGTTTGGATGAGCGTGGAGTAATTTTTCAATTGAGAATTTGAGATATATTTTTCTTAAATTAATGTTTTTCTTATTGAGTTATTAATTTTTCACTTAACTAAATTGTGGGTAACGAGCGCAGGTATGACATATAGGTGTCCAACGAGTACAGGGATGGACATTAAAATTGCTGCCCACACGCTGGTATGGTCTTTTTTTTTTCTTAAAACGCATTTATGAAAACGAACATTGTAATACTTTGCCCAGAAGGTACCCGTTGCTAGCCCTAGCAAAGGGTCGCGCGTGGCCGTGACTTTTATCTTAAAAATTAATTTTAGACTCAAAATGAGATCATAAAAGAGTCGACAATTCGAGCTACCCAGTGTGACACCCTTCTTCCGCAATCTCTTATACAATCATCAAATTGAAATAAAAGGAAAAATTATGGTCCTCATCGGGTAAAAAGGTTCACAATTATCTCTTTTACAACTATTTAATTCAAATTCAACTCAATGTAAACAAAAGATAAAATCAATGGTTTTCAGAAATCAAATTATTAAAATATCAACATCATAAAAATCTCTCTTGGCCAGGTAAGGCACTTAAAACAATTTTCCTAAATCTCTACTCAAAAACATGAATAAAAGTATATTCCTAATACTAAGCCCTGAAGGTCACAAGTATCAGAGTGAGACCCCTTCCTTTCAATACTCGGAACATTGCGTGCCATCTTCATCACCTATAAAATAACCACAGAGAGTACGGTGAGGAAAAGAAGACATACTCATACATGCAATGCCGAAGGCTACCCTGTCCCCACCCAACACATAATCATCATCAATAATCTCATCACGTAGTCATCATCAATAATCTCATTCCACACCCTTTACACTTTACACATATAAGTTTCTCATAAATATAAATTCACATTCTAACAATCATAAAATGCCATGTACGCTCACTCTATGCTCATGCATAAAAACTCTTCCTAAGGATCATGACTTGGAACTCCGCACAATGGGCGCACCTCATCAATCTCCCTAGTTGTTACCAATGATGGCCCTAACATTAAATGCCCTCTCTTGGCCGATAGGTTGCACAGTTAAACACCCTTCTCTTGGGCTCGTGCAGAGACATCCGCCCCACAATGATGGCCCTACCGTTAATGCCCTCTGTTGGCCGATAGGTTGCACCCCGTCGATGGGTCCGTGCATAGAATGTCCCCATCATGGTCATCGAACCCTACTCGCTGCCCCCCTCTTGGGCTAGGGTATTTAAGCCACGTTCGGCTACTCATATATCTCATATATCTCATACATCATATGCTCATGCTCATTACGTCAACGTCATCTCATACAGTCACATCTCATATACTCATGCTCAATACATCAATCATCATTTATACATATATCTCATACAATCTCTTTTATTATAATCACACCACACCACATCACATAACAATTATTATAACATAGGACATCACATAAGATACTCACATCACAATACTCATGCCACAATTAATACACTCTATACATTCGAATTAAATCTCTCAATTCCTCAAACAATTTATATAATTAACACCAAATGATTAAAGGATCACAATCATCACATAAACAACACTCTCATACTCATTTTTGACCTAGTAATCGATTACCACACAACTGTAATCGATTACCAGAGACTGTTACTCAATTTTGGAGTTTTCAAGTTTTAAGCTTAATAACCTTAGTGCACTAATTTGGAAATATCTAGAGTTTTAGGTGTCTAATTAAGATGATTCTACTTCTATTAGAAAGTTAAGATCCGGGGCTTCAGTTTGATATGCTATATGATAGTATTCCGAGCTCGTTTGCACCCTGGTAATCGATTACTACCCAACCTACTCTCTGGTAATCGATTACAAGCACCTTGTAATAGATTACCAGCAACTCAAATTCACCCAACGCTGCCCAGAAAGCCCTGTAATCGATGACCGGCGACGCGAGATGACAGTTCTTGTGATTTTTACCCCTTTTAAACCCTTTTCTTCAATCCCTAATCAATCCTCAATGTTTATAATTCAATCCAACACGTTTTTACCGAACAATTTGGTGAAATCATCAATCTTTACTACAAATTATCACATCTAATCCATTATGGTTCCTCATCTCTAAACCCTCATTTAACCCCTTTTCGCTATTCTTGCTACCATTACTCAATTCATAAAAAATATCACGTTTATACATCAAATCAATCACATTCCAAACACACAACACCAGATTCACAGATAAATTCTCAAATTTAGAATTCTTAGAGGGTCTTATGGTTGCCCATCACTACCCAAGCACCCCAACATACACATATAAGCAACACCATTTCCCCCCGTACCTTAGAGATGGCAATCCCAAAAGCGAATGGTGGCTCCCTCTTACTGATCTACTCTGCAGCACCTTCTCCTTGTGGAGTCGTTTCTCCCCTCCTTATGGTTTTGCTCTCTGACGTGTTGAAAAATAAGGATTAGAGTGAATTGGTAACCCCTCCTTACTAAATACTTAATTGGGCTGGGCCTACCCCCAACCCACCCATCCCTCTTTTATTAAAATAACATTATAATAATTAAAAATATTAATAATACTATTATTTATTCCTCTTATTTTATTTTATCTTATTTTTTTTAAATATTGGGATGTTACAACTGGAGGTGCAATAAGGAAGAAAACTCCAGAAGAGGCTATTGAACTAATTGAGACTATGGCTGACAACAATTACATTTGTGGCCAAGGAAAAAGATACTTCTAAGAGAGGAGTTATGGAGCTTAAGTCCTTGGATGTAACGCTAGCCCAACAGAAGATACTCACTTGGAAGATAAACTCTCTTCATGCAAATTTTGATGGAATGTAAAAGGAAACAAGTAAGCAAGTGCAGCTTGTTTGTGATTTTTTGTGAAGGTGACCATCCAAATGGAGCATGTGATATGCAAGAGAAATTCTTCCAACAACAAAATTCAGAACAAGTAAATTTCACGAGGAATTTTCAAAGACAATAGTATTTTGCTCCTAGGCAGCCTTATCAACAGAACAACACATTCAATCAGAATTATGCACAAAGGGAGCCAATTCCTCAACCTAAGAATGCACAATTTCAGCAAGGAGGAGCATATGTGCAGCAAAATTCTCAACCTGCACAACAATCTCAACTATCAGATAGAGTGTCTACCTTAGAAAATGCACTTCTTCAACTAACTCAACAAACTTCTTCTTTTATGCACAAATCAATGATAAACTTCAAGAATCAGAAAGTCTTCCATAAAAAATTTGGAGCATCAAATAGGCTAACTCTCTAAGTAAATGGCTGAACTATCACAAGGAGGATTCTCAGGAAACACTATAGTCAACCCAAAGGAGCATTGCAATGCCATTACTACATGGAATGGTATAGTGATTGAGTCAAAAATCAAGGAGACTCAATCAAGAATAGTGGAGAAATCAAAAGAAGAAGTTGCTGCAGAAAAAGTTGAGAAAAAGCTACAAGTTAATCAAGAGCAAGTTGAAGAACCAAAGCAAGAGGAACCTAAGCTCAAGTTGGTTGATGAGAATGCACCTTGGAAGATAACAAAGAAACAATTGTTGAGAGATTTAGAGCATAAACAAGAAATACCTCCTTATGTGAAACTCCCATATCCTCATGTGTGCAAGAAGAAGGAAAAGGATGAGTAGTTTACTAAGGTTTTAGACATCTTCAAGAAACTACAAACTAATATTCCTTTTGCAGAGGCATTAGAAAAAATGCCCACCTATGCAAAATTCATGAAGGAGTTGTTTAGCAAGAAAAGAAGGCTAGAGGAAGATGAAACAATGGCCTTGACTGAAAAGTGCAGTGCCATATTGCACAGGAAGCTCCCTCCTAAACTCAAAGATCCCGTCAGCTTCACAATTCCATGCACTATTGGAAGTGTTTCTATTGACAAAGCCCTTTGTGACTTAGGGGCAAGTATAAATCTAATGCCTCTATCAATTTTGAAGAAGTTAGGAATAGAATATGTCAAGCCTACAAGGATAGATCTTCAATTGGCTAATAGGTCAATCAAGCATCCATATGGAGTTGTGGAGAATGTTCTTATAAAAGTGGATAAATTTATTTTTCCTACTGATTTTGTTGTTCTTGACATGGAAGAGGATTCTAATGTGCCACTTATACTTGGTAGACCATTCTTGGCAACTGGAAGAGCTTTCATAGATGTGCAGGAGGGGAGATTAATTCTAAGGGTACAAGATGAAAAGTTACCTTCAATGTTTTTGAAGTCATGCAACATCCTGATGACCAACAACAATGTTTGAGAGTTGATATGGTGGATGCATTGGTTTCAAGCACATTTAGACAACAAACCCCTTCAAATTCACTTGAGAAGGTGTTGGTGAATTCCATAGCAAGCCATGAAGATGTAGAAGAGATGGAGGTTAAAGAATGTTTGAGAAATTTGGAGGCTTTACCGACAGATTGGTCCTTGAAGAAAAAGAAGCTAGAAAAAGAAGATGTGGTGCAAGAAAACCCAAAATTTGAATTGAAATTTCTTTCTTCCTTCACATTTGAAATACAATGTTATGAAGGAAAAGGGAGTAAATTCTTCCTTATGCCTTTAACCACCATGAAAAGGGAGTTTTATGTCAAGCTAATGACGTTAAACAAGCGCTATATGGGAGACAACCCATAGTTTTTTTTTCTTTTCTTTTAAGTTGATTTACTTTAGTTATAGTTATTCTAGTTTAGTTGTGTTCTATAGGATTTATCTCATTTAGTATTATTTCTTTTAGAAACTAACAATAATTAGGATTTAGGTTGTTAGGGATTTATATATGAGTCCCCATCGCTTTAGTAGTTTTCCTGTTAACTTTTTTTTTTTTGCAACGCGTGAAAAAATTTCTATTGGATGACTAAAAACTACTTGTGTGTGCATGCCCTCATGTAAACAAGCCTTATGCATCTCCAGCAACCCTAAGATGAATTGCATACTCACAGGGACAACTGCACTCAAGCATCCCAGGGAGTGCCTTTCCATGCTTTACTTTGTTTATTTACTAAATTGACACTTTCATTTGTTGTTTGTGTGTGGTGCTTATTTTTTGCCTTTGGTTGTGAGATTTGACATTTTCTTGTTGTTCCTGATTAATGAAGTTGGCTGAACGTCTCTAGAAGGGGGGGTTGAATAGAGACCTTCAAAATCTGTTCCTGCAATTCCACACTAAAATTGATAGTTGAGACTTGCTCTCAAGTTGATTGACTTGGAGTCTCTGTTAAGACAGGAAAGAGCTTATACAATTTTAGTGGTGAGCTTAGTCTGATCTCGTGATTAATACTTATATCAGTTTCAATTAAGTTATCCTTTTAATTATCAAGGTACCTTACTGATTTCAGTATAGTTAAATGTATGAGTAAGGGAAGAGACAAGAGACAGAGATCTTATCCTGGTTCACCCACACCTTGGGCTACATCCAGTCCCCATAACCTGTGAGATTTTCCACTATTGACACCAGCCAATACAAGTATTCTTACAGCCTCTTCAGGACGATCCACTCACACTAAGCCTAGGCACACTCCTATCTTAGCTGAGTTACAAGTATTCTTACAGCCTCTTCAGGACGCACACCCTCACTCTAAGACTAGGCACACTCCTATCTTAGATGAGACAAGATACTGATGAATGTTTATGATAAGTCTAGCCTAAGCTCATACACAGTATGGATATAGAAGTTAATGAGCTACACTGAGTCTCAACTCTGATTACAGTAATAGAATGATACACACAGAGATGAGATGAAAGAGACAAGTGAACAATCTCAAGATGAGTTGAGTCTGATCTTCAGACAGCTGATGAAAGTACTTGAGATATTTGTTAAGAAGTGATAAGCTGCTTTGATAATTTTGCAGATGTGTAGGCAGTCTCTCTCACACCTTTCAGTTTCTAACAATGTCTCTTTTATACCAGGACTTCAGAAACTAGCTGTTTATGTTAGAACCACAGGCATCACTAGAAGGGGGGGTTGAATAGTGTTTTAGACATTTTAAGACAATTTTTGGAAATCTTTATTTTTAAATCAATCACGTTAAGTGATTATTGTGCAAACCAATCTTAAGATCAGAGTTATTTTAAATACATGCGGAATATATAAAAGATTTAGATTAAAAACTTTCTCTTACACTTAAGATTGTTTTGATTTTAAACAAACTTCTCTTAGTGCCTTCTGAAGAATATTACTAAGAGTACCTTCAGAACTGTTTCTGAAATACTTTAGATGATCAGAGACCATCTATATCATGTGTCTGAACTGAGTTCCTGTTGGGCTCACTTCAGACAGATATTTCAGACATCCCTCTGAATATATTCTTCTATAATACTTCAACCTACACTTAGAGACGTTTTAATGTTATGTTTGTATGAAAACTTATTTTATTGAAATCGTTGTGTTAAGATTATTATGAAAGATACTTTTCAATCCCCATCGTAAATGTAAAGACTGTAAATAAAAGAGATTAAGGGAAAGAAAACTTAGACACAGAATTTATCCTGGTTCACCCACAAACCCTGTGAGCTACATCCAGTCCTAGTGGCAAACCACCACTAGCCTTTAATCACAACAACAAAAACAACAACAACACATATGTGCCACTCCGAATCCCCCAGACCCTTGCAGCCACATATGTGTTCCACTATCTGAAACCACAGATACACATGTTAACCTCTCCAGGCCAACACAACAAGTATTCTTTTCTATCAAGCCTCTCCAGGCTCTACCACGAGTATTCTTTCTTCCACCAAGCCTCTCCAGGCTCTCAGACACTTAACTAAGTGTTGAGTATTACTACTCAATCTAAGCTAGATGTTCGCTAGAACCTCTCAACTCAGATTCTTCTTGTACATAGAGATTACTGAGTACATACTCAGGATACAGTCATTACAAACTAAATACAAGGATAGACAGTGATACAAGTGTTTGAATTTAAGTACAATCCCTGTCTTTTCTATGAGGAATACATCCTCTGAGAGTAGGCTAACTAAGATATGAAATTAAGCTCCAACCTTATTCTCCAACCATTGGTTTCCATGGGCTACATTCTCACCCGTATCATTGGAATACCAAGGTATCTTCAAAGCTTCAAACCGTACCCGGTTTGATAGTCATTTGTACAGCATGATTGCCTTCCCGACAACCAACTCACTTGATCAACAGACCAATTGTACAATCTAACTAACTGACCAGCTGTTCAGTAGCCCGATTGAGAATTAACTCTCTGATCAATTGTTGTTGACTTTTTCATGATGTATTTTAGCTCGAGTCAACTCTTGTTAACTGTAAGACACTCAGCCTAGTTAACAATTTTCATCCTGATTGATTTCAAGAACCTTCTTGAAAAACAATCCCAATTGATCTATCTTGGTTGATCATTCTGACCAACTTGGTTGTACAACACAACAACTGCAGGTCGGCAGCATGGTTAATATGCTCAGCATGCCAACATCTTCAAATTCAATCTTGAGGCTATTTATATGTTCTGCTTGAATATAGCCGTTGAAGATAATTCATAATACCGTTGAGCTTCTGATGATGTGGCTCATATAGCCGTTGTGTAATAGCTTCTCAAACGGTTGCTTCTCCTTAAGCATATTGAGTGTTCAGAATACTCCCGTTCTGACACTTCTGTTGATGAGCTCTGTTTTGAGAGATGTGATGATTATGTGTATTCTCTCTCTTGAATTCTTCTACTTTCTTGCATCTGTTTTATCCAGCTTGCATCTGCTTGCTCCATCTTGCATCATCTTGCATCTGCTTGCATCTGTGACACCCTTAGTTACGCAACTAAGAATATCGCATTACGACACGTTACCGTTAACTACCGTTTATAATACTTGAAAATATGGGATATTTTTTTTTGGAAAGAGTTTTAGTCATAATCAACCTAACTCTCTCTAAATTCATTTTAAGTATTCTTAAAATAGTCTTACCTTAATCTGAAATTCATTTTCAAAAAAGACACTAGTCGACCAAATCATCTTTCATACCAGATTAACATACACATAGATATATTTACAGAATGAAGCATAAGGAGAACGTGGTAAATATATACATGTACATATCATCATAACCATAAATGTTTGGAAATCCTCAAAATATAACACCACCATACAAAAGGAGAGTTCTAGTAGTAGAATACATGTGACCTCTACAAGTACATACAAAATAAGAGGACTCTGATCAGAACTGCTACCACTAGACTCAAAACCATCCTTACTACAAATCTCTACTCGTCGTCGTCTGACCCAGTAGGGGCAGACCTACGACTCCTCCTCCTCCTAATATCTGGGATGGTGATCATCCTGAATGCCTCTGAAGGAATACCGTCTGAAGAATCCTCACTCCGCTCCTCCTCCTCGGGGTCTTCCTCAGGGTCCTCCTCTGGATCCTCCTCCGGATCCTCCTCCTCCTCAGATGAGGAGTCGTCGATGACAATCAGATCAGGCTCAGCAGTAGGGGAACGACCAAACCCACTAAAACGAACAGGTGGTGAAGTCGAAGCCTCCGGGCCGGGAGTGTATTGTGGGGACTCAGGTTCCTCCATGGTAGCCATCCTAGACGACTGGGAAGAAGTCGATGGAACTGGGCGGTGACGACGGAGGTTGAGAAATGTATTGACTCGACGAAGTCTCGGTGGCGTCTCAAACTCCAAAACTACAGGCACTGTGAAGACGATCTCTGGGATGAGGGGGAAACGACCAGGATGAGATATGGTGAAGCGGACGTCCCCCGTAAACACGCATCTCCTAGGAACGTCGGTGATCCGCCACTGCCCCCGTGGCTCCCACCTCAAGATTACCCTCATTGCCGACATTCTGATCCTCTTCAAATCCAACTGGCAGTCGCAAGGAAATACAATAACGGAGAATAGAAGAGAAAGGAAGGGTGAGAACATCGCATGAACTCTCTAGCAAGTAGGACAACGTAACTAAAGCGTTACATCATTTCACAAAATATCAATCACAATCACAACACAAACACAATCACAATCACTATCACAAGTATGCAATTTATGCTTGCCATGATGCAGATAACCAATGCATGAGGGCCCGGGGAAAGCAGAGAACCAATAGCAGGGCACCCAGCCACTGCTCGACCATATATGCAATTAATCAGGAGTATTGTCTGTACTAGTAATTTGGTACGAAGAGCATTGCTCAAAATCTCCGGCCAGGACGATTTGAATTTTTCCCGACTTCCAGACAAACTCACACTGATCACGAAAACTTGAGAGCGACAGGATAGTCAAGCCTGATCTCCGCTTGCACGACTATAGGAGGCGAGCCTATGCCACTTGTGCCATTTCGGGACTCGACTTATCCTCAGGTGCGTGGCCCTCTGCAGCCGCTGGTGTTCCTTGCCAAACCCAGTGCACCCGTCCCATCCAGTTTCACGCTGTACTAGGGCGTTATTGCCATATAGGTCGTAAGGCTTTTCAACCTTGATCATCACGTTATGACTTATGATGCATGTCATAAAATCAATACTGATACTTTTGATCGAATCTTTTCCTCATCATCATCAGCACATATCACAGTACCACTTCATAACTTCATTGCTTTTCTTTTGGGAGCATCAACCCTTTCTTGAATCGAAGACACACTCTCTCCCTCTCTAAGCTTCTCAAGTCTTATGCAGAGGGAGTGTTGGTTGTATTCTTTTATGGTAGTTTATACTAATATCCCTTGATAATTATGTCCACTTAATTCCTATACTTACCAAGATTTATGGAATGTCTTATGAGAGGCTTTTACTAATTTCTTTTCCCTCTTCATACAATTAATTAAGGTTAAATTTTAACTTTGAATTATAATTTATCTTCAATAATTAGATTAACCTTGGCCTTCCTTAATTAAGGCTTAATCCTTATTTAATATCCTGATTAATCTCTAAATATGCTTAATTAAGATTAATCATAATTAATTTACTCTTAATCATCCTTAGTGATTAATTACTTAATTAATAAATTATAATTATATTAGATAATTTTAGGTTAATCAACCTAAGTAATTAAATTAATTATTGTTATCAATAATTTCAGGCTTAATCTAAACAATTTAGATTATTCCTATTTAATTAATTTAAAACTAGGTTATTTTCTTTTTCTTTTTTTTAATACTTTAGACTAAAATAAAAAGCCTAAGTGTTGTTGGACCCATGAGAGCCCATTTTTACTCTTAGTAATTTAAAAGCATGACTTTTATATAGACTTTTTTTTATTAATTAAATTAGAAATCCGAATTTAACTAATTATTTTAAAAACTTAACTTAATTGCACTTTGGCCCCTTTTTGTAAAAATTTTAACTTTTAGTCCCTTACACTTAAAAACATGTTTTAAACCTCTTTTTGATCTTTTCAAGATCAAAAAGGTCTCCCTTGATGAATCTCATCAAGAATCCTCATGAACTTCAAGAACAGGCTTGAATGTTCATCCAAAATTTCATTTTTTTTTCTTTCTTTCTCCAATCTTTGCCAAAATCACACATAATCTCATCCATGCATTTTAAACATCAAATAGGATATTTCAAACCAACCAAATCACACATGCACATGCTCAAGGCTCAAACTTGCATTTTTCAAGCTCAAAACATCATTATTTCAAGATAAATCACCAAATCAATTTTCCACTTAAGATCAACCACATGCATGTACATAGATCCATCACATAATCACATCCAAACCATCAAAATAATTTTTGCACACATGCAGCCACCTCTTCCTCTCTTGGCCGAGAGCTTAAGGGGAAAAAGGAGGGATTTTTTTTTCAACAAAAATCCTTCCTTGGCTTGCATGCAACACAATCCAACCATCAACAACAATCCAAGCAAGATCAAAGACATGCAAACAACAACAAACACCCAGCTCATCAAGACCGAAAATATTTTCTCAAAAACAAGCTCAAAGGTTTGATTTTTCAAGAGAAAAACAATAGAAAAGCAAGGATTCAAGGGCAAATCCTTGACTCTAGTTACATGGCCTACTAGAGTTCAAGTTCTCCCCCCCTTTACCTTAGATCTTCAATGGAATAAGTGCAGATTTTTCCTCCTCCAACAGCCCCTTCAAGCTCCTCCTTCAAGCCT
The DNA here is from genome assembly GCA_026901365.1 of Sesbania bispinosa. Lineage (NCBI taxonomy): Eukaryota > Viridiplantae > Streptophyta > Magnoliopsida > Fabales > Fabaceae > Sesbania > Sesbania bispinosa. The sequence goes on along the minus strand of QLOH01000937.1, from coordinate 122,975 downwards.
CCAACAAGTGGATTTTGGTAGAAAGTATGTATTTTTGAGCTTAAATCCAAGAATGGGACTTAAGCTTGGTTGGTGATTTGGGTGGAGATGGAGAAATTTTGGGGAGAAAGGAGGTGATGGTGCGCGGCCAGCAAGGGAGAAAGAAGAAGAAGAAGAGAGAAAATGGTAGGTGGAGAAGATGGCTAAGTGTGAAAAATGGCCATAAAGTGAAGCCATCTCCCTTATATAGAGTTAATGGTGTGAAGGAAGACATGGACAAGTGGCATACATGCACCATGCTGTTCAGCGCATTTTTCAGGGGAGAAAAGAAGGTTTGTGCAATTTTTCTGGCCCGGATCAAGAGTATTCGGGCCCGGGTCAGGGTACCGGAGGGCAAAAAGGTCAACTTTTGCAGAAAAAATCTCAAAAATTCCCAGAAAATTCCTAAAAATAGGAATTTTAATACTGAATCCAAAAATATAAATTTTGAAAATAAAAAATAATTTTAATCATTTAAAATCCATTAAAACGCTTAAAACAGCAAAAACGGGAAAAAAAGGGTAAATCGGAAAAACACGGGTGTTACAATCCTCCCCCACTAAAAGAAATTTTGTCCTCGAAATTTGCGTACCTTCTTGAAATAATTGAGGGTGAGACTTTCTCATCTACTCTTCTACTTCCCAAGTCGCGTTACCCTCGTCGGTCGCACTCCAGATGACTTTTACCAACGAAATCTCCTTCCCTCTCAGCTGCTTTACCCTTCGGTCTCCGATTCTCACCGGCAACGCCTCATAAGTTAGGTTTTCTTTTAATTGTATTACATCGGGTTCTATGACATGTGAAGGGTCAGGAACATATTTCCGGAGTTGTGACACATGAAACACATTATGCAGGTTTGAAAGGAAAGGTGGTAGGGCTATCTGGTAGGCAACAAGACCAATTTTTTTCAAAATTTGATAAGGACCAATGAATTTAGGTGTAAGCTTTCGAGATCGCATTGCCCGGCCAACCCCAGTCGTTGGTGTAACTCTAAAAAATACGTGATCTCCTTCTTTGAATTCCAGGGGTTTCCTCCTCTGATCATAATAACTCTTCTGCCTGCTCTGCGAGATTCTCATCTTTTCCTGAATCATCTTAATCTTTTCCGTGGTTTGCTGGATCACCTCAGGCCCCAAAACTAGGCCATCGCCAGACTCGAACCAACACAGGGGTGTCCTACACTTTCTGCCGTACAGGGCTTCGTAAGGTGCCATCCCAATACTAGAATGGAAGCTGTTATTGTAGGTGAACTCGATCAGTGCCAACAACTGATCTCAACTTCCTTGGTGTTCCAGTATGCACGCTCTCAGCAAATCCTCTAATGTTTGGATGGTTCGCTCAGACTGACCATCAGTTTGTGGGTGATAGGCTGAACTAAACCTCAACTTAGATCCTAGAGCTTATTGCAAACTTCCCCAAAATCTAGATGTAAACCTAGGGTCTCTATCTGACACAATGCTGGATGGGACCCCATGTAATCTCACTACTTCCCTAATGTATAACTGGGTCAACTTTTCTAAAGGGGATTTGATATTGATGGGTAGAAAATGGGCAGATTTTGTCAATCTATCAACAATCACCCATATAGCATCAAAACCTGCCGGGGTTCTAGGTAAACCTACCACAAAATCCATAGAGATTCTATCCCATTTCCATTCAGGGATATCCAAAGGTTGCAACTCTCCTGATGGTCGTTGGTGTTCAATCTTAGCTTTTTGACAAACTAAACAAGATGCCACGTACTCAGCTACTTCCCTTTTCATACCAGACCACCAAAACATCTTTTTCAGATCTCGGTACATCTTAGTCGCTCCAGGATGAATACTCAATCTACTTTATGAGCTTCCTCCAAGATCAGCTTCCTCAACTCTCTATCATTAGGTACACATATCCTATCTTTGAATCTAATAATGCCATCGGTACCTTTATAGAACTCTGATTTTCCTTTCTTAGGAACTAAATCCTTCAAGGCTTGCAAAGGTTGATCCTTTTCCTGTGCTACTCGAACTTGTTCCAGGAAATCACTCGAAATCCTCAAGGTTCCTAGAATTACACTCTTAGGGCTAAACCCAACTTCCAGGTTCAGGTTCCTAAATCCTTCTATCAGCTCTAACTCCTTAATCATCATTGTCGCTATATGTAAGGATTTCCTACTCAAGGCATCGACCACCACATTGGCCTTCCCAGGGTGATATTGCAGGTTAAAATCATAATCCTTTAAAAATTCCATCCATCTCCTTTGTCTCATGTTCAACTCTTTTTGATCAAACAGGTATTTCAAGCTCTTATGATCACTAAAAACCTTAAACCTTGAGCCATACAGATGGTGTCTCCAAATCTTTAGGGCAAAAACTATAGCTGCCAACTCTAGATCATGTGTGGGATAGTTTACTTCGTGTGTCCTTAGTTGTCTAGAGGCATAAGCCACTACTTTCCCTTTTTGCATCAACACACAACCTAATCCCTGCTTTGAAGCATCACAATACACCTCAAAACCTTCCTGTGGGTCAGGTAAAACCAAAACTGGTGCAGAGGTTAATCTCCTTTTTAACTCTTGGAAGCTATCCTCACACTTCTGGTTCCAGATGAAAGGTTGGTCCTTTCTGATCAAGCGGGTCAAAGGGGTTGCTATCCTAGAAAAGTTCTCAAAGAACTTTCGGTAATAACCAGCTAATCCCAAAAAGCTTCTTATCTCTGTTACAGACCTTGGTGCTTCCCATTGTAGCACAGTCTCTACTTTAGCTGGATCAACGCTAACTCCCCCACTAGAGATCACGTGACCTAGGAAGTTCACTTCCTTCAACCAGAACTCACACTTAGATAACTTAGCATATAACTTCTTATCTCTCAGGGTTTGTAAAGCTATTCTAAGGTGCTCTGCGTGTTCTTCCTCATCTTTGGAATATATGAGAATGTCGTCTATGAAGACCACAACGAATTTGTCCAAATAAGGATGGAAAACTCGGTTCATATAATCCATGAAGACTGCAGGTGCATTGGTTACACCAAACGACATCACTAAGTATTCGTAATGCCCGTAGCGTGTTCTGAAGGCTGTCTTTGGAATATCCTCAGACTTAACACGTATCTGGTGATAACCTGACTTAAGGTCAATTTTCGAGAACACAGTTGCTCCCCTCAATTGATCCATCAAGTCATCTATCCTAGGTAAAGGATACCTATTCTTTATCGTCACCTTATTGAGCTGACGATAGTCCACACATAGCCTCATGCTACCATCTTTCTTTCTCACTAACAATACTGGTGCTCCCCAAGGGGATACGCTAGGTCTAACAAACTGTTTCCCTAACAACTCTTCCAACTGTTTCTTCAACTCAGCCAACTCTAAAGGAGACATTCTATATGAAGCTATAGAGATAGGTCCGGTTCCAGGTACCAGCTCTATACTAAACTCCACTTCTCGTTCTGGCGGCAAACCAGGGATATCGTTAGGAAACACTTCAGGAAAATCTCTCACCACAGGCAGTTTGTTAATGTCAGAGTCCCGCTCTTCCTCCAAAGAAGAATGTATCATGTAGATTTGAGCTCCTTCTCTCAAAGAAGCATTCACTTGGTTGGCGGACAAGAATCTCGTACTTACAAGAGTAGGAGTAGAAGGAGAAGAAGAATCAAACACAACAGTTTTGTTATAGCAATCAAGTTGGACTCGGTTGGAAGATAACCAGTCCATCCCCAAAACAATATCAAGTTGAGAAAAAGGTAAACAATCAAATCAGCAGAAAAGGCTCTATCATCAACAATGATTGGACAGTTCAAACAAGCCGTTGAAGTAATAACGGGTTCAGCAGTAGGAGTAGAGACAATCAAATCATAAGGTAATCTAACCACAGGCAAATTTAATCGTGTCACACACTCCATAGAAATAAAAGAATGCGTCGCACCCGAGTCATACAATACAATTAAAGGAATTCCACTTATGAAGCACTTACCTTGGATCAGATCCTCGGATCTTGCAGCCTCAGCACCGTTCATTGTGAATACTCTGCCTCTGGTCCTGGGTCTCCCAGCTTGTGCATTCAGGTTCGAGACAGGGGCACTTGCAGCACTACTACCACTACCATTACCGCGTCCTTTCAAAACTGGGTAGTCTCTCCTAATATGGCCACTTTGGTTGCACTGGAAACAAATCCTTTCATTTGGCAGATTGACAGGTTGTTTTTTGTATGGGAAAATCCTTCAAGAGATGATTCTTCTTGCAGCGAGGGCAATTGCCAGAGTTGTTGCCAGTACTGCTCGTTGAATTTGTCCTGCTTGCCACTACGGATTGAGGTCTTGCGGCACTTCCTGATGATGAACCTGAATAGTTCCTTGGAACATAATAGGGCTTCCTTCTGTCTTGTTGGAATTTGGGCTTATTCCTCTGTGGGCCAGGACTCTTCCATTGGGCTTGCTTCGCCTTCGTGTCATCTTCAAAAATCCGACACATGTTTACCATCTTTGAGAACTCAGTAACTTGTTGGTACCCTATAGCTTGTTTGATTTCTGGTCTCAGTCCACTTTCGAATTTAGCGCACTTGGATTCGTCATCTAGGGTGTTCTGGAAATATGGGCAAAACTTGGACAGCTCCTCAAATTTCGCCGCATACTCGCCTACGGTCATGTTTCCTTGTTCTAACCTCAAGAATTCTATTTCCTTTCTTTTCCTCAGATCGGTGGGAAAGTACTTTTGGAGGAAAATCTCCTTGAATAGCACCCAGGTGATCAATCTCCCTGAAGCCTCCAGCTGACGCCTTGCGTACTCCCACCAATGCTGCGCCTCTCCTACCATCATGAACGTAGCGAAAGTCACCTTCAGTTCATCCGGGCATCCCATAGCTAAGAAAATCTTCTCTAGTTCCTCTAACCACAAATGAGATCCATCGGGATCGTGGCCCCCCCTTGTACTGTGGTGGGTTATTCTTCTTAAAGGTTGATAATCCGCGATAGGCATCGGGGACATTGGGCTGTTGACAGGCTTGGTGCATCTCATTTATAGTTTGCTGTTGGTTTTCCAAGACATCAGCAATCCTGCCCAAGATGTCGTTCATTACAGGATTATTCCTTCCAGCCATCGAGTCCTACATTCACAGGGTACGTTAGCTCTTCTGTTTTACGCAGGACCACTCAAGCAAGAACAATTAATCCTACACACAATTTCTTACATTACAAAGTAGTAATATAAGAGCAAACAATCCACACAAGTCAATCAATCCACACAACAAGCAATTCACACAGAGCAAACACAGAGGAAAGAGTATCATAGGCCATACCCAAGGCCAAAAGGAAAGAACAACTCTGATACCACTAAAATGTGACACCCTTAGTTACGCAACTAAGAATATCGCATTACGATACGTTACCGTTAACTACCGTTTCTAATACTTGGAAAATATGGGATTTTTTTTTTGGAAAGAAATTTTGTCATAATCAACCTAACTCTCTCTAAATTCATTTTAAGTATTCATAAAATAGTCTTACCTTAATCTGAAATTCATTTTCAAAAAAGACACTAGTCGATCAAATCATCTTTCATACCAGATTAACATACACACAGATATATTTACAGAATGAAGCATAAGCAGAACGTGGTAAATATATACATGTACATATCATCATAACCATAAATGTCTGGAAATCCTCAAAATATAACACCACCATACAAAAGGAGAGTTCTAGTAGTAGAATACATGTGACCTCTACAAGTACATACAAAATAAGAGGACTCTGATCAGAGCTGCTACCACTAGACTCAACACCATCCTTACTACAAATCTCTACTCGTCGTCGTCTGACCCAGTAGGGGCAGACCTACGACTCCTCCTCCTCCCAATATCTGGGATGGTAATCATCCTGAATGCCTCTGAAGGAATACCGTCTGAAGAATCCTCACTCCGCTCCTCCTCCTCGAGGTCTTCCTCAGGGTCCTCCTCTGGATCCTCCTCCGGATCCTCCTCCTCCTCAGATGAGGAGTCGTCGATGACAATCAGATCAGGCTCAGCAGTAGGGGAACGACCAAACCCACTAAAACGAACAGGTGGTGAAGTCGAAGCCTCCGGGCCGGGAGTGTATCGTGGGGACTCAGGTTCCTCCATGGTAGCCATCCTAGACGACTGGGAAGAAGTCGATGGAACTGGATGGTGACGACGGCGATTGAGAAATGTATTGACTCGACGAAGTCTCGGTGGCGTCTCAAACTCCAAAACTACAGGCACTGTGAAGACGATCTCTGGGATGAGGGGGAAACGACCAGGATGAGATATGGTGTCGCGGACGTCCCCGTAAACACGCATCTCCTAGGAACGTTGGTGATCCGCCACTGCCCCCGTGGCTCCCACCTCAAGATTACCCTCATTGCCGACATTCTGATCCTCTTCAAATCCAACTGGCAGTCGCAAGGAAATACAATAACGGAGAATAGAAGAGAAAGGAAGGGTGAGAACATCACATGAACTCTCTAGCAAGTAGGACAACATAACTAAAGCGTTACATCATTTCACAAAATATCAATCACAATCACAACACAAACACAATCACAATCACTATCACAAGTATGCAATTTATGCTTGCCATGATGCAGATAACCAATGCATGAGGGCCCGGGGAAAGCAGAACCAATAGCAGGGCACCCAGCCACTGCTCGACCATATATGCAATTAATCAGGAGTATTATCTGTACTAGTAATTTGGTACGAAGAGCATTGCTCAAAATCTCCGGCCAGGACTATTTGAATTTTTCCCGACTTCCAGACAAACTCACACTGATCACGAAAACTTGAGAGCGACAGGATAGTCAAGCCTGATCTCCGCTTGCACGACTATAGGAGGCGAGCCTATGCCACTTGTGCCATTTCGGGACTCGACTTATCCTCAGGTGTGTGGCCCTCTGCAGCCGCTGGTGTTCCTTGCCAAACCTAGTGCACCCGTCCCATCCAGTTTCACGCTGTACTAGGGCGTTATTGCCATATAGGTCGTAAGGCTTTTCAACCTTGATCATCACGTTATGACTTATGATGCATGTCATAAAATCAATACTGATACTTTTGATCGAATCTTTTTCCTCATCATCATCAGCACATATCACAGTACCACTTCATAACTTCATTGCTTTTCTTTTGGGAGCATCAACCCTTTCTTGAATCGAAGACACACTCTCTCCCTCTCTAAGCTTCTCAAGTCTTATGCAGAGGGAGTGTTGGTTGTATTCTTTTATGGTAGTTTATACTAATATCCCTTGATAATTATGTCCACTTAATTCCTATACTTACCAAGATTTATGGAATGTCTTATGAGAGGCTTTTACTAATTTCTTTTCCCTCTTTATACAATTAATTAAGGTTAAATTTTAACTTTGAATTATAATTTATCTTCAATAATTAGATTAACCTTGGCCTTCCTTAATTAAGGCTTAATCCTTATTTAATATCCTGATTAATCTCTAAACATGCTTAATTAAGATTAATCATAATTAATTTACTCTTAATCATCCTTAGTGATTAATTACTTAATTAATAAATTATAATTATATTAGATAATTTTAGGTTAATCAACCTAAGTAATTAAATTAATTATTGTTATCAATAATTTCAGGCTTAATCTAAACAATTTAGATTATTCCTATTTAATTAATTTAAAACTAGGTTATTTTCTTTTTCTTTTTTTTTAATACTTTAGACTAAAATAAAAAGCCTAAGTGTTGTTGGACCCATGAGAGCCCATTTTTACTCTTAGTAATTTAAAAGCATGACTTTTATATAGACTTTTTTTTATTAATTAAATTAGAAATCCGAATTTAACTAATTATTTTAAAAACTTAACTTAATTGCACTTTGGCCCCTTTTTGTAAAAATTTTAACTTTTAGTCCCTTACACTTAAAAACATGTTTTAAACCTCTTTTTGATCTTTTCAAGATCAAAAAGGTCTCCCTTGATGAATCTCATCAAGAATCCTCATGAAATTTAAGAACAGGCTTGAATGTTCATCCAAAATTTCATTTTTTTTCTTTCTTTCTCCAATCTTTGCCAAAATCACACATAATCTCATCCATGCATTTTAAACATCAAATAGGATATTTCAAACCAACCAAATCACACATGCACATGCTCAAGGCTCAAACTTGCATTTTTCAAGCTCAAAACATCATTATTTCAAGATAAATCACCAAATCAATTTTCCACTTAAGATCAACCACATGCATGTACATAGATCCATCACATAATCACATCCAAACCATCAAAATAATTTTTGCACACATGCAGCCACCTCTTCCTCTCTTGGCCGAGAGCTTAAGGGGAAAAAGGAGGGATTTTTTTTTCAACAAAAATCCTTCCTTGGCTTGCATGCAACACAATCCAACCATCAACAACAATCCAAGCAAGATCAAAGACATGCAAACAACAACAAACACCCAGCTCATCAAGACCGAAAATATTTTCTCAAAAACAAGCTCAAAGGTTTGATTTTTCAAGAGAAAAACAAGAGAAAAGCAAGGATTCAAGGGCAAATCCTTGACTCTAGTTACATGGCCTACTAGAGTTCAATTTCTCCCCCCCTTTACCTTAGATCTTCAATGGAATAAGTGCAGATTTTTCCTCCTCCAACAGCCCCTTCAAGCTCCTCCTTCAAGCCTCCAACAAGTGGATTTTGGTAGAAAGTATGTATTTTTGAGCTTAAATCCAAGAATGGGACTTAAGCTTGGTTGGTGATTTGGGTGGAGATGGAGAAATTTTGGGGAGAAAGGAGGTGATGGTGCGCGGCCAGCAAGGGAGAAAGAAGAAGAAGAAGAGAGAAAATGGTAGGTGGAGAAGATGGCTAAGTGTGAAAAATGGCCATAAAGTGAAGCCATCTCCCTTATATAGAGTTAATGGTGTGAAGGAAGACATGGACAAGTGGCATACATGCACCATGCTGTTCAACGCATTTTTCAGGGGAGAAAAGAAGGTTTGTGCAATTTTTCTGGCCCGGATCAAGAGTATTCGGGCCCGGGTCAGGGTACCGGAGGGCAAAAAGGTCAATTTTTGCAGAAAAAATCTCAAAAATTCCCAGAAAATTCCTAAAAATAGGAATTTTAATACTGAATCCAAAAATATAAATTTTGAAAATAAAAAATAATTTTAATCATTTAAAATCCATTAAAACGCTTAAAACAGCAAAACGGGAAAAACGGGTAAATCAGAAAAACACGGGTGTTACAGCATCTGCTTTATCTGCTTTATCCAGCTTGCATTATCTTGCATCTGCTTGCATCTGCCTTTATCTGTTTTGTCCGGCTTGCATCTGCTTTCTTCAGATTTCCTCTGATTTTCTTGATAGTGTGTATCCGTTGAATTTGCCCCTTTTGCTTATTCTGCATATACTCCTTTTTCATTTGCTCCTGACATCATTACTTCTTTGAATGAGATGTCTTGACCAATAGTCGTTGTTTGCAGATTCCTCTTTTGAGATTTAGATAAAGATGTTGAATTGAATTTATTTTATTCAAACATCTTCCTTGTTGCTTTTGCTTAGTCTCCTGAGCTTTTCTTCTGCTTTCTTTCGGATTGCACAAATGAAGAAATGTCTCGTTGAAATGCTATCGTTTAGAGACAGCAAATAGTCTTCTTTTAATCTGTTGTGAGACACGCTTCTTGAAAGTTCTGACATAGTACAACGTTGGTGCTGCAGTAAAGCTGCTACTGTTGTTGCTGCGAATGCTGCGTTGCAGAGATTTCCTCAGTGGTGTATGAAGTTTAAATGCACCAGGAAAGGTCTCTGTGTTTGTTGCCACAAATGTGTTTCAAAACGTACGAGAAGCAGAGACTTAGAAAAGTCTTCACGCAAGGTTTCAGCAAAGATGCCACGTCATTACTAAAGCTTCAGACAGCTTCCAAATTTCAGATGGGTTCCAGTCTTCAGACAGGTTCCAGTCTTCAGACGGGTTCGAGTCTTCAGACGGGCTTGGCTCTTCAGACAGCTTTATCACTTAAGACAGGTTGACCACTTTAGACAGCTTAAGTCTTTCAGACAGCTTCGTTGCTTCAGACAGCTTCAATACTTCAGACGGGTTGCGTCCTTCAGACAACTTCAATTCTTCATACTGGTTGAAACTTCAGAGGCCTTCTTCCTTAGAATTGTAGCTTCATTCTTCTTTGTATCTTCTTCTTCTTGTATCTTCTTCTTCTTCTTCTTCTTGTATTCATTTCTTCAATTCATTGTTGTTCTTCAGACATATGTATATTTGAATCTGTACTTCTTCATATATCTTCTGCGTTCAGTTCTTCAGATAGTCTTCTAATCTTCAATTCTTCAGATAGTCTTCAAGTCTTCACTTCTTCAGACAGTCTTCAAGTCTTTAATTCTTCAGACAATCTTCAAGTCTTCACTTCTATTCTTCAGTTGCTTCAACTCTGTTAAGGATTATTCTTCTTCAGATTCTGCACTCTTGTTCTTCTGATTCTGATCTTCTGATTCTGATTCTGTTCACAAAATCTTCTTCTTCTTCTAAAGAGTATTCCATCCTGAAACATAATTAACAAACAAATACCTTTCTCAGTAGAACCTGTTTATATAATCTAATTGGTTCTTTATATAATCTTATTTATATATAATCTTATTTGTTCTTTATATAATCTTATTTGTTAATCATTAAAACTAAAGGATGTTATGTCATATAATCAAGTTTAATTACTTAAACAGATTTATAGACTTCACAATCTCCCCCTTTTTAATGATGACAAATAAATTATATATTACTGACAAAATGGGTATAAAAAGAAATGAGAGATAATAAAATAAGATAATAGATTTTATTACTCCCCCTATCTATATTACTCCCCCTGAGACAGGCATTGATTCTTTTGGATATCTTCTGAAACAATTGAGTCTTTAATTAATCAATTCCAATTGTTAAATCTTTTATTAACCAACTGTTACAAGTTTATCTTTAATATTTCAGATATTTTAGATAAACGATTGTTAAAATTTTTCTTGTTAAGATTTCAGATACCTATTATTATGACTCATTGTTATTCTTACTTATTATTAGAACTCTCAGTTTGTTATCTTCTTTTATATTTCTTTGCTATTTATTTCTTCTTCCTATAATCTCCCTATATATTTCCCTCTTTGTTACATTCTTTTTAGTATTTTGTTAGTTTATATTTCTCCCCCTTTTGTCATTGATTAAAAAGGTTTATGTTATAAGTTAATGTAACCCTATACCAAATGTTAAATAAAGTATCGTTTTGACAGATATATTACTCCTGTTAAGTTTGTTACGCTTAAAGATCTACTTCTTAATACTGAGGTTTCTCCCCCTAAGTTGATTAGTTTTCTACAATCTTTTAAGAATTTCAGTTAAAATTTTGTTAAGCAATTATCAAGAGGTTATGAAGCATAAAAGAAACTAAACAAAGAAGATTTTTATTAAATCTTTACAGTTACTCAGATACAGGTTTGAAAAGAAAACTCAAAAGAGAAACCTAAACAAAATATTAAGAAAAAAGAAGGAAAACTACATTAAACAGAAATTTCAAAAGAAGTTTTGAAAAGGGAGAGGAGATTTAAAAGCTGCTCCTCTGGCTACTTCTAAGACCCAACATATTCCTTTGTAGCCCTCGTCAATCCCCTTCAGCTACCAACTTCGTTTAGCACATGGAACGGTAGAAAGTATGATCTCCATGTCTGGAACGTTGTAGAGAAGATTCTGAAGAGGAATCTGTACCCTTCTTCTCATTCCATACACCATCCAGAGGAGTTCAGTCTTTTCTAAGACTACATTGATACCAATGAGTCTTTGTTCCTGTGCTGCTTCTTTCATTCTTTGTTATTCTTTTTGTTCTACGGTTTTTCTTATTAAGTTCTTAAGGCTATCCTTGACTGAGAAGAGTTGCCTTAGGATCTCATAAGAATTTTGAGAACTTTGAAAAGATAGAGAGAAAAGAAGCAGGAAGTTTGAGTATTCGAGATGATTTTCTGAGCAAGCTTAGGATTGCTTTTATAGGCTACTTTCATTGGAAGTTATGTAGTGTCCATTATGAACCGAGCACATGTAGTCCCGGTTGAAGCATTAAGAGGAAACATGAGGAAATTTTTGAAAACAAATTTTCGAGATAAAAAGAATAAATAAAATAAAAAAATGCCAAACACATTTTTGAAAACATAGATTTTAAAAGACAAAATATGTTTAAATACAGAGAGAGAGAGGAAGGTTTTATAAATTTATGTTTGAAAAACTTTTCAAAAATATTTTGAGAGAGTAAAAAAAAATTTTGTAAAGGCATGTATCTGAGAACTTTTTATAAGTCTTTTAAGTTTGTACTTATTAAAGGTTTCTTAAAGGCTTTTAAAAGTTTTTATGGAGACAGGTATTCAAAGCTATAAAAGTTTTAAGATGAAGTGATGTTACCATGAATTTGGTTATTGTCCATTGGGTAAAGAAGTCCCTTCTGACATTACTTCTTGCTTGAAAGACTTTTCTTTCATCTTGATGCCTTTTGATGTCTGCACGTCTGCTTTTGTCTTTTGTGCTCCCAGAGAATCTTTGAACAGTCATCTTAACCTATCCCTTTACAATTGAGTTGGATTCTAATGACTTGAGTAATTATCCCTTAACATTTTAGACCCACAATTTCAGACAGTCCATAAGGAGCCTTCTGAACGGGCTAGATGAATAGAGATATTACTAAGTTAGTATAATCTACTCAGAGATTGAGTTCGGTTTAAACATAGAGTGTTAACTATCTTTAATATTGATGACCCACACTTTCAAAGAGTTCATTTTGAACTTCCTGAATAGGTTCAGATAATAAAGATGTTATCACATTATGTCCTTTTAGATGATGTTTCTTAGATGGTCTTCTTAAAACCTGTTTCCTGAAACATTCAAACTAGAAGTACCTTTCAGTAGCACCTGGTTGTAATTTGTTTAATTATTTAAATTAAGTATTTTAAACTTACAGATAACATTTTATCAAATTTAAAAATTATCTTATTAGGTTAATTAAATTTATCTTTTAGAAATACAATTTGTTAATCAATTAAGGATAGAGTTATGTTATTGATAGACTTATATGTGCACAAAAGGAAACACATATAAACAAATAGAACACATAGAATGTTAATATTAAGAGAAACGCATAAACAGAGATAGAAAGTGAAATGGACTCAAAACAGAAAGACATAGATACAGAGACTAAAAAAAATCAGAACACAAGTGTATCATTGATCTTCAACAGGTTTGTTCTCATTGGCACTGACTTTCTCCTTTTGTGTTTTCAGCATCTGCAGTTCTCTTTGATAGAATCTGAGTGTTTCTTCCAGCCGTACGATGCGTTCATTCAACTTCCTTATATTACATCTTCTGAAAATTTCTCTTAAATTTCCATGAACACTTAGATAGTCAGAAGATTCTATTTCGCTTTGGTTTGACGACGAAAGGCTTTGGGCTTCATTTTCCTCTGCTGATGTTCCCTTGATATGCTCATATTCTTTTAATGTGAGGGAAGGGGATAATTTTTGGTCGAAGAATCTTTCGATAGGAAATCCTCTGAACTGCAGGATTTTCATAATCAGTGTGGTGTGAGGAAAGTTCTTGACTTCTTCTAATTTTCTTCTCATCATATGATAGAGGATGATTCTTGGAAGATTTAATCTTTTCCTTTGAAGAAGATGTATCAGAACGAATCTTTCCATATCAGAGATGATGATTGTATTCTTCCTTTTGGTTAGAATACAACAATTAATGATTGCCAGCAGAATTCTAGGAATTTCCAGTAAGTTTGAGCAAACTGGTGTTTCAAGAGTTCTGTGACCAAATAACATTTGATCATGCATCTCTTTCTCTCTATCATTGATTTCCCAATCTGAAGAGAATTGTATTCCGGTTGTTTCAACCCCAATGATTTCCTTTAGAACCTTGAAGTCCACTCTGATAGGCATTCCCATTACTGAAGTGTTTATACCACTTGTCTCTTCAAGAACCACTTCTGAGTTGTTCCAGAAATCTAGAACACTCTGCTCATGCCAGGGGAACGATGCCTCTTCAAGATAGGAAATCCAGCCAGCATCCTTGAAATACTCAGAGATTTTTAGTCCTTCTTTGTCAAAGTCGCCTAATTTTACTCCCCTTGTGGGAATAATTCTTTCATCATACTTGCGTAGACTTTGAGCACATGAGATTGCTGAACTTGATGCCATTAAGATAAATTGGAAGGAAATAAACTGTGAGGTTCTTCTGATGATCTTCCAATCCTTTAAATAGGCAGTCAAGCGTCGCTTCATTTTATGAAAGGAGCGGTTCCATCCACTAAGTAGTTGTGGAGAGATGTGCATCGTGTCCATTGAGAGAAACCAGTTGATGATTCAATGATTCACATCGTGCCGTTTCATATTTTTAAAAACAGTTATGACTAACACACACGACTCTTCATTTACTTAATTTTAAAAACACAGTTATTACTTTACTAAGCATGTGTGACTCTTCAACACATATATTTAAATAAGTAAAGCATACATAAAATGAATCATACATTTCACACAGTAAACATAGTAAAACACATATCACGCAGTGATTTATTTTAACACAATTTAAAAGCATGAAACGATTATATCATGTAATCATATTTTTCACAATTTCAATAAAACAAATCATGCAACAGATTAATAGCTATATTAAAATTATAACTTAAATATAGATAGGAAAGGTGTTACCAGTTTGTGATCTAGAGATAGATTCACTTTCCTTTTTCTGTTGCGTCCTGTGCTTTAGCCTTATGAATAATGAGTATTGGAAAAATGATTTTCCTATTCTCATTATCATTCTTCAGAGTTGCTTCAGCCTGGTGAGATTTCCATCTTCTGAGGATCTACTCCTTCTGCATTTGTTAGATGCTCAACCCGAAGGTGAGCTCTGATACCAATTGTTAGAACCACAGGCAATACTAGAAGGGGGGGTTGAATAGTGTTTTAGACATTTTAAGACAATTTTTGAAATCTTTATTTTTAAATCAATCACGTTAAGTGATCATTGTGCAAACCAATCTTAAGATCAGAGTTATTTTAAATACATGCGGAATATATAAAAGATTTAGATTAAAAACTTTCTCTTACACTTAAGATTGTTTTGATTTTAAACAAACTTCTCTTAGTGTCTTCTGAAGAATATTACTAAGAGTACCTTCAGAACTGTTTCTGAAATACTTTAGATGATCAGAGACCATCTATATCATGTGTCTGAACTGAGTTCCTGTTGGGCTCACTTCAGACAGATATTTCAGACATCCCTCTGAATATATTCTTCTATAATACTTCAACCTACACTTAGAGACGTTTTAATGTTATGTTTGTATGAAAACTTGTTTTATTGAAATCGTTGTGTTAAGATTATTATGAAAGATACTTTTCAATCCCCATCGTAAATGTAAAGACTGTAAATAAAAGAGATTAAGGGAAAGAAAACTTAGACACAGAATTTATCCTGGTTCACCCACAAACCCTGTGAGCTACATCCAGTCCTAGTGGCAAACCACCACTAGCCTTTAATCACAACAACAAAAACAACAACAACACATATGTGCCACTCCGAATCCCCCAGACCCTTGCAGCCACATATGTGTTCCACTATCTGAAACCACAGATACACATGTTAACCTCTCCAGGCCAACACAACAAGTATTCTTTTCTATCAAGCCTCTCCAGGCTCTACCACGAGTATTCTTTCTTCCACCAAGCCTCTCCAGGCTCTCAGACACTTAACTAAGTGTTGAGTATTACTACTCAATCTAAGCTAGATGTTCGCTAGAACCTCTCAACTCAGATTCTTCTTG
Organism: Sesbania bispinosa; assembly: GCA_026901365.1. Classification (NCBI taxonomy): domain Eukaryota; kingdom Viridiplantae; phylum Streptophyta; class Magnoliopsida; order Fabales; family Fabaceae; genus Sesbania; species Sesbania bispinosa. The sequence continues at coordinate 107,156 of QLOH01000937.1, read as the reverse complement.
TACATAGAGATTACTGAGTACATACTCAGGATACAGTCATTACAAACTAAATACAAGGATAGACAGTGATACAAGTGTTTGAATTTAAGTACAATCCCTGTCTTTTCTATGAGGAATACATCCTCTGAGAGTAGGCTAACTAAGATATGAAATTAAGCTCCAGCCTTATTCTCCAACCATTGGTTTCCATGGGCTACATTCTCACCCGTATCATTGGAATACCAAGGTATCTTCAAAGCTTCAAACCGTACCCGGTTTGATAGTCATTTGTACAACATGATTGCCTTCCCGACAACCAACTCACTTGATCAACAGACCAACTGTACAATCTAACTAACTGACCAGCTGAACAGTAGCCCGATTGAGAATTAACTCTCTGATCAATTGTTGTTGACTTTTTCATGATGTATTTTAGCTCGAGTCAACTCTTGTTAACTGTAAGACACTCAGCCTAGTTAACAATTTTCATCCTGATTGATTTCAAGAACCTTCTTGAAAAACAATCCCAATTGATCTATCTTGGTTGATCATTCTGACCAACTTGGTTGTACAGCACAACAACTGCAGGTCGGCAGCATGGTTAATATGCTCAGCATGCCAACATCTTAAAATTCAATCTTGAGGCTATTTATATGTTCTGCTTGAATATAGCCGTTGAAGATAATTCATAATACCGTTGAGCTTCTGATGATGTGGCTCATATAGCCATTGTGTAATAGCTTCTCAAACGGTTGCTTCTCCTTAAGCATATTGAGTGTTCAGAATACTCCCGTTCTGACACTTCTGTTGGTGAGCTCTGTTTTGAGAGATGTGATGATTATGTGTATTCTCTCTCTTGAATTCTTCTGCTTTCTTGCATCTGTTTTATCCAGCTTGCATCTGCTTGCTCCATCTTGCATTATCTTGCATCTGCTTGCATCTGCTTTATCTACTTTATCCAGCTTGCATTATCTTGCATCTGCTTGCATCTGCCTTTATCTGTTTTGTCCGGCTTGCATCTGCTTTCTTCAGATTTCCTATGATTTTCTTGAGAGTGTGTATCCGTTGAATTTGCCCTTTTTGCTTATTCTGCATATACTCCTTTTTCATTTGCTCCTGACATCATTACTTCTTTGAATGAGATGTCTTGACCAATAGTCGTTGTTTGCAGATTCCTCTTTTGAGATTTAGATAAAGATGTTGAATTTATTTTATTTTATTCAAACATCTTCCTTGTTGCTTTTGCTTAGTCTCCTGAGCTTTTCTTCTGCTTTCTTTCGGATTGCACAAATGAAGAAATGTCTCGTTGAAATGTTATCGTTTAGAGACAGCAAATAGTCTTCTTTTAATCCGTTGTGAGACACGCTTCTTGAAAGTTCTGACATAGTACAACATTGGTGCTGCAGTAAAGCTGCTACTGTTGTTGCTGCGAATGCTGCGTTGCAGAGATTTCGTCAGTGGTGTATGAAGTTTAAATGCACCATGAAAGGTCTCTGTGTTCGTTGCCACAAATGTGTTTCAAAACGTACGAGCAGCAGAGACTTAGAAAAGTCTTCACGCAAGGTTTCAGCAAAGATGCCACGTCATTACTAAAGCTTCAGACAGCTTCCAAACTTCAGACGGGTTCCAGTCTTCAGACGGGTTCCAGTCTTCAGACAGGTTCCAGTCTTCAGACGGGTTCGAGTCTTCAGACGGGCTTGGCTCTTCAGACAGCTTTATCACTTAAGACAGGTTGACCACTTCAGACAGCTTAAGTCTTTCAGACAACTTCGTTGCTTCAGACAGCTTCAATACTTCAGACGGGTTGCGTCCTTCAGACAACTTCAATTCTTCATACTGGTTGAAACTTCAGAGGCCTTATTCCTTAGAATTGTAGCTTCATTCTTCTTTGTATCTTCTTCTTCTTGTATCTTCTTCTTCTTCTTCTTCTTGTATTCATTTCTTCAATTCATTGTTGATCTTTAGACAGATGTATATTTGAATCTGTACTTCTTCATATATCTTCTGCCTTCAGTTCTTCAGATAGTCTTCTAATCTTCAATTCTTCAGATAGTCTTCAAGTCTTCACTTCTTCAGACAGTCTTCAAGTCTTTAATTCTTCAGACAATCTTCAAGTATTCACTTCTATTCTTCAGTTGCTTCAACTCTGTTAAGGATTATTCTTCTTCAGATTCTGCACTCTTGTTCTTCTGATTCTGATCTTCTGATTCTGATTCTGTTCACAAAATCTTCTTCTTCTTCTAAAGAGTATTCCATCCTGAAACATAATTAACAAACAAATACCTTTCTCAGTAGAACCTGTTTATATAATCTAATTGGTTCTTTATATAATCTTATTTATATATAATCTTATTTGTTCTTTATATAATCTTATTTGTTAATCATTAAAACTAAAGGATGTTATGTCATATAATCATGTTTAATTACTTAAACAGATTTATAGACTTCACAGTTTATGGCCGTTTGAAGTTTTTGGAGCTTGCAACAATGGTCACAGTCCTTTCAGTAGGTTCAGAGCAGCTTTTCAGTCTAAAGTACCGTGTCAGTGTACTTTCATGCTTTGTAGTTGACTTGACTTGCTGTCTCCTGATTACTGAGAATGCCTTCTGTCTGAAGTTCAGATTTTGTTGCACTCTTGTTGCTTCTCTGATGGGACCCTATCTGACTGCGTCTGTTCTTGAGATGACATCTCAAGCTGTTCTTGCATCTCAAGCTGAACTATCATCTGTCCATTGCTTGCATCTCAAGCTGAACCCGAGTCTCTTTTAAGCTTCATGCTGAGATCCCTTTTATTCTTTGGATGACATCTGAACAATAGACATATGCATCTCATGCTGCTTTCTTTTCTGAAATGTTTCTCTTATTCTTACATATGTGTCTGATTGCTCTGCATCTATTTATTGATTCTGATTGTGCCTTATAAGCTTATGCTTCTGCATGGTTTCTGATCTTGTGTTGCCTTGTATGCAATTTAGTTCTTCCAAGTGAATTGCTAATCTTTTTTGGTCTCAATGGTTTCCTGAAATAACTTAAGATGTACAAGATCTATGCTATACATGAACACAGTTAGTAATACAAGATGCATCTCATCTTAGTATTTAAACTTACTTAGTTTGACATATTAAAAATTGCTTTAGGGTGAGCTTGTCTCAACAATCTCCCCCTTTTTTGATGATGTCAAACTATAAGTCATATCTGATGAGATGTGAAGAAGAAAAACATGAAGATATGATTTTCATTTAACTTTTAAGATGTGCAATCTTATAATCAAATAGATGTGATAATATGAAATGAACTCCCCCTGAATCATAGCTTCCTTTTCTGTCTATTTGTTTAGAGTTTGTAATAAAAATATTAGACTGCATAATCAGAGAGTCAATGTTTTTCATTAATCACAAGGATAATAAGGATGATTACAAAACAGAAGATGCCACTGCATCTCATCAGAATGAAAATGCTGAAAAGATGCTAACTGTATCTCTAGCATCAATCAGATCAATCCTCACAAACATTTAAGTGAAATAAATCCTAACTAAGACTCTCATTAGATATCTAACCTACTCTCCCCCTTTTGACATTATCAAAACAAGAAAAGCTAGCCAAGCTAGGATGAGTGGGAAGAGGATGAGTCAGAGTCAGGTCCAATTGGCCTTGGCACAGTCTGTGGGATATCCGGCAGAGGAGGCACATGGGTGAGATGACTGTTAATCTGCTTGTGATACGCATTGGATGTGTGCATTGCCTGGAGAACAGTATCAAAGGCAATAAACAGAGCCTCTTGTCTTTTCTTTTGGTGCTTCATCTTTTTGAGTATCTTCTTTTGATTTTCTTCTAATCTATTGTTGAGGTTTTGATGGTATTGTTGTTGTTCTTCATGGAGTTGATTCAGAAAGGTGTTGATGGAAGGGGAGATATGTGTGGGAATGGATGGTTCAGATGAGGGAGGATCAGTAGGCTTGGGTCTTGCAGCAGAAGGTGCAGACTGATCATACTTAGGTAGAGGTGAGTGGAGGATGGTCTCAACGAAAAATTTTCCAGGAGTAGGAAAGGAGGTTTGATAGGAGTAAGATGGTTGAACCTTCTCAGGAGTGGTTTGTGGAGGTATCAAGTTGTCAGCAGCCTCTTGCTCCAATTGTTGTGGTTCAGGGTCTGTCTCATGGCTCGAGACAGTGGTTTCTTTCTCCAAGCTCACAAGCATCTCTGCAACTAACTTGCTTGCAGGAGAAACCTTCTCTGTGATTGCTTCAGCAGGAGGAGAGGGTATTGGGGATTGATGGAGGAGAGAATCAGCAAAGGCATGTTCTTCATTCAGATTGATCTCCTTGTCAGGAATAGCTTCATTCTCTGTATTGACCAAAACATCTTCAGTTCTGGCCACCTCATCTTCCCTTCTCAGCTTTTCCTCTTCTGCCACCTTGTCAAGCTGTGGCACAGCTGGTGCAGGAGTCTGTTCTGTCTGAATGAGGGGCTGATATCTGGACCTCTTTTTCTTTTGCTTCTTTTTCTCAGTTTCTATGGAGGGGGATGGTTGTTCCTTTCTCTTCTTTTCTTTCACAGGAACCTCAGATTTCTTTTGAGGCTCCACCGCAGTCTCTATTGAGGCCTTCTTCTTCTTCTTCTTCTTTGCCTCAGATAGATGAGATGATGGGGAAGCCTGTGTGGTGGTAGGCATAGCAGGTGTAGAATCAGTCAAAGGAAAAGTAGGAGGAGGAATAGACTTACCATCTAGACTCAGAGACTTGAGATTCTTGCTTCCTATGTATCCAGGTCTTTCCTCAGACTTCTCACAGTTGCTCAAGTCAACTTTGAAATGTCTCAAGATGATGGTGGTAAGCATTCCGAAAGGAAGAGAAGCATTGATTTTTGAATTGTGAAAGGCATGCTCCATGTGCCTTAGTATGAGAAATGGTAGATTGAGGGGGATTCCATGCTTGAGATGGTACATGACCATCAGATCTTGGTTATATACCTTGTTGAAAGTTCCAGCCCTTGGCATGATGCACTTGGCAACCAGATGAAACAGAAATTTACCAAAAGGATTGAGAGATGATGAGGCATCTGATATCAGTCCTCCTTTGAACAGAGATGTACCAACACTTCCTGAGGAGATACCAACATTGTCCCACCAATGCTCTTCATGATATAACATGTTTCCAGTCACAGGTGCTTTGACAATCGTTCCAAGAGTCTCTTCAGTCATTTAGTAAACTATGATAGTCTTCTCAGAGAATCGTTTAGTAAACTTATCTTCTATTTCAGCACTTGAGAATAGATCAGATTGAAAGGAGATCTTCTTTCCTTCAGCAGCTTTCTCTTTTCCTTTCTTTGGCTCTTGTTGTGTAAGGTCTATATGGACAGGAGATTTGGGTGCAGAGGTTTGAGTAACTTGGGATGCTATTCTCTGAGATTTCATCCTAGGGGGTAAGGGTGTGCTCTTTTTGGAAGAGGTGGATTTTGAGGATGGAGAGGGTTGTGCAGGTGCAGTGGTTTGAGATGGTTCAGATTCAGTGCTAGGTTGTGGAGATGGGGAACGAGTCAGGGTTTCTTGGCTTGAGTGAATACTGAGTGATTTTGATTCATCAGAAGACATCTTGTCTGGAGAGGAAGAGGATGATGAATCAGAATGTGGAAGTTTTAGAGCTGTGATCTTGATGCGCATTTGAGAGAAGAGAGAAAGTAAGAGATACGTATGAGAAGAGACTTAAATAGTCTTCAGACAAGTAAGGAGAGGAAGAGAGAGAGAGAGACGTAATAACTGCCTGTTAGTGGGGAGTTATTGTGGCAGTTGTGGGAGGTCAGCTCTCCTTTTTATAGCCTAACGGCTAGTTTCCCAGTTAGTGGGCAGTTACTAGCCGTTTGAGTAACGGCTCAAAACCTTCCATTTCTGACATATGGATATGTCTTCCAAATTTTATGAGACGCAAGTTCAGATGAGTCATGAGACGTGTCTGGTGACAGATGCGTCTGAGCTCTTATCTCTGCACAGATGACACTTGAGTCTCATCTCTGGTGAGATGTTTAGTCATAGAGCTCATGGTAGAGCTTGTCTCAACTTCTTGCTTTATTCAAGAGAACATATGTTTAGTAGTTTTAGGTTCTCATTGAATCTTTCTTCAACTAAAGGTTTTGTAAAGATGTCAGCTAGCTGACTCTTTGTATCTACAAAAAATAGCTCAATATTTCCTTTCTGAACATGATCCCTTATGAAATGATGCTTGATGTCAATATGTTTGGACCTAGAATGATGCACAGGGTTCTTTGCAAGATTTATGGCACTTGTATTATCACAAAAAATAGGAATTTTAGAGTACCTGACTGCATAATCTTGCAACTGAGATTTGATCCATAGAACCTGAGTACAGCATGCAGCTGCTGAGACATACTCAGCCTCTGTTGTGGATAGGGCAATGGTGTTTTGCTTTTTGCAAGACCAGGAGATGAGACACCTCCCTAGAAATTGACAAGATCCACTGGTGCTCTTTCTATCTGTCTTGTCTCCATCAAAATCAGCATCACTATATCCTATGAGATCAAAGCTTTTTCCCTTCTCATACCATAGGCCAAGACTAGTAGTCCCAATCAAGTATCTAAATATTCTTTTTACAGCAGTAAGGTGAGACTCTTTGGGATTTGATTGAAATCTTGCACACATACCTACAGCAAACTGAATGTCTGGTCTGCTGGCAGTTAAGTACATAAGAGAGCCAATCATACCCCTGTATAGTTTGTCTGATACAACTTTACCACCTTCATCCTGATCTATTTGAGTTGATGGATGCATGGGAGTTTTCATTGGTCTTGCCTCACTCATTTTAAACTTGCTGAGAAGATCTCTTGTATATTTTGCTTGACTGATAAAGATCCCATCAACTAGCTGTTTGATTTGTAAACCCAGGAAGAATCTCAGCTCACCCATCATACTCATCTCAAACTCACCCTGCATGAGACTTGAAAATTCTTGACATAGAGACTCATTAGTTGATCCAAAGATAATATCATCAACATAAATTTGAACAATTAATAAGTCTTTGCTAATTTCTTTCTTAAACAGGGTGGTATCAATCTTACCCCTTGTAAATCATTTTAAGTAAAAATGAACTTAACCTGTCATACCAAGCCCTTGGAGCTTGTTTGAGACCATACAGAGCTTTGGACAGCTTAAGCACATGTTCTGGATGATCAGGGTCTTCAAACCCAGGGGGCTGCCTTACATAAACTTCTTCTTCTATGATTCCATTTAGAAATGCACTTTTCACATCCATCTAGTATAATTTGAAGTTTCTGAAGGCTGCAAAGGCTAGCAAAATCCTGATTGCTTCAAGTCTTGCTACTGGTGCAAAGGTCTCATCATAATCTATTCCTTCTTGTTGGTTGAACCCTTGAGCCACCAGTCTAGCTTTATTTCTCATGACTTGACCTTTCTCATTTAGCTTGTTTCTGAAGACCCATCTGGTTTCAATTATGGTTTGATGAGATGGTGGGGGGACCAGATTCCAGACCTTACTTTTTTCAAACTGAGTCAATTCTTCTTCCATGGCCTTAATCCAGGATTCATCATTTAAGGCCTCATGTATATCTTTTGGCTCTATGTCAGATAAAAAAGCTATTAGATTCTCTGTGTCTCTGAAGGAGGATCTGGTTCTAACTCTGTCTGAAGCCTCTCCAAGCATCTGATCTCTTGGATGAGATCTTACCAGTCTCCAGCTTCTGGGTAGTTGAGATGCATGTTCATTTTGCATCTCAACATTCTCTTGTCTTGTTCCTTGAAATCTGGTTTGATTGTTTATTTTATCTTCCTCTTGAACACCATGAGAGGGTTCAGATTGACTGCTTCTGAGAGGCTCTCCTTCAGAATGGCCTTCTCTTCTATGTTCAGACAGGGGTGATCTTGTCAGTTTTTGTTCAGATGAGAGTTTCTCTTCAGCTTCCTGGGTTGAGATCTTCAGATCTTTCATCAGTTCTTCTATCTCCTCATCAACTTCTTTCTGAGTATTTCCTTGTACCTCATTGAATACTACATGCATAGATTCTTCAGTAGTTTTGGTTCTTAGGTTGTATATTCTGTAAGCTTTTGAGGTTAGTGAATACCCTAAAAAGATTCCTTTATCTGATTTGGTTTCAAATTTTCCCAACTGATCTTTTGTATTTAGAATATAGCAATCACATCCAAACACATGAAAATATGAAACTGAAGGTTTCCTTCCTTTCCATAGCTCATATGGAGTCTTATTTAAGATCTTTCTTATGGTGACTCTGTTCAAAATGTAGCAAGAAGTATTTACAGCTTCAGCCCAGAAATACATTTCAATTCCAGAGTCACATAACAAAGTTCTAGCCATTTCTTGAAGACTTCTATTTTTTCTCTCAACTACACCATTCTGTTGAGGAGTCCTTGGACAAGAGAAGTTATGAGTTATGCCATTTTATCAAAGAATTTTTTAAACTTAGCATTCTCAAATTCTCCTCCATGGTCACTTCTAACAGATCCAATGTTGTATCCTTTCTCAGATTGAATCTTTTTGCAAAAGGTTTTAAATGAATTATATGATTCATCTTTCTGAGATAGAAACAAAATCCAGGTGAATCTTGAGAAATCATCCACAATGACAAAACCATACTTTTTACCACTGAGACTTGTTGTCTTAGTTGGTCCAAATAAGTCAATGTGGAGGATCTCAAGAGGTCTGACAGTTGAGACACAGTCTTTTGGTTTGAAACTTGATTTGCTGTGCTTGCTTTTTATGCAGGGATCACACTTCAGGTCTTTGTCAAATTTTACCTTAGGTAATCCTTTGACAAGAGACTGGCTAGCAAGCTGACTCATAGTTCTCAGGTTAATATGTCCAACCCTTTTGTGCCAAAGCCATCTCTCATGATCATGAGACATGAGGCAGGTGAGATCTGACAGACTCTCAAGTGTGACTGAGTAAAGATTTTTCTTTCTTGTTCCAGAGAAAATGATTTTTCCAGTTTTAGAGTCTATGATCTCACAAAAGGTAGGCTGGAAATTAACATGATAACCATTGTCACACAGCTGGCTGATACTCAGCAAATTATGTTTCAGACCTTCAACATAATATACATTCTCAATTTGAGCTGTGTTGGCCTTACCAATTTTACCTATGCCCTTGATCTGGGCTTTGCTGTTGTCTCCAAAGGAGACAACTCCAGAAGACTTTTCTTCAAGTGATAGGAACTTGCTTTTGTCTCCTGTCATGTGCCTTGAACATCCACTGTCTAGCACCCACTCTTTCTTGGTCTTTGCTGCTGCCAGGCACATCTGTTTCAACAAGAGATTTAGCTTTGGGTACCTACTTATATTTGGGTCCTGCATGGTTAGTTGCCTTTCTCTCAGATGTTACTTGTCTCATGTAACAGTCTGTGACTTTATGGCCATATTTACTACAACAAGAGCATCTTTCTTTCTTTTTCTTTCTTGCAGGTATGAAGAAATCTTTGTACCAAACTTCATTTGAAGATCTCTCATAACCAAGCCCAGCTTTATCAAAAATTCCCTTTTGAGATCCAATGAGTCTCTCAAGGTTTTTTGTTCCATTAACAAATTTTGCTAGGTCATTTATGAGAGTTCTGTTTTGGAGTTTAAGCTGTAAATTTTCTTCTTGTAAACCCTTTAGATTATGCCCATTGAGAACTTGAGTCTTGGCCTTTACTTGTTCAGATAATTTCATGTGAGACAACATGAGACTGCTGTTTTTATGATTCAGATCTTCATTTTCTTTTTCAAGAAATTTTACCTTCTCAAGAGCTGTATTTAAATCAGATTTAAGTAAAGAGCTCTTAGATGCAAGAAGATTTGAATCATACAGAAGATTTTCAAAAGCAGACTTAAGTTCATCAATAGAATATTCAGAGTTAGATTCATTTACCTCTTCATCTGATGAGTCTCCTTTTGCCATGAGACATATGTTAGCTGACTGTCCATCTTGACTTCCTTCTTCTTCATCTGTGTCATCCCAGGTGGCCATCATTGCCTTCTTCCTTGGACTTTTCCTCATTTCTTTTCTGAGTTGAGGACATTCGGACCTAATATGTCCAGGCTTCTTGCATTCAAAGCATATAACTTGTCCCTTCTTGTCAGTCTTTTCTCCTCTTCTTGAGGGGAAACTCTTTCTTCTAGTCCCTCTGGCTCTCCACATACGTCTGATCTTCCTTGAGATGTAGGCTAGCTCGTCATCCATCTCACTATCATCTTCATCCTCATCATCCTCTTCTGTTTCTGAGTCTTGAGATGAGTTGAGTGAGGTTTGCTGAGATGAGCCAGTCTTTTTACCTTTTGAGTTACTGGAAGCTGCTTTCAGTGCTATAGACTTGGGACGTCTGATGAGATCTTCTTCCATTAACTCTTGCTCATGTACCTTTAGAGATCCAAGAAGCTCATCCAGTCTGAGGGTGCTCAAGTCCTTGGCTTCCTGGATGGCTGTTACCTTTGGTCTCCAAGGTTTGGGCAGACTTCTCAGAATTTTCCTTACCATGTCCTGATTTGAATATGTTCTTCCTAGAGATTTCAGGTCATTTGTTATGACAGTGAATCTCCTCACCATGTCTTCAATGCCTTCATCTTCAATCGTCTTGAAAAGTTCATACTGTCTAACCAGTATGTTGATCTTGGCTTCTTTGACTTGGTTTGTTCCTTCATGTTCAATCTCAAGAGCATCCCATATTTCTTTTGCAGAGACACATCCTGCTATCTTGTCATATTCACTGCGGCTAAGAGCACAGGTTAGCAAATATTTAGCTCTTGAGTTTAGAACATACCTTGCTTTCTCAGCATCTGTCCATTGATCTCTGGGTTTGGCTGCCCTTAGTCCCAGTTCATCTGTGATGTATGGCATATAGGGGGCCATCTCAATGATTTCCCATAGATCAGCATGCTGAGATTCAATGAACAGTCTCATCCTGTCTTTCCAGTAGTAGTAATTAGTTCCATCAAAGGCAGGAGGTCTGTTTGTTGAAGCTCCTTCAGGAATGAACAGACTTGTGCTAGGACCAGCCATGGATCTTTATCCTTTTCACACAAAGGTGTGCTCAACCCCTAGAGGCCGAGCTCTGATACCAACTGAAGTTGGCTGAACGTCTCTAGAAGGGGGGGTTGAATAGAGACCTTCAAAATCTGTTCCTGCAATTCCACACTACAATTGATAGTTGAGACTTGCTCTCAAGTTGATTGACTTGGAGTCTCTGTTAAGACAGGAAAGAGCTTATACAATTTTAGTGGTGAGCTTAGTCTGATCTCGTGATTAATACTTATATCAGTTTCAATTAAATTATCCTTTTAATTATCAAGGTACCTTACTGATTTCAGTATAGTTAAATGTATGAGTAAGGGAAGAGACAAGAGACAGAGATCTTATCCTGGTTCACCCACACCTTGGGCTACATCCAGTCCCCACAACCTGTGAGATTTTCCACTATTGACACCAGCCAATACAAGTATTCTTACAGCCTCTTCAGGACGATCCACTCACACTAAGCCTAGGCACACTCCTATCTTAGCTGAGTTACAAGTATTCTTACAGCCTCTTCAGGACGCACACCCTCACTCTAAGACTAGGCACACTCCTATCTTAGATGAGACAAGATACTGATGAATGTTTATGATAAGTCTAGCCTAAGCTCATACACAGTATGGATATAGAAGTTAATGAGCTAGACTGAGTCTCAACTCTGATTACAGTAATAGAATGATACACACAGAGATGAGATGAAAGAGACAAGTGAACAATCTCAAGATGAGTTGAGTCTGATCTTCAGACAGCTGATGAAAGTACTTGAGATGTTTGTTAAGAAGTGATAAGTTGCTTTGATAATTTTGCAGATGTGTAGGCAGTCTCTCTCACACCTTTCAGTTTCTAACAATGTCTCTTTTATACCAGGACTTCAGAAACTAGCCGTTTATGGCCGTTTGAAGTTTGTTGGAGCTTGCAGCAATGGTCACAGTCCTTTCAGTAGGTTCAGAGCAGCTTTTCAGTCTAAAGTACTGTGTCAGTGTACTTTCATGCTTTCTAGTTGACTTAACTTGCTGTCTCCTGATTACTGAGAATGCCTTCTGTCTGAAGTTCAGATTTTGTTGCACTCTTGTTGCTTCTCTGATGAGATCCTATCTGACTGTGTCTGTTCTTGAGATGACATCTCAAGCTGTTCTTGCATCTCAAGCTGAACTATCATCTGTTCATTGCTTGCATCTCAAGCTGAACCTGAGTCTCTTTTAAGCTTCATGCTGAGATCCCTTTTATTCTTTGGATGACATCTGAACAATAGACATATGCATCTCATGCTGCTTTCTTTTCTGAAATGTTTCTCTTATTCTTACATATGTGTCTGATTGCTCTGCATCTATTTATTGATTCTGATTGTGCCTTATAAGCTTATGCTTCTGCATGGTTTCTGATCTTGTGTTACCTTGTATGCAATTTAGTTCTTCCAAGTGAATTGCTAATCTTTTTTGGTCTCAATGGTTTCCTGAAATAACTTAAGATGTACAAGATCTATGCTATACATGAACACACAGTTAGTAATACAAGATGCATCTCATCTTAGTATTTAAACTTACTTAGTTTGACATATTAAAAATTGCTTTAGGGTGAGCTTGTCTCAATAATTAATCCTATTGTGGTTGGTTCTTTCTAAAAATAATTTTCATAATGGTACTTTAAATTCTTAATTGATCTATATAATAGTGGTGGATCATTGCATTCACAATTTCAAATTGTGAGAATTTGAGCCTATACAATATCATTCTTTCTTTTGTGTGCTAAGCTATCACTTAGGATTTCACTTCAGAACTTGACACGTTTCTTGATCAAAATTGCAAGCGTTTATTCATCAACATGTGTGTTGAGTCTCAAGACCTTAAAAGTCTAAGACACCCCTAACGCATAGTTTTGATGATTATAAACTTAATTAAACTCAGAACTTTATGCTTAACCAAATACTTTCAAAGTTCTAATATTTCAGATTGAGAGACTGTCTGAAGAAAGTCTTTCTAGAGTCATGTCATGATCTGAAGTTGATCAAAGTTCTGAAGAGCAAGGAACTGTCTGAAGAGTTAAAGGTTCAGACGTTGGTTCTCATCTGAAGCACAAAGTTCTGAAGATCGTGGAGTTTCTCGCTTGAGCAAGAACGCGAACCCTGAACACCTTTAGTATTCTCGCTCAAGCGAGAAATCCTTGCTTGAGCGAAAATGTGCAAAGTTAGTTTTTAAGCAGCATTAATTAGGGCTTCAGCCTTAACTTTTTCTACTCCTCGTTACCTTCCAGAGAGAGAAACTCATATAGAGAAAGAGAGAAGGAAGAAGAAGAGTTACTATATCACCTCCAAGGCATCAAGAAAGGCTTAGATTCACCCCTCTCCACCCCTCCATCACCTCAATTTCCGCTACTATTGAGGTGAGTGTGGTCACCCACTCACTTTCATCTTGTTTGCTCCATTGTATACTCCTTATCACAGGGTCTCTAGACCATCACAGGCCTTTGGACACTCATTTATAAGAAGAAATATGTAACCACATCGATCTCTTGGCCAAGGGGGAGATGGGGGTCCTCCAGCTAAAAAAGAAAACAGACATTGTTCATTGATTGATAATAAAACTTAATCATAGGTGGCCCTGGACGACGGTCCTTGGTCACATGGTCGAGCGCCCAATCACAGTCACAGATAGTGAAAAGACCCTGGGTGTCAGGTAAAAACACATCACAACCATGTTTGCATAATTTTATAGTATTTGTGTATTTGTGGGAAATGTGGAGCATATTTGACTGTTGCATCACATGTGCATGATTTCCTACACTGCATGTTTTACCATGCTCACTAGGATTCTAGTCTCACCCCACGATATGGGATATATTCAGATATGCAGGGTCCCCGTCCAAGTGCTTGAGCGGGAGGCTGGAGTTGTTGGTTGCGTTTTATTATGGCCCAACTCTCTTTTGGTTGATATGATTTTGTATAGGCATAGGACTTAATATTTTTATGGGATATGATAGTACACGTGGGGGCCCTCAGGGATACCTTTTATGATTCCAGGACATATGTATCATCATATCTTGTTATGCCTATTTGTTGAACATTTGTATTTTTAGTCTTGTGGCAACAACTATATTGTTGGATGGATGTATTAAACTACTGCTTAAGTAACTGTTGGATTACCTATGCGTTGATTATATTTGTACGTCGATATTAATAATGCGCGAAATAATTTCACGAATTTAGAAATAGTGCTTCCAACAGACATTATTTTTTAATTAAGAAATTAGGACGTTACAAAATGCATTTAATGCTATCTCACAACGAACTTCTCAACGATGTTTTTCAGTCTGAATGATGCCTATAAATATCAGACGTCTCCTGAAGCGGAATATACATAAATATATGAATTTTTATAAGCCTAAGCTTCACGAAACGCTGCTCAAATCCTTCCAGGAATTAATTGTTGTAATATCTTGTACAATCAACTTTCATATCCAGAGTTAGATCTCTGTTGTATCTTATACACCCAAAATGAAGAACTTGTGTTCTAAGTTCATTTTCACTTGTAAACACTTAGCTATTTGTAGAGCCAGGAATGACTTGGTAGGATAAAGAATACTTGTGTTGTTAGAGCCGGGAGTGGCTTGGTAGGACAAAGAATATTTGTGGTTAGAGCCCGAAGTGGCTTGGTAGGACAAAGAATATTTGTTGTTAGATCCAGGAGTGGCTTGGTTGATAAAAGAATACTTGTGGTGTAGAGCTTGAAGAGGCTTGGTGAACAAAAGAATACTTGTAATCTGTTGAGATTAATAGAAAATCTAGTAGCTTGTTGGCACTGGGATTGGAGGTAGCTCACAGGTGGACTGAGTGAATCGGGATAACTGGTTGAGTGCTCTTCTATCCCTTAACTTATTATATTTTGTTTATTCTAACAAGAAGAGAGAATTTGAACTAAGTTTTTATAAGCACTCTTGTGAAACTAATTACGAAAATTTCTCTATAATCTTTGTTTGAAATTTTCAGACAAAGAACAAAGCTTTAGACAACATTAGAATCACTGCCTGAAAGCCTTCAGAACTCAGTTTGCGAAAAGGTTTCCATTAAAATGCTTAGTTTATAAAAACACCATTCAACTCACCTTCTAGTGTTTTTCTGTGTGTCCCTACAATGTGTGATTGAGGCATTTTTCTTTTGTTTACTCAGTTAGCCAAATAAGCCACCCTACATTTCTATATTTTGCTTAACCCTTTGTGCCTATTGCCCCTTATTTGGTTTTAACTCATTATAAGTTTTAACTTGAAAAACCATACATTTCCTAACCATTGAAAATTAAGGGATGGAGGTTATATTAAGAGATGAGTTTTGAATTAAGTTTGGGGTTATCTATTTTCTTTGCTTGAGGGCAAGCAACTATCTTAAGTTTAGGGTGGAGTAGCAAGAGATACTTGCTTTTGTTTACAATATAAATAAGTTTTGGTGCATAGAAAAAGAAACAGAAAAAAATGATGAAAAAAATAAAATAGAAGAAAAGAAGAATAAAAGTGCAGAAAAAGGAAAAGAAAGGTAAAAAAAGAAATAAAAAGGGATTGAAGTGAGATAAAGACTTAATTCCATATTAATTCTTTACTTATCACTTATATCCCTTGATTTTCTTTTGGTTTAACCTTAAAACCTAAAGCATATCTACCTAGTCCCTAGCCCCATTACAACCCAATATAAGTTCTCATGATGTGTGGTTGCATTTGCATAAGTAGTGGAGATTTTAAAATATTGTCAAGCCTATGGTAGTGCCTCTTAAGTTGATTAGAAATTTATGAGTGTAAACACTATCCTCAAACACTTAAGAGTGGTGAGTGAAACATTGGACCAGTGGTGGGGATGGTGAATGCAATTCATTCTTTGTTTTGAGAAGCTACTGCTCATATTCTTCAGTGTTGTTTCAAGAATGGAACTAAGAACCATTGTGGAAAGTATTGCATTTGTGGAAGGTCATTTGTAGATTCCAACCCCTTGGTATGATTTTGTAAATATTTTGATTGAGCCTTAATGATTTTCTTGAGGACAAGCAAAGTTTTAAGTTTCGGGTTGTGATAAATCCACAATATTAGTGAATTTATAGGTTAGTTTTAGGTAATTTTAACCATTTAGGTTATTAAAGTAGGTGAAAAATTAATTAAAAATGTTTAGGAATACATATTTGTGTTATTTAGGTGGTAGTAGTTAAACTTGAGTAAATAGCTTTAATTGGTTATTAAAATTTTGTTTTTGTAGGTATTTGATTAAGTGAAGCAAAAGGATGAAAGGGGAATGCCTTTGGATAAGCTTATGGGGACAAGAAAGTAGATTCGCGAGCACACCAGAAAGTTTTATAAATTCTGCTGAATGCGTGTGGGGATGTCAAAAGTTGTTGTGTCCCCACACACGCTGACAACATATAAATAGGCCATTTTACCCGTTTAAAAACAGTTTTTAGGATTTCTTTTTGATACATTAGAGTTGGGGAAACATATAATTCTCTCCTTTGGAGATTGGGATTTCAAATTTACCACTTTAGAGTTTGCTTCTATTTTCTCTGTCTCCTTTTCTATTGTCACGAATTTCTAAATCTCTTAAGTTAGGGATTGGTGAATCTTATATAGTTCAAACTCTATGTGAATTCTATTTCTTTTTTCAATTCAAAGTATTGTGACCAAATTACATTATTTTCTTATACCCATAATGCTTCAATTGATTTGGTCACTCAATTGCATGAACTTAGAGTGATTCTCACAATTGAGAAATTGGGGAAAACCTCGGATCTCAAACAAACAACATAAGAAGTTAATTACCTAGGGATAGGAATTGATTCTTGTATGATCTTTATCAATTCTTGATATTAATGCATGTCTCCATTGATTCTTGTGTGATCTTTAAATAATGCATGTCTATATTTAAATTTTCTGCATTATTTTCTTGTTACATTTATACACTTTTTATTTGTTATTTAACTAGCCAAATTCTCTGTGAGTTGGTATTTGAATTTCTCAATCCCTATGGAGACGATACTCTACTTATCACTTGTCTACTTGATAAGATTGATACACTTGCCAAATCCTCATCAATAGACTAAAATGTGTTTGAATAAATATTTTTAAATAATTTATAAAAAATAAAATGTTTAACTTTAATATATATAACTAATTTATGTATAATCCTGAAATTTATAAATAAAATTAAAAAATAAAAGAAAGGAAATTTTAGCATAAAAATTAAAATGTAATAAAGAAAATATTGTACCCGACTACTCGTTTTTGGTTCCCAATTAAAATCCGTCGGAATCAATTATTTAAAATTAATTTTAAATCACTTCTATTGCATGCTATTTGTAAATCGGGCATATCATTCGTTAATAAGCCAAACCAACCTATAATAAACAAACGAACCCATAATAAATAAACACGAGTGATATATATATTACATTGTGGACATACATAGACAAATAAGTAATAACTCATACAACAGTCTAAAAATTGTTTTCACATTCTCTCTCTTATATGTAAGAGATGTAAGAGATTCCTTGCCATTTTTCCTGTGCCATGCACGGGGCATTTTTGTCGTATTAGACGTGCAATAATTATTTGACAAATAAAAGTATACTATAATTTTTTAATAAATAAAATTAATAATATATGAAAGTTAAAAATTACATATTAACGTGAATGATTACATTTTTAATGGGATAACTAACTTTTTTTAAGATTGATAACTATTTGTCCTATAATTGCTCTCTCAAACCCATTTATCTAACTGAAAATATGTCTAACCACCATTTTTAATCATACTCTCTACCAACTCTTTTTCCATGCATGGAAATGATCATATTTAAATTTTTTGTACATATCCATGAAATTGACCAATTTTTTAAACTTTCCCTCTCATACTCCCTTTCATATAGAACGGATTATTCTCCAAAGAGATTCACTTATGATTAATATTCCCCATTCTCATTTATCAAATAGTGTTAAATTAAATAATTACATCTTTTATTCCTACTAGACTCTTATATCTTATAGTCTTTTATATCTTTTTATTTATTTGAAAAGATTTTATTTTATTTGATTTGTTATGTGATGTATAATAAAAAAACCATACAATATAATATATAATCTGTTATCTCTAATGCTTATGGAATTACCCCTTAGTGAGATTTTTATTGCTTATGGAATGCCTCTAGTACATACATGGTGTAAAAAAATGAATGGCCTTTTAGAGTATTCTTTCTAGTGCTCCAAGAATGCCTCTTGTATAGGATAAAACTTTAAGATTCTTTGAATTGCTTTCGGACCTAACGTTCATTATTTTATTTTAAGGTTTAAATTCAAATAGACCGAACTATAATATTTCTTTTTAAACATCAATAATTTTCTTGCGAAATTATATATGCCCGCATGCAATACAATTGAATAGAACAAAAATTTTATGGGTTATAGGCATTACTCAGTTCATCAACCACTTAAAAACTTTGCTAGCTAGTCCCTTGCCCGTGCGATGCACAGAGGACACTCGTAACTGGAATATTATTATTATTATTATTATTATTATTATTATTATTATTATTATTATTATATATGTACATTTTTAAGTGTTTGAGCATTACATTTTTTTATTTTTTGAAATGATTTTCTAAATTATTTTAATATGTTATAAATTTTTTATTATATTTTTATTTATATTATAAACTTTTTTTAATATTGATTGATAAAATTAGCTTTAATATTGATGTTTGATATAATTAATAAAGGTAACTATAATTAAATAATTAATACAATTATTGTTATTATAATTATTAAATAATTTTTAAGTGTTTGGGCATGTTTCAAATTTCATATTATATTTTTATTTTTTACAATAAAGTTTTACCTTTTTGAAATTATGTTATTATATTTTAAATTTCATATTATGTTTTTATTTATGTTATAAACCTTTCCTTTTTAATATTGAAATTGTTAAAATAAGCTTTAAATAATATTGATTTTTTATATAAAAATAAATATAATTAAATAATTACTATAATTACTACAATTACTATCAACATAATTATAAATTAGTTTTTAAAGTTTTTGAGAATGTTTTAAATTTATTATTATTTTTTTAATTATTAGATATGCTTTAAATTATTATTTATATTTGTCATTATCATATATTTTTTTATAGTGATATTTACTTTAATATAATTACTATAGTTGATTAAATGTGATGTATAAAATTAATCATTTAAAATGTCAAAGATACTTTCTATTTTTAGAAGTTTTCTTTAAAGGAATTTACTATTGTGCTCTTACTTTAGATTTCATTTGCCACTTTCACTACCTTACTTTTATATATATATATAAAGATAAAGATTAATGAAAAAGCTAAAATACCATAAGAATTATATTTGTAACTTCTCTCGTTCCTCATTTCTATTATATCAATTACCAAACACATAAATAAACTTTTCTTCCCTATATTTCTTTTATCTCAACCTAGTTTCTCTTATACCAAATTTAGCGTAAAGTTACTATATCAAGGTGATAGAGCAGAGCAAGATGGATGTGATAACATACAAGCAGATCTAGAATTAAAAAAAAAATAACAATAAAATTATTAATTAGCAGAAATCAAAGAATTAACCCACAAATAAAACAAAAGGAGAAGAAAGATAAAAAGATGGAGAGAATAAGAATGGAACAAGCGCCATGTAACATCCTAATTTTAAATTCAAGAATAATACCCATTGGAGACACTATCCTCAAATTCTTGAAATTATTTCGTGCCATTACCAATATCAATTTACATACATAATCATGAATTGCTTAAGTAATTCCAACGATTACGTAAGCCCAAACATAGTCAGTCCATACATCACAAATCTTCTATTTAGATGTAACTCAGTGGCTCAACATAACATTATCCAGAAATATATGATTTCTAACCTAATGAAACATATATAATTCAACACATCTGTAACCCTCAAAATAGTACAAGTGTATTTCTGATTATCAACGTAAACATCTGAGTACACAAAGGTCTAAAATCATCGAAATACTAAAAATAATCTTGAGCATCTCCACACTCACTGCCATGGCCGGGGAGGAACCTGTGCTTCTAAAAGATAACCACAAAACGTGTGGGGAGACTAGAGTCTCAATGAGTAAAGCATTCAACAAGCAGGTAGGTAAGCAAGCAAATGCAATGCAACATACACAAGTTAATATATGAACATAAGCTCTACCATATTGAATCTCTAAAAACACCTATAGTAATATGCATGATCTGCATTTCCCGGCAGGACGTGGTCTTATCTCTATCTCTAGGGCTAGACTTGAGCTCAGACTACAAGAAACATCTTTCTTGGGGACTAATCCTGCCAATTAATCTGGGGACCGAAGTCCAAGTTTTACTCTAGGGACCAAAGTCCAATTACTCTGGGGACCGAAGTCCATTATCTCTTTCTTAATCTCTGGGGGCTAAAGCCCAAATATCTTATTTATTCTCAAATATGCGTATCATACATCATAATATTCAATAGGTGTACAACATAAGTCAAAATGTTCAACATGCATAGTAGATGATGCCAAGACATAGCCATATCCCCAATCAAAACCCTAAGTGAGGATTCTAGGTACATAACCATCAAAATCTTTAATACATTGAATATAAATAAAAACAATTGGTAAACAATTACATAAAAGTTCAAGAAAGGGAAGGAGAAGAGTCGGGCACATTGGGGAGTACTCATACAAGAATGGGTGGAGTGTGTGAGCTTTACTCACCTCAAAGGAGCTAAAATGGAGAAGGGGAAGGAGGTTGAAGAAGGTTGGGTGGTGAGATCCTTGGTCAGAAAAGCTTTCCTCTAGCCCTTAGCTTGCTTCTCTCTCTAGAGCTCTTCTATCTCTCTCTCTAAAGTAGTAAATGAGAGTAATAATGAGGAAGAGTTAGGGTTCTGCGTGTTTAAAAAAAATTGGAATCGTGCTCGCTCGCTCAAGTGAGCGATTACTCGCTTGAGCGAGCTCCCACTAAAAAAACATCCTCTGATTCTGCAAAGGTGCTCACTTGAGTGCGCCTGCGAGCATTCCTGATGTTGCGGGGTGCTCGCTCGAGCGGGCCTGAGAGCACATTTTGCTCACTTGAGCGAGTCTCAACTCAGAGAGCCCCTCATGCACCTAAGTCATTGCTTGCTTGAGCGAGCATGAAAGCAACTAGAAAAACCATATCAGTAAACCAGAAAATCGACTCTCAATTGATATGCTCGCTTCAGCGAGCATCAACTGAGAGAGCTTCCTGCGCCTAAATTCCATTGCTCGCTTGAGCGAGCATACCAGAATGCAGTTTTTTTTGGTTTGCTGCATACTAATCCTTTCCACTTTAATTTTTTACCAAATCAATTCCTTTTTTTTTTTAAAACCTATTCTATTACTATTTTACGTCATATAATGATTAAAACTTGGGATGTTACAATTCTCGCTTGAGCCTGAACATCAGAACCCAAAGTCTTGATTCTAAATTCTAACCACTTCTAACTTAGTTCCACCTACCTTTTTTTTAATTCTTTATGACACATACCTTTCCAACTTAGTTCCTTTCCATCTAACCTCCTTTCCTCATCTTTATACCTTATAATCCTCTCCATCTCAAAGTGTGATTTCTCCTAAATTCGGTCTACAATTGTGTGTGACGTAACACTTGATTTATTTTCTAAGTTCTGTTGAAGCTCATGGCTCTTAATACATTGCCTTATTCTTAGGGGTGGGAACAGGCCAGGCCAGGCCAGGCTTTGACAGGCCTGAGCCTGGCCTAACTCCTAATTCTTAAGCCTGAGCCTGGGTCTGTTACCTGTTACAGGCTTTTTTGTAAGGTCTGGCCTAGCCTGCGAAAAAGCTTGGCCTAGCCTGCGAAAAAGCCCGGCCTGGCCTATTCCCACCCCTACTTATTCTTGTCTTAGTTTATACTCAAACCCCTAAATTCTCATCCTACTCATAGCCTTCCTCTCTTGGCCTAATTTACAGCCTAAGACTTTCACTATATTTTCTAGGCCCTAATTTTTGGGATGTTACAATTCTATCCCCCCTTAAATAAATTTTATCCCCAAAATTTGGCATACCAATTCTCCGATCTACTAGTTGATTACTCTGTTGTGTCAAGAATTTGACAACTAATCCCCAAATCTCCATTTCTGACACCGTAACATGCATTCTATTGCCTTCCTACATCATAGGGTGTTCCTAAGGGTTACATTCCTCTATCAACTAATGCTCCACCTCATCTTATCTCTATTCCATAACTCCCTTTCGGCCTCGAGTCGAACATTCCCCTCCAGACAATCATCAGTCTCAAATATGATTTACAGAATGGTTTCCTAAACTAGAAGGTGTAACTGCCGATTGTACTCAAGTATTTATCCGATTGTATTCGTTTCATAATGTTTGGATTAGACTTAAGGGAGTGAAGTCTGGTGTGTATGGGTTATCTCCCCTAGCTACCCCTCACCACAACCAAGCAATTTAAGTAGACAAAATAATAAAGAGAGCAAGCAACTGGAAGCAACACAAGAAAACAGGGCATAATCACACACGTTCTAAGTAATACCAACAAAACATGCAGGGGAAACTAAAGCAAAACGACTGAATTGGTCGAATCAAAATCTTTTACATGAAAGACTAGGTCAAGAGGGAAAAAAATTAACCTTGGGTCTCATATCAGTCATATGAGGTACAAAAGGACAGACATGAGCCGGGTGGTTACTGCCCTCGCCAGCCCTCCCTAGAATAGAGAGGGTAGACATCTCTAAGGCCCGAATTTGGGTTAAAGAGACTGATGTTAGGGCCACAGGAAACACTAGAAGGGGTGGGTTGAATAGTGTTTATAAATCTTTAATGATTTTTGTGAAAACCTTTTTTCAACAAGCAAAACATTTTTGAGAATATTTGATCAACCTTCCGAAACTGGGAGTTCAGCAACTTGCTGATGCAACTCAGAAGGTTGGATAAAAGTTTTTGAAGCGTTTTCTCTTTAAAGAAAAGATTGTTTTCTGCGCATATTTGTAAAACAACTTTTCCAAAACCCTCAGTTATTATAAACAGATATCAACGAAAAGTAAAGAGGTAATGGGAAAAGAGAACTTAATACAGAGATTTATACTGGTTCACTCACTAACCCAGTGAGTTACATCCAGTCCTAGGGCAAACCACCACTGGATTATCCACTAATCCCGCAAGATTACAAGTATTATTTTACCCCAATCTCTCCAGGCTTAACAACAAGTATTCTTTGTTTTCAACTGCCTCTTCAGGAAACTCATGCAGTATTCTTTACACACCTGGCCTCTCCAGGCCCAACGAGTATTCCTTGCATACCTGGCCTCTCCAGGCCTAACGAGTATTCTTTGCACACCTGGCCTCTCCAGGCCCAACGAGTATTCTTTTGTATTTGACTGCCTCTCCAGGAAACTCATGCAGTATTCTTTGTACACCCAGCCTCTCCAGGCTGAACAAGTATTCTTTGTTTTCAACTGCCTCTCCAGGCAACTCATGCAGTATTCTTTTACAGACAAGCCTCTCCAGGCTCAACAAGTATTCTTTGTTTTCAACTGCCTCTCCAGGCAACTCATGCAGTATTCTTTTACAGACAAGCCTTTCCAGGATCAACATGTAACATCCCGCAAATTAGAAGCTCTAATAATTTAATTGGCTAAAACAGAAATGTATGTGTTAGTAATTAAGGAAAGGAAAGTTGAGGGATTAGGGGTTAAAACAAAGTTTCCGGTTTTATACTTAAGTGAATATAGGGAATTTTGGGTTACTGGTAATTGATTACAGTGGGTTCGTAATCGATTACCAGAGAGCTGAGTTCTTGGTAATCGATTACTCACAGGTTGTAATCGATTACCCGAGAGCTGAGTTTTTGGCAATCGATTACCAGGTGTTGTAATCGATTACCAGGAAATCTGGGTTCGTGGTAATCGATTACCAGGAGTTGTAATCGATTACCCGAAGGGTACCTAGTGTTATTTTGCCGCTGTTAATCGATTACAATGGGCTTGTAATCGATTACCGTCACTTAAATATATAAGGTCGGGACATGCAAAAATCAGAATTGGCATTGTTCTTCTTCTTCCCCTTCGACCTAGAGAGAGAGTGAGTTCTAGTGAGAGAAAGCTTTGCTTTGAGGTTGGAAAAGGAAATCGAAGCTAGGAATCATCAAGGGAAACATCTCTACTCATCATACCTCTCTTGAATTTCACGAATTGGTGAGTACAACTCACACACACACACACACTCCCCTTTGATTTTTGATTTGCCCCAATGTCTGAACCCTACTCTCTAATTCCCCTTTCTATATGATTGTTGTAGTTAGATTCGTGATGTTTGCATGAGATTGAGTAGTTGTTGTTAGGTTTTACATCAAAACCTTAGTGTAGCGAGATTTACGAAACTAGCAAGATTTACGAAACTGTCGAAATGTTTAATGTATGAACCCAACTCTTTGATTCCTTTTCTATTTAGTTATTTTGAATGAATTAGTTATGTTTTACATGAGATTGAGTGATTGTTGCTATGTTTTGCATTGAAAACTTTAGAATGTCGAAGTTTACGAAATTTGCGAACTTACGAAAAGTGATGTTATTGTCATTTGATGAATATCATTTATTAATTCATTGAGATTATGTGCATTTGAGTAATATAAGCTGGTTTCGACCGTGAGTTAATTCAAGTCGGCCTTCGCGCTGTGAGTTAAAAATTAAGTAATTATGTGAAAAACTTGACTTCGGTCCAGTAATGGGTGGGGTTCGTCCCCGGAGGAGACGTTCTCCGTAGTCTGAGCTCAGTTCTAAATCTAATTTAAGTGATAAGATCATGCCTGCTGGGCACAGTAGTGAGTTGCATCCATTAGTGCATTTACTTGTTTTCTACTTATGATTATGATCATGGTTACATTTAGTTAGTAATTGACTTTCCCACACTACTTGTCTCGCTTATCAGTTTATTTGAATTTATATTCTAAGAAGTTTATTAAATTGTTAGTTGTCATTGATATTTGCTCCTTGCATTCATGCATGTGGTTGTATTCACTAGAATTATTATCTCACCCCACGTTTCGGGGATATTCTTTTAGTTGTGCGGGTACCTCTGGTGAGGTAGAAGCAGTTAAGGTGAGGGTGGAGCTGAGTTTTGCTTCAGTTGGAAGATTAGTTTAATAGAAAGTAGTTCCTGAAGTATTTGTATTTGTTTAAATTGGTTATTTGCTAAGGTGTATTGATGTATATTGTATAAGTATAATTATTTCTGAGTTGGCCACTGAGGCCTAGTTCAATACTATGATAGGTATGATAATGAAATGTACTAGTTTTGCTGATTTTCAGGTTAAGCTGATTTTGGTAATTATCCGATTTTTAGGGGAGACTCTATCGGATTTCCGGTATGAGTTCATTGAATCATACTTCTCTAAGTGTGGGTTCTTCCTTAAGTTTTAAGTAAGATTTACTCTTATTTAAGGATTTTGATGTTGTGTTGTAATTGCCTAAGCTAATCGTTGGAAAGTTAAGCGTATGTATGACGATATCGAAAATTTAACGAAATAATTTCAAGAACTTCAGGGATAGTGTCTCCAACGGGAATTATTTCTGAGTTTAGAAATTAGGGGCGTTATACAACGAGTATTCTTTCTTCACCAAGCCTCTCCAGGCTCTTCAGACACTTGTAAGTGTTTACATCATAAAGTTTAAGTTTCCTAGAAACTTAAACCAACGTTCATCTTGTACAAAGGGTTACTGAGTACTACTCAGGATACAAATGATAATCTAAGTACAAGGAAAGATAGAGGTACAATAAAGTGTTTGGGTTTGAAAGTATCTTCTGATGAGTCTTGACCATTCTCTTTATCTTTATGGCTTCATTCTCATTCTGGTTTAGATAGAACTTTTGTTGCACTTTCACCAGGGGTTCACCAAGGGCTCGCCAATCTTCAAAGTCTTTCATGAGGCTATTTATAAAGTTTTGAAATAATCCGTTGAAGAAAGCTTCATTCATCATCGTGAGATAGCATTAAATGCTTTTAGAGTCGTTGTGAAAAAAGCTCTTCTGATAGCATTAGACTTTTGAGATGTGCCGATGTTGCAGACTGCAACACTGCTTTGACTAGAGCAACAAATTCCATTTAAGGTAATGTGGTTCTTCCACCTCTTCAATATCAATTTTTTTAACAATATTTGAATCCTCAGCAAGTTCTTCCAGGTTGATGATAACAGGGGTTTCCTCATTCATAGCACACCGGTGTAGAGACAGATTCTGTAGCCTCACTCTGGATGTGATCAGTAGGAGAAATATCGTCAGCTTTCTCCTTTTCTTTAGTAGGTTCGCTAGATAGTGTAACCTCTTCAACCGTGTCATTTGCAACAGGTTGGCTAAGGTGGCAGAAGGTTCTACCAAACTGATGGGAATAACAATTGGATCCTCCAAATCTTCCAAGTCCTCTTTAGTAAGGTTGTCAAAGATTGCCCTCACTTCCTGTAGGGCTTCTCAATGGGTGCAGGCTGTACAACATGTGTAGTTTTCAAAGCAACCTCCTTAACCTTTCTCTGGTATAACTTTGTCCAATCAGGTAGGACAAAAGGAGTGGGATCAGTTGTCTTTCTTTTCATTATTCTATCCCTTTTTAAGTCCAAGACAGATTTTGACTTATTTGCATCATGGTCATTGCCTTTATCATTCTTCGGAATAATTTTGCTCCTAGTGATCCTTGGGAGAGAAGCTGGAGCAGATTCTTGAATTGATGGGAGCCATCTCTTCTTCTTGGCTTTGCCAGCCTTGGAAGGTATCTTCCTTTTCTTTTCAGCTCTTCTTTCAAGTTCTGCTTCATCAATCAAGGCCTTTGAGTGGCTTCAGCTATGACTCTGTCATTTTCTTCTTGCTCCTTTTCTTTCTTTTCTTCCTCTTCTTCTATGGCAAGAGCAACAGTTTCTACAACCTTCTGAAGTTCAGGATCTGGATGTGAGGCAACAAGAGGTTTAATTGAGAGTGGTTCAAATGAAATCTTACTCTCAAATCTTTCCATCTGAGCATGTCCCTTTCTAGAAAAAGTAGGCTTGGCAGCCTTATCAACCTCCTTAGAAGTCTGACCCATAATTTTAGAAGGTTCATGTTGAACTTTCTGAGCAGGTTCAGATTCTTGTTGAGTGGTTGTTTCAGCTACTTTCTCAGATATGGTAGCTCTTTGATATGAGGCCTCTACTACTCTCACTCGTTCCAAATAAGCAGGAGATAGAATCTTTTCTATCCTTCGCCTCTTTATCTTCAGCTTCTTCTTCTCAGGAGTAATTGATGTAGATATAAACTTTTCTTTGTGTACAACATCTTGGGGTTCTTTCTCAGAGATCTTCAGAGTCCCTTCCTGATAGGCAACAACTTGAGCCTTCTGTCCTGACTCACTATCGGTTTTCTTTTGAAGTCCCATTTGCTTTACAGTTGTAGCATTGAAAAACGTTGGGGGCTTTTGGTCAAATAAAGCATCAATATCTTCACTATTAAAGTATTATGAGGAAGTTTGCTGCGGAGTCACGAGCTCTCCTCAGCATTCCAAAGAAAATAACCTAGGGATGGTTTATCTTCTTTTTCTCCATCAAGTTGATGACACAGAACTTTGCTAGATCTGAAATATGATATTTCTCTCCTCCTTTGGGAATGATACATCAACCCAAAATAGCAAGGAGAAGTCTAGGAATAGTGTACACACCCGTTCCCTTAGGGCTTGAGGGATCCGCCTTTCCAAACAGCATTTTGTTGACTCTACCAGCACCTCCAAAGCTGACTTCCCAATTACCCATGTAGACGGTTCCTTCACTTTTGATACCAGTGACTTCTTCCAGTACTTTGTCGTCTACAGTAATTTCACGACCCAACGCAGATGCCTTTAGTAATACTTGTAGGAACACAGGGAAACACTAGAAGAGGGGTTGAATAGTGTTTCTAAATATTTTAAGAAGCTTTTCGAAAACAGATTTACAAAAACAGATTTTCAGACAGGTTACTAGAGGGTTGTCTGAAGTTTTTAGTTAGCTGTCTGAAGTTGGTTTCAGACTGCTTTAAAATGGTTCTAAACGAAGTTTCTTCTTTTTAAAAATATTAAGTAAAATATTCAGTCCCCTTAATTAGTTTAAAACTGAAATGACAAAGATAAGGGAAGAGAAACTTAGCCACAGAATTTATCCTGGTTGACTCACTACCACTTGTGAGCTACGTCCAGTCCCAATGCCAACTAGCACTTGGATTTTCTCTTAATCTTGCAAGATTACAAGTATTCTTTTCTATCAAGCCTCTTCAGGCTCTACAACCAAGTATTCTTTTTCAAACAAGCCTCTTCAGGCTCAACAACACAAGTATTCTTTTTCAGACAAGCCTCTCCAGGCTCAAAAGGAAATACAAATGAGAGAAATGCTTAAGCTCACAAACTATATCAGTTTTGAGACTTAAACAGTTACAGATGTACAAAGATGACTGAGGTATACTCAGGATAATACAATATGTGTGTACAAAGATGATAAAAAATCTATCAGAGTGTTACAACGAAAAACTTGCAGAGTTTCTGTTCTTTTGCTATACTTCTCTCTCTCTGTTGGTCTTCAAATGAGGGGGTATTTATAACCAAATGATTTGAATCATTGAAGACTCTCAGATTTGTGAAATCAATGCTAGCCGTTGTGAGACAGCTGCTGCAGTACAGAAGACTCTCAGATTTGTGAAATCAATGCTAGCCGTTGTGATACGATACTCTACTTACTCTAAAACTACCCGGACTACTGGTAAACTTGCCAGGAACCCATCAAGGTTTTGGCGCCGTTGCCGGGGAGCGGTGTCTCAATTTGTATAGTTTTAGATAATTGAATTTTTAATTATTTCAAAAATTTTCAAAAAGTGTATTTTTTCTAATTTTTTTATTTTCGTATTTTTTTATTAATTAATTATTTTCAAAAAAAAATTAATTATTGAAATTTGAATTTATCTTATCTTATCTTCAATTCTTATCTTGTTTGAGTTCTTTTAGGAATTTAGGATAAGTTAATATCATATTTCAAATTCAAATTTTATCTTAAAATTTTAGGATTTTATTTTCGTTTTTTTTATTTTCAAAAAAAAAAATATTTTGTTCCACCTTCCTGAGCTAACAATTGTTTTGAGATTCTTGAATAGTGCTTTTGACAGGTATCTCAAAATTAACTAATGGAAGGAACACAATCCAGAAGAAGGACTTTAGGGGATTATGTCAGAAATCAAGGCCCTCACTATCATTCCAGCATTGTGCTACCCACAACTGCAAGGACCTTGGAGTTGAAAGCTGCTCATCTCAACCGCATAAGTGCAAATCAATTCGCAGGATTGGATCATGAGGATCCTCACAATCATCTTTCTAACTTCTATGAATTGATAAGCATTATGGGATTTGAAGAAGGAGACTTAGAAACTATATACTTACGTCTTTTTCCTTTCTCTTTGACAGGAAAAGCAAAAGAATGGTTGAAGACAAATCCCGGTCAAAGTCTAAGCAGCTGGAAGAAAGTAGAAGAAAGATTTCTGAGAAGGTTTTACTCGGTTTCACGATTCTTGAAGGCACAAATGAAGATATCTACATTCAAGCAAGAAACCAATGAATCACTTTGAGATGCTTGGGAAAGATACAGGTTATTGTTGCACAATTGTCCAAACCATGGTTATGATGACTCAACCCAAGTGAACATCTTCTGCAATGGACTCAGATCGGACTCCAAGACCTTCATAAATGCAACAGCAGGAGGAACCATCTTAGTAGTAAGCGCGGAAAGAGCAGTTGAGATAATTGAGGACTCTGCACTCAATTGTCAATCAGCTCAGCTATGGGAACAACCAGAGACAAGGGAAGAATCAACCAAGCTAGTGGACATGTTGCTGGATACAATCAAGCTCCTAATGCAGAACCAAAGGGCAACACCAGAGCCAAATATCACATTGATTTGTGATTTTTGCAAAGGTAATCATCTAAATGGCCATTGCTCTCTCCCTACACTGCAAATAGAGCAAGTCAACTCTTTGGAAGGATTACAGAAGAAGGAAGAGCCATCTCAAGATCAAGCCAATGATTTAGTAGTACCAGATATCTATCTCAGGATTGAGGAGAAGCTTGATCAACTTATGCAAGATATGAATGCCAGTCAAAGGACCACAGAGACAAGATTCAGAAACCTGGCAACTCAAGTGGAGCAATTAAGGGAGCAATTTTCTGCACAGCAGGAGCATTGCAAATCAATATCCACCAGAGTAGTAAGGTAATAGGAAGGGGGATTGGTGATAACCATGCTGTAGAGAAAGAAATTTTAGAGAATGAAGAGGATGAAGAAAACAATGAATATGTATTTGAGGTAAAAGAAGAAAAGGAAAAGAGTGAAAAAGAGAGGTTGAGAAAGTGATTGAAAGAAGAGGGGAAGTAGAGAAGTACTTACCATATCCAAGAAATCCCTCCAAGAAAGATATAGAAAGACAAGTTTCCAGATCCAAGGCCAGATTAGAGGACATTTCCAAAATGTTTAACATTCCAACTGATGAAACAGTCGAGCAGATAGCAGAATTAAGAGCCAACGATCAGTCGGAACGGATCTCAGCAAAACTCAACCCAACCCTGAAGAATAGAGTGATGACATGACCATCAGGAGTGTTCACCTGATAGGAGAAGCAGAAGAAGATGGAACAGAGAAGAATCTGCTTAAAAAGGAGATTGACAGTGAACAGAGAGATAGTGAGTCAAAGCCCGAGAAAGGAAGGGAAGTGGTACCAATACCAAAGACCTTGCCTTATCCAACACAGCAAAAGACTCCAAAGAAGAGAAAAGTCAGGCCAAAGAAGTCAGCAACATGGTCTAACTCCAGACACAAGACCAAATGGTTAGATTCAAGTTTCAGTCACAATTGGTCCTAGGCAAGAATATGGGTAGGTTCACTGCCAAAAGGAGTCAAGGGTACAACACAGAGGCTGGCGAAAGGATTTCAGTATCACCCACCTTGAGAGAACAGGCATCGAGCTATAAGACGTTAAACAAGCGCTTTCTGGGAGGCAACCCAGAGATTTTTTAAATTTTTAATTATTTTTAGTTTTGTTATTTTCTTGTTTTAGGATTTTTTATTTTTTAGGATTTAGGAAATTTTCAAAATTGATTGGAATAAGTTGTGGAAAATAAAATATTTTTTTTAAACAATAGGAAGTAGCAGAAAACGTGACTAAAAATTGCAAAATCTCATTCCGTTTTCTACGCTTCATTTGCGCTTAGCGCAGGTAAAGCGCATACTGCAATTTTAGTCACTGTTTTTTGCGCTTCACTTGCGCTAAGCGCAGGTGAAACGCAGCAGTACGAAAATTCAAAAATCTTCTAATTTTTTCATGTACTGTTTCTCTACTTGCTAAGCTTTCTTTTCACTTTTTCCACTCACAAACTTCAATCAATTTGGAAACTTTCAAATTTCATATTTTTCTTTTTTTTTTACCAATTAAAATCTTCATCTATTCTGTTTTCATGATTTGCACTTTAGGATAGCAATTTTAAGATTATGAATATTATTATCTGCTATCTTTAATGTGTTTTGGCTGTGTGGAACATGAAGAACAATGTGCTTAATTCGAATACTCTTTGTTTTGTGAGTTATTAAATTGGAAAATGTTATGCTCTATCTCTTTTAAAAATTTTAAACTCTCACTTTCTATGGATTGATTGAATACTTGCAAAACAAATGAGTATATTCTGTTTTTAGGAAGGCATTACCAAGTGCAGTAAAATTTTTGTTGAAAATAATTCTTTATGCATGCAATTGGTTAATGATAGGCTTCCATGTTCTTCATGAATTGGTATTTGCAATAAGGCATCATTAAAATAAATGTATTTTAGCAACTAATTGTTGTTATTTGACTTTTCAGATGCCTAAGAATGAATTGCTAGTCTTTCCCGTGGCTTTAGCTCACGAGGAGAAGGCATGAGGAAAAGGATCAGAAAATATGATCCCATGAGATTCCCGAGTGCACAAGCTGCTACAAGACCCATACCCAGGCATGTTGTTGGAAGAGTTTCGGATATTCTAGCAGTGGCCTGGGGACAGGCCTATTCTTCCAGGAGGGAGGTGAAGCAGCAGCAGCTGGAGAATATGATAAGGATCCACAGGATACAGAGGATGAAGATTGACATTGGTGTTTTCTTTCTTTTCGTTCTTTTATTTTCTATTTTCTTTTATTTTATAGGATTAATTATTTTTTTTATTTAATTAGGATTTTTGGATTTTAAAAATTTTTAGGACATAGGAATTAGGAAAATAAGGAAATTTTTTTTCAAAATTTCTGAAATTTGGCAGTTGAACTAACCAGATTAGGAAAGAAAAAAGGTCTTGTGATTAATTCCATAATCAATTAAGATTATGATACTTCACATGAGAATCTATCAGGGTAGTTAATTAAAATCAGTAAATGTTTTATCAAGGAATTTAGCCAAGTAACCGGTGAGTTGAGAGCCCAAACACTAAATTGAGAGTTTTTCACCACTGCCTGTCAACTTTTATTGGTTGATCAGTTTCTAAATCTTTTGCTTTTCTTGGAAAATATGGAAATGACAAAGGCAAAATTTTTTTTATATATTTGCTCAGAGCCAAAAAGCCAACCTTGATACAATTTTTCCAATTTTTGACAACCCATTTTGAGCCTTAATTAATTATTCTTGTTCACCCAAGCCAAAATAAATATGTATATATTCTGTCCCTCACACATTTGGGATAGAGAGCAAGGTGGCAAGTAGAAAAATAATGGGAAGAAAATGTTGCAATTCCAAGGAGCAGGTACAGAAAAACAAAAGAAAAAGAAGATCACTCCCCCTAAAATCAAAAATAAAAAGTGAATAAATTGAATAAGTTGGGGGGAGTGCATCTTCAAACAAGGAAAGAGGCCTGCAAAGAAAAGAAATAAATCAAGGAAAAAAATGGTAGAAGGAAATTCCTTGGTATTTGTTTATTGCTTTAATTACTACTCCTAAAAAATTCAAATTGATGTTTGTGTTCTGATTTTGGTTGAGCTATGGTAATATCACTTGATCTCAATTTTTCCTAAAATGAAAAGTGACTTCTGCCTAATAAAGAGATAACAATTTTTTTTCTTGTAGTTGTTTTTTTGAATTTTTATCAAGGGTGTTTTGAAATTTTGACTGCAAGGGTGTCTTGCTTGAGGACAAGCAAGAAATTAAGTTGGGGGGTATTTGATAAGTGTAAAATTAGCGTTAATTTCATATAGTTTTTATTACACTTATCAAGGATTAAATAGTAATTTATGCCCCAAAATATCCCTTTTTGTTAATATTTATAATAATTGTATTTATTTCATACAAATTTGAATATGATGCTATTTTAAATAGAAATTTGCTATTTTATGCAGAATTATAGCAGATTTGGGACAAGAGTGGAAAAAGCATCAGAATGGAGGATATTGCAGATTCAAAAATTAAATAAATAAAAGAAAATCAGAGAATCCTGCAAAGAATCTTTTCAAATTCAAATACAAGCAGATAAATACAAAATAATCCGGATAAAGGGATAAAGGGAAAACCAGATAAGATCAGAAGGAGATCAAGAGGTTAGATCCACAAATCAAGGAAAACAGCAGCGACCAGGCTTCATGTGCGCTAAGCGCACGTAGAGCGCGGACGGCCAGGCTTCATGTGCGCTAAGCGCACATGAACCGCGTGTCCTGATTAATGAAGCCGCGCGCTGTGACGTCAATTAATGAAAGGGAAGCTCCTGATTGGTCAAGCTTCACAATAGTGACGTTAATTAATGAAAAGGCAGCCTCTGATTGGATAAGCTGCACACAAGTGACATCACAGCCTGATCTCTTCAAGGTTTTCCAAACTCTATAAATAGAGCCCTTTGCATAGGTCACAAGTTAGGTCCTTGGGACCCAAGACACTGATACAGAGGGAGAGTAGTATAGGATTGGGAAAGGTGACAGATTTCTCAGTAGTTTGTAATGACTACCATGAGTAGCTAAGCTCTCTAGTAGGATTTGATGTAGTAGATTCGATCCCCTTGTGTATAAGAATTCTCTTTTCTATTTTATTTATGATTATATGCTTGTAATTTATCGGTATCTTTATGCTGTGTGTAATGCATCAACTTCGCGCGTGCACCGGGATGGTAGGCTAGTGCTCTGGATACAAAAAGTGGAACTCCGGCTAGTATCAGAGGTAGGTGAGCATGGAGTTGTTCATGAAGCTTATTCTTGGATTGCTAAAGGTACTCGGGTTAGTCATATCGTAGCATAAGGATTGTATTCTAACGATCGGAGGTTCAGTGAGTGACACACCCCTCCGTAGGTGCGTTATGTGAAAGTATGGCTAATTCGATAGAGCTGATTGCAAAATACGGGGAATGTTCGGGGTCGCCAAATGCCACATTGAATGCCTGTAGAGAATAGCTTTTGGCGTTTAATTATGATGTTATAGGGGAATTTACGGGTACGATAATTACCAGGCATGCCTTATAATTATCGTAATTAAACAATGCTAAGGTAATTACAAGTACGATCATAAATAAGGGAAAAGGAGTTCGAATACACAAGGGGAGATGAAACGAAATCAAGTCCTAGTCCTAAATACTCATTCTCTCGTGTTATCTTTGTTTATTTATTTACGAAATCAACTACTCTCTTTATGAAAACGTTTTAATTGAAAATACAATTACTATAACTCTACAAGTTAAAAACCGCTCCCTGTGGATACGATACTCTACTTACTCTAAAACTACTGGACTACTGGTAAACTTGCTAGGAAACCCATCAGACTGCCTCTCCAGGCAACTCATGCAATATTCTTTGTACAGCCAGCCTCTCCAGGCTGAACAAGTATTCTTTGTTTTCAACTGCCTCTCCAGGAAACTCATGCAGTATTCTTTTACAGACAAGCCTCTCCAGGCTCAACAAGTATTCTTTTGTTTTCAACTGCCTCTCCAGGCAACTCATGCAGTATTATTTTACAGATAAGCCTCTCTTGCTCAATAAGTATTCTTTCTTCCACCAAGCCTCTCCAGGCTCTCAGACACTTGAAAGATTTTACAACATAAAGTTTAAGTTTCCTAGAAACTTAAACAAACGTTCATCTTGTACAAAGGGTTACTGAGTACTACTCAGGATACAAATGATAAATCTAAGTACAAGGAAAGATAGAGGTACAATAGAGTGTTTGGGTTTGAAAGTATCTTCTGATGAGTCTTGACCATTCTCTTTATCTTTATGGCTTCATTCTCATTCTGGTTTAGATAGAACTTTTGCTGCACTTTCACCAGGGGTTCACCAAGGGCTCGCCAATCTTCAAAGTGTTTCATGAGGCTATTTATAAAGTCTTGAAATAAATCCGTTGAAGAAGGATTCATTCATCGTCGTGAGATAACATTAAATGCTTTTAGAGTCGTTGTGAAAAAGATCTTCTGATAGCATTAGACTTTTGAGATGTGCCGATGTTGCAGACTGCAACACTGCTCTGACTAGAGCAGCAGATTCCATTTAAGGTAATGTGATTTTGAAAACACAGTTGAACTTTGAATTCATTCCTTAAATGGATCAAGCTTGCTTCAGACGTAAAGAAGATGTTGTGACTTTAGCAGGCAACTTTCTGGCTTTAGTTAAGTCGAGGTCTTCAGCAGTTCTTCTAGAAATCCGTAACATTTCAGAATATTGAAATGAGTTCAGTAGATCTTGGCGCTTCGGAAGGTTTCCTCATATCAGTAGGTTCATTTTGTGGCTTCTTCTTCATAGCACTTACTGGAACAAAAAATACCTTCAAGTGACATTGTTCTTTTAAAAACAATTTCTTTTTAAATCAAATTTGTTGTCTATTAAAACTTAGGATATGTGAGTCTTGAATCTCTTTAAATTGATTATGAGACTCAACAACTGATGCTAAGGGATATAAGTATCCCATACTCGGGAGTGAGACTTAGGGTGTTCAAGTCCGTAGGTATGCAAGAGTTTGCGCCTAACTGATAGAATGCGAGGTAATGACAGCTCTAGGTGTAGTTGGATGGCAAGGAAGTATACTGGGGCGAACTCTGACTAACACGTACCCGAGGATTCTTAGAGGATGCAGGAGTTCTGGAGATTTGGTGCTCCATCCAAGCCCGTAATTCTAATGGGTTTGAATGGACAAACCTAACTGCCCGGTCAAGACCAACTACCAACTCTACCCTATTTTGTGGCATAAGCCCTTCCCAGGGTACTCTATCTCTCCCTAGTGTCAAAGGTCTACTGAGAATAGATCGAGGTTCTTGTTGTGCAACCCCGATCTCACTATCTAGTAGCGTGATTCCCTGGTAGCCTCGTGACGCTCCAACTATCTCTTGGTCTACATTCGTAATCTACACCAGGTGAAGTCTCCTTATCTTCTATCACCGCCCTCTCATATGCTACCCCCCCATAGGGACGAAGGCTCTCCTTTCTTGGTGGAACCTCTAATCCTATGGGAAGTTTATTTTATCCCTTCCTCCCCACTCTCTCTAATTCTAGGTTTACCGTTCGTGCACCTCTCGGTGCCCTACACAACCTAGTCCTATGGGGTGTTTCCTCTTGGCCTCATATGAAAGGTTGGAGTTTTTTCTCAAGTCGACTTCATGGAGTCTGTAGCTCGACAGGTTACTGACCTAATTGTCATCGCTATTGACTTTTGTGCTTACCCCATTCATATTGATTTTAACTCTCTCTTGCCTACCCTCGGGTTCTCTAATACCACCGGTGATGTCCCCCTGGAATCCCTAGGTCACAGGTTCGGTTAGAAATTAGATTGCACGATAGCATCTAACCCTTCTGGTTACCCCAACTTGTTAATGAACAAAAAGGGCTCTAAGGACTTAACAAGGGAGTCTTCCTTCTTGTTTGGAAGCAAAAGAAGTTAAGAGGAGAAATTAATTAGGATCGGAATGCAGGAGGGGATCGGTGACCCCTTGAGCATGCCTAAGGAGTACCTTGGGTGTCAAGAAAATGAACACCCCAAGTTAACTCCGGACTCTCTTTGGAGTAATGGGAGAAGTCTCAGAGAGGAGAAGATAACGGGGCGCTTCTAGGTGGGGTCTAGCAAGTGACTTAGGGAATAATTAAGCATTACAGGCTCAATGGTCTAGACAGAAAGAGGTCAGGAAGAAAACAAGACCAACACATGAATTATAACATAGATAGGGTTTTTGAATAAAAACGCACCTTCCATTTACTTCGATCTTGGTGTTCCGTCGACCCTAGGGATGATGTTCTTCCTGGGAGTTGGACGCTCGGGCCTCCACCTTCCTATTCTTCTTCGGACAGTCCTTCGCCATGTGTCCTGGCTGGGTACAATAGTAAGACCTTCCTTCCACCCACAGACAAAGCCCTCTGTGGTTGCTCCCACACTTCAAGCAAAGAGCAGTCTGACATCCCAATCGTTGGGCAGTCCTCCCATCCATTACGCTTCTACCTGAGCTTCCCTCAGGCAACAACTCATCTCTCCCCCTCTTAAGCAGTGCAGGGAGGTACCTTTCCAGGAGAAGAGTTTTGAAGGCCTCCCAAGTGATAGGGGTGCCCAAAGCCGCCATCTGGCCTTGAAGGCCCCTCCACCAAAGCTCCACCTCTCCTTTGAGCATCAGGGGTAGAGCTGGGTATATGGGCCTGGGCCCGTGGACCGGTCCGCAAAACTCGCACCGCATGCGGGCCTGGACCACAAAATAATAGGCCCATTTAAGAAGCGGGCTAAATGGGTTTAACCATTTAACCCGCGGTCTTAAATGGGTTTCCCCGCAAACCCGTGGGCCAGCCCGCGGACCACTTACTATTTTTTTTTATAAAAAAGTGAAGATGAAATAAAAAAAATAGCTTTTACCTTAAAAAAAATTTTAGAAAAAATAAAGAGACACACACACACACGGTGTATGTGTATCCCTCCTAAACCTAATTGACCTCAATCAATTTCTCCTTTTTTCTTCCTCTTCATCTCCTTGCTTTCTCCGCTGTCCGCCCCCTCACTCTCCGTTCAGCGCCTCCGTTCAGCCCCCTCCGGTCACCCCCTCCGTTCAGTCCCTCCGTAAGCAGCGTCGCACCGTCAGCCCCTCCGTCGGCCCCTCCGTTCAGCAGAGTGCGCGCACCGTTAAGCCCTTCCGTTCACGTTCAGCCCCTCCGTTCACGTTCAGCCCCCTCCGTTCACGTTCGGCCGCCGCGTTCAGGAGCAGCGTCGCACCGTCAGCCCCTCCGTTCCGCTCGCACCGTAACGTTCAGCAGCGGCAGGTGCTCCGATCAGTTCCGATCTACTCCGTAGCAGCTCCGTCAGCTCCGATCTACTCTATTCAGCAGCTCCGTAGCAGCTCCGCTCAGCAGCTCCGATCTGCTCCGTTCACAGCTTCGTTTTGCAGCTCCGACCTGATTCAGGTACTGATCTGTTCTATAATCTTATGTTATTTGAAACCGCATTATGAAATTCTGAAATTTGTGATAGATACTGGACTGGATTGGATTCTGTAATTTGTGTGTTGATTTTGATTGTCTTAATTTTGTGAAGGAGACTGGATTTGATTCTGACATTCTGTCATATGTGTTAATTTTGTGAAGGAGACTGGATTTGATTCTGACATTCTGTCATATGTGTGTTGATTGTGTTAATTTTGTGAAAGAGACTGAATTGGATTCTGTAATCTGTGTGTTCATTGTGTTAAATTTGTGAATAAATTTTGAAACTGTAAAACATGTATTGTGCAGGACTGTGTAAAACCTGAAATATGGAATTTTCTGTTGGTAGTGAAGCTATTGGAAGTAAGACAATTCCTACTCCTTCTGCAACTGAAGGCAATCCTATTCCTGTTAATGAAGATTCTAAAATTATAAGTAAGAGGACTAGGAATGTTACATCTAATGTGTGGCATTATTTTGAAAAAACTGTTGATAATGACGGGAAGGAAAGGGCACAATGTAAAGGTTGTGGTAATTCATATGCTGCTGGGGGTAATAAGTATGGGACATCCACTTTACAACGCCATCTTGGTAAATGTAAACATGTGCCTAAATTAGCTGATTCTGAGGTGGGTAAGCTTATACTTGACCATAATGCAAAATTAAAAAGTAGAAAAGTTGATCAAAGAGTGGTGCGTGATATAATAGCAATGGCTATCATAGAGCATGACCTGCCATTTTCTTTTGTTGAGTATAGAAGGATTAGAGAATTGATAAAATATGCAAATCCTAACATCAAGATTTATTCTAGACGTGTAACCACAATGGATGTGATTGACATGTACAAGAGTGAAAAAAGGAAATTGAAAGAAGTAATGCGTCGTGCTCCAAGTAGAATTTGTCTAACTAGTGACGTGTGGACTTCTTGTACCACTGATGGGTATATTTCTTTAACTGCACATTTTGTGGATGAAAATTGGAAACTTAATAGAAAAATTTTAAATTTTGCTCCTTTTCCCCCCTCCACATTCTGGAATTGAATTGGCTAGAACTGTATTTGAGTTTTTGCAAGATTGGGGAATTGATCAAAAAGTTTTTTCTTTAACTGTGGACAATGCAAGCTCTAATGATAACATGCAAGAAATGTTGAAAGAAAGACTTATTGTTCAAAACAATGGTTTATTGTGTGGTGGGGAGTTTTTCCATGTTCGATGTTGTGCTCATATTTTGAATTTGATTGTTCAAGAAGGTTTAAAAGTTGCTACTGGTGCTTTACACAAAATAAGAGAAAGCATTAAATATGTTAGAGGTTCTGAGGCAAGAATGAATGCTTTCAAGGCATGTGTTCAAGAAATTGGGGGTGTTGATACCAATGTTGGTTTGCGCATGGATGTCCCTACTAGATGGATTCTAGTTATTCAATGCTTGAAAGTGCACTTCCATATAGGCGTGTTTTTTCTACATTTGGTTTGCATGATACAAAGTATAAATATTGTCCAACTAGTGATGAATGGAAAAGAGCTGAAAAACTGTGTCAATTTTTGAAGCCTTTTATGAGATCACTACCCTGATATCTGGATCATCTTACTCAACTTCTAATTTTTATTTCATGCAAGTGTGGAAAATTGAGTGCCTATTGCATGAAAATTTGCTCAATGAGGATGATGTTCTTAGGGAGATGTGTGGTAGAATGAAGGTGAAATTTGACAAGTATTGGAGTGATTATAGTGTGGTACTTGCTATTGCCAATGTTCTTGATCCTAGGATGAAATTTACATTTTTGGAGTATTGTTATAAAAAACTTGGTCTTGATCCAACCTCATACCAAGCAAAGTTAAAAGTTGTGAGAGTGAAGTTGTATGCCCTATTTAATGAGTATGTCAAGAGGTCAAGTAGGGAATCATCTTCATCTCTTACTCATCATCAAAACAATGCTGAACTTCAACCACCTCAATTTGCTCCCAATGTTGATAGTTTTGAAAGTAATGTTCCTCAAGGAGTTATGGATGTAAGTCTATACTTTCTATTCTTATTATTATTGTTGTTGGTTTTTAACTAATACATTTACAATTTTTTGTTTGTATAACTTTTTAATTTCTTGGTTGGTTTAGGAATTCATTGAATATGAGAATCAAACTGTAGAAGCGTGTGGTAGGTCACAATTGGACATTTATTTGGATGATCCAAGACTTCTTACAAAATACCATCCAAAACTTGATGTGTTGCAATATTGGAATGAAAACAAGATTCGCTTTCCGGATCTTGCTTTGTTGGCTTGTGATATTTTGAGCATTCCAATAACAACTGTGGCTTCTGAATCCGCTTTTAGTATTGGCTCACGGGTTCTTAACAAATATAGAAGTTCCCTTCTTCCTGATAATGTGCAAGCTTTGATATGTACAAGAAATTGGTTACTAGGGTTTGAGTTGGAAGGTACCTAATTATTACAACTTATGAAATTTATGTTATATGAATCTTTATTTTATTCATACATAAATTTCTTTCTAATTTAATATTATTACTTTTTTGACTTGTAGGAAATGAAGACCAAGATATGGTTGTTGAGACAAAGAGTGATCCACCTAAATCCAATGTTGGGTCAAACTTGCAAACCATTTTGGAAGAAGATGAATGAATGATTTTATCTTATTTCAAATCTACTTGTGCTATTTTAGTTGGATTTAGAACTCTATTGTTGGAGTTGGATTGTTGTTAATGATGGTGTTTACTTTTACAATTGAGACTTTTGGGTTGATGAGTGAATGAGTGATTGATAACTCATGACTATTAGACTATGTATTGTATTTTTAAGCTCCTCATTCTACTCATTACATTAGTGTTTATGTTTGGTGAATGACTAAATGGTGATGTTAGTATATAAATTTATAGTCTTTGATAAAAGGATTCAAAAGTGAATTAATTTAGAAACATTCTTTTGTAATTTATAAGAAAAAACAAAAAATTATGCATTTTTCTAGATTTTTTTTAATTAAAACCATTTTTTTGAATTTAAATATTTTTTCTTACTTAAGTGGGTTGGCCCGCGGGTTGGCCTGTTTAACCGCGGGTTTATACGGACTAGAAAAAACAGGCCCAATTACAAGTGCGGGCTCAAACGGGTTAGCCCGTTTACCCACGGGCTTAGGCGGGCCGGTGCGGGCCAGCCCGTTACCCAGCTCTAATCAGTGGTGCACGACGCACCCTCTGCTCATTAGAATACCCCTTGGCGTCCAGGATCTCTTCTATCTTCCTAAGCCAAATAGCCGCTGAGGAGTGGTCCGTGCCTCCTTCAAAGATTGGTGGGTGGTACAGACAGAAACCCAAAAACCCGTCCATCTGGTGGTCCAATACCGGAGCTGCAGGGGATGCCTGACCCGCTGGTGGGGTATGGCTACTCTCACTCAATAGGGCGGAGATCACATTAGTTTACTGGTTCAGGGCGCAGGTCAATCCTTCGATAACTGCAATGGAAGCATCCAGGGGTTTCCTGTAGCCCCACTCCTACTTCGTCTTCCTCTAGTTATAACTCTATACACATTGAATAAAACATGGAGTTGATCAGGCTCTATATTTCATACAATGCATATAAGATCATAACTAAATTCAGACAAATGATCCATCCACAGTCCAATAGGATTGAACTGCTCTGATACCACAATATAATGTCCTAATTTCTAAATTCAAGAATAATACCCATTGGAGACACTATCCTCAAATTCTTGAAATTATTTCGCGCCATTACCGATATCTTTGCATACACAATCATGAATTGCTTAAGTGATTCCAACGATTACGTAAGCCCTGTAGGAAACACAAGGAAACACTAGAAGGGGGGTTGAATAGTGTTTCTATGGAAACTTTTTATCTTTTATGAAAACGGATGAAAATGCTCTTTATAAAATGTTCAGATGATAAGTTTTATCGTCTGAAATGTTTTGGTTCGTCTGAAACGGGTTCAGAAGCAGCGGAAGTTTAGATAACTTAAAATATCCTTTTCACAAACAGTTTGTTTTCAGAAATACTTTTCAATCCCTTCGGCTAGATTATAAAAACTAAATTAACAGAGAGTAATGGATAGAAGAAAACTTAGACAAGAATTTATCCTGGTTCACCCACTATCACCGTGAGCTACGTCCAGTCCCAGATGCAAACCACCACTGGATTTCCACTATTCTTGCAAGAATTACAAGTATTCTTTTCTATCAAGCCTCTTCAGGTTCTACAACAAGTATTCTTTCGTCAACCAAGCCTCTCCAGGCTCTAAACCAAGTATTCTTTTCTGTCAAGCCTCTCCAGGCTCTACCACAAGTATTCTTTTATGCCAAGCCTCTTCAGGCTCTACCACAAGTATTGTTTTCTGTCAAGCCTCTTCAGGCTCTACCACAAGTATTCTTTCTGTCAAGCCTCTTCAGGCTCCACCACAAGTATTCTTTGTTTCACCAAGCCTCTTCAGGCTCTCAGACACTTATCCAAGTGTAATACCCAAGTATTCTTTAAACAGAAAGCCTCTCAGGCTTATAAACCAAACTGTTTAAGCTAAAATAGAGAGCGTTCACTCAACTATCACTCACGATAGGATGAACTCAAAGATGTACAAGCAACTGAGATAACACTCAGAATTTGAAATGAATTGTGTACAGAGAAATTTTTAGACAGAGATTTTCACAGCGTAAGAGTTCTTTTTAATTCTTGATATATTCTCTGTCTTTACTTCGCTCTGCATGAAGGTATTTATAGATTGAGAAGCTTTAACCGTTGTCTCTCAGCATTAAATGCGTCCCAGAAGACGTTGTGACTCCTTTATCCTTAAAGAGTGATGAGCGGATTCATAGCTAGCATGCGCAGACAGCGTCAGGTGAGCAGAATAACAACGTTTCCTTAAATGTGCAAATCATTTGAACGAGGTAGGAAAGCTCTTCTGACACAGATGCTGAAAATGGTTAGACCAAAGGTAAGATTTCTTTCAAATACAGTAACGTCTCTTAGCATGGTCAACTTTGACGAGGATAGGTTCAGCTTCCAATGCAAGGCTTCGGATAATATATATAAGTCTTCAGATGCTCAACCACTCTTCAGACGCAAACGCATTCATCAGACGATCTGAAACAAAATAGAAGATACATGACAATTTATTTGTTCATTTTAAATGATCTTCTGACTTTTATATTTGTTATCCATTAAAACATTTGAGAGTATGAGACTTTAGAAAGTATTCATTTACTGACATACTTTATTTGAGACTCAACAAGCCCAAACATAGTCAGTCCATACATCACAAATCTTCTATTTAGATGCCACTCAGTGGCTCAAAATAACATTATCCGGAAATATATGATTTCTAACCTAATGCAACATAT
Organism: Sesbania bispinosa; assembly: GCA_026901365.1. Classification (NCBI taxonomy): domain Eukaryota; kingdom Viridiplantae; phylum Streptophyta; class Magnoliopsida; order Fabales; family Fabaceae; genus Sesbania; species Sesbania bispinosa. Next base: position 63,373 of record QLOH01000937.1, on the reverse strand, counting down.
ATAACACATCTATAACCCTCAAAATAGTACAATTGTATTTTTTATTATCAACGTAAACATCTAAGTACACAAAGCTATAAAATCATCGAAATGCTAAAAATAATCTTGAGCATCTCCACGCTCACTGCCATGGCTGGGGGAGGAACTTGTGCATCTAAAAGATAACCACAAAATGTGTGGTGAGACTAGAGTCTCAATGAGTAAAAAATGCAATAGGCAATGTAGGTAAGTAAGCAAATACGATGCAACATACACAAGTTAATATATAAACATAAGCTCTACCATATTGAATCTTTGAAAACATCTCTAGTAATATGCATGATATGCATTTCCTGGCAGGACGAGGTCTTATCTCTATCTCTAGGGCTAGACATGAGCTCAGACTACAAGAAACGTCTTTCTTGCGGACTAATCCCGCCAATTACTCTGGGGACCGAAGTCCAAGTTTTACTCTGGGGATCGAAGTCCAATTACTTTGGGGACCGAAGTCCATTATCTCTTTCTTAATCCCTGGGGGATAAAGCTCAAATGTCTTATTTATTCTCAAATATTCATAACATACATCATAATATTCAATAGGTGTACAACATAATTCAAAATATCCAACATGCATAGTAGATGATGCTAAGACATAGCCATATCCCCAATCAAAACCCTATGTGAGGATTCTAGGTACATAACCATCAAAATCTTCAATACGTTAAATATAAATAAAAACAATTGGTAAACAATCACATACAAGTTAAAGAAAGGGAAGGAGAAGAGTAGGGCACAATGGGGAGTACTCATACAAGAATGGGTGAGAGCGTGTGAGCTTTACTCACCTTAAAGGAGCTAAAATGGAGAAGGGGAAGGAGGTTGAAGAAGGTTGGGTGGTGAGATCCTTTGTTTGGAAAGCTTTCCTCTAGCCATTAGCTTGCTTCTATCTCTAGAGCTCTCCCCTCCCTCTCTCTAAAGTAGTAAATGAGAGTAATAATGAGGGAGAGTTAGGGTTCTACGTGTTTTCAAAAACTGGAATCGCGCTCGCTCGCTCAAGTGAGCGATTACTCGCTTGAGCGAGCTCCTACTAAAAAAACATCCCCTGATTCTGCAGTGGTGCTCGCTTGAGCGAGCATGACAACAACCAGAAAAACCATATCAGTAAACTAAAAAACCAGCTCTTAACGGATATGCTCGCTGGAGCGAGCACCAAGTCAGGGAGCTTCCTGCGCCTAAACTCCCATGCTTGCTTGAGCGAGCATACCAAAATGCAGTTTTTTCTGGTTTGCTGCATACTAATCCTTTCCACTTCAATTTTTTACCAAATCAATTCTTTTGTTCTTAAAACCTATTCCATTACTATTTTACGTCATATAATGATTAAAACTTGGGATGTTACAATTCTCGCTTGAGCGAAAACATCAAAACCCAAAGTCCTGATTCTCACTTCTAACCACTTCTAACTTAGTTCCACCTACCTTTTTCCTAATTCTTTCTAACACATACCTTTCCAACTTAGTTTCTTTCCATCTAACCTCCTTTCCTCATCTTTATACCCTATAATTCTCTCCATCTCAAAGTGTGATTTCTCCTAAGTTCAGTCTACAATTGTGTGTGACTTAACACTTGGTTTCTTTTTTAAGTTCTGTTGAAACTCATGGCTCTTAATACATTGCCTTATTCTTGTCTTAGTTCATACTCAAACCCCTAAATTCTCATCCTACTCCTAACCTTCCTCTTTTGGCTGGATTCACAGCCTAAGACTTCCACTATATTTTCTAGGCCCTAATCTTTGGGATGTTATACGCCACAATCAATGGCAACCCTCTTCGATTGATAAGCTTGGATGAATAAACGCCACAAGATCCTGGAGCCTGATAAGCTTTAATATAGTTTAAGAAAAAACCATACTCTTCTAAACTCAAGCTTTTGTATTAAAAACTCAAGCTAAAAAGCATACAAATGAAGGATCTCTCCTTATATAACCAAATTGCTGTAAGAGTCAAAACCCTCCGTGAAATGGTTTTCATGATAATAAACATTTAGATCAAACTTATGATTTTCTATTGTTAAGTTACCAATGTGTTCCGTGAGATTTGAGATGCTTTAGTGTGCAGAAATACGCTAAGATAGATAAGAAGATCAATGTAAGAAGGTTGATCAACAATGCACCAAGATTATCATCTCAAGAAGCATCTCAGATTCAAGAATCAAGTCTCAAGCCATAAAAATAAAGTATCATCAGTCAAGAAGACTTGAGTAAAGCTAAGAAGAAATCAAAGCAGTAGAAATAAAGGTCAGAAGTAAACTAAGGTCAGACGCAAGTTGAGGTCAGACACAAACAAGGTGACACTCAGAAGCATCTCAGTCAGAAGCAAATTTAGTCAGAAGCAGATCCAGTCAGAAGCAGATTCAATCAGACGCAGAATTAGTCAGTCAGAAGAAGATTTAGTCAGAAGCAGATGCAGTCAGAAGCAGATGCATCTAAGTCAAAATCAGAAACATCCAGGTCAGAAGCAGATACAGTCAAATGCAGATGCATCTAAGTCAGACTCAGAAGCATCTCGGTCAGAAACAGATGCAAGAAGGTCAAATGCAAATAAGGTCAGACTCAAATGCAACTTGGTCAAACTCAGAAGTAGAAGCATAAGTTTGACGCATAAGTAAAAGTACAAGTTAGACTCATACGCATCTGACTTTTGATGACGAGACAGGAATGTACGAAAAGTGTTGTAATGGTCAGATAACGACTATAAACGACTATATTCTTATTCCAACCTATAAATAGGTGCTTGGAACTCAGAAGCTAGGCGAGAAGAAGTGTTGGTCCCAAATATTGAAGAAGCAATTGCATCTGACCTCTTCTCATCCTTATTCTTACCTACCTACCTATGCTACCTTAGCCAATATCTTGTAGTAGGTACAGCTCTTGTAATGTATTGGTTTATATACACTCTTTGAGTGATTGAGTTTGATACCCATCATCATACAGTCATGGTAACCGCTTGAGAACCTCATAGTTTATCCACACAATGTGTGTTAGAACCTCAAGCAATACCTTTCATTTTCATCTCATTCTATTGTAACTCATCCACCAAGTAAGAAAGTGTTTCTTGACTATGGTGTTGAGTTGAGATGCTTGGAGAGGCTTGTACAAGACTATTTAGGAGCCTGGAGAGGCCCTGCAAGGAGAATACTTAGGAGCCTGGAGAGACCCTGTAAGGAGAATACTTGGTGAGTTTCCTGAAGAGGCAGTTGATAACAAAGAATACTTGTAACTTTGAGAAGTTAGTGAAAATCTCACTTTGTGTGGGGACTGGATGTAGCCCATGGTTTGTTGGGTGAACCAGGATAAATTTGTTGGTGTTTCTCTTCTTCCATGCACTCTATTAATTACTTATCTGCATTCTAAATTGATTAGTGCAAACTGCATCTTAAGTGCATTTCCCAACACTAAGCTAACCGAATTTGCTTAAGATTCAACTATTTGTAAAGAGCCAACTGATAGTTGTAAATTCCTTCTAACTTTTGCTGCCAACTGTTTCATATTACAACACTGCTTCTAACAGTTGTTCCTTTCATACTATAGCAGTGTTTCTCTCTTTCTGAGTTACTTACATATTATAGTTGTCGCTTCTAATTGCATCGTGGTTTTCATTCTCAATAATAAATGCTTCTAACGAATTCTTGTTTATAAGAATGAACTAGTATAAATTTTGTTGTGTTATTTTCTTCTGACCTTAACTCTTATATGTCTTTACCTACTTGTGCCTTTTGGAAAAATGCTTCTGAGATTTATAATTGAATCTATCTTTTAAGCAACAACTCAGAAACAAGTCTACGTAACTTGAATTATTTCAGTTAGCATCTTGATAAAAAGTTCAGAAGCTATTTTTAACAGAACAAGTCTTTTATTTGCTTAGACATTGTTGCTTCTGACCATAACTGAGATCCTGTTGCTTCTAATCATAATTGAAACTTTGTTGCTTCTAACCGTAACTAAAAATCTGATGCTTTTGACCGTAACTAAAACTCTGACATCCAAGTTGTAAACTTGAGATTCAAATTCAGAAAAGTGTTTTAAATTTTCTGACAGGCTTTGACGCGTCTCAATTCAACCCCCCTTCTTAAGATTTCACCAACTACAATTAGCACCTAAAAGGGAGGGAAAGGTTGGGCCAAACCCATCTTCTACTAAATTCAAATATTTCCTACACTAAAAATTCTATTCAAAAGAGAAATTACCTAATCTAAGAGTTGAAACCTAGTCCTCATTGAAAGAGGTACCCCAAGCTAATTCCTAAGTAGGAAATAAAAAATATCAAATATCAAATGTGAGTTTTGAGGCCAAGATAGTTTACACAAGCTATATGGCCTACTTAGGGAAATTATTGAAACAAATAAAAATTTCAAATAAGGGTAATTATGATGCAATGACAAGTCCATGGCTCTCATAAGTAAAAAATAAGCTAAGTTGGAGAAGTTGTAGAATAATCAATCTTTGGGTTTGAGGTCTAAATCCTTGAAATCCACGCCTGCCTACATGGCATAAAGTTGAGCTTAGGTCCTCTTTGTTGACCCTTGACTTGGTATCTTGACCTTTAATCACAAAGTTGACTTGTTGACTTGCATGAGATGAAACTTTCTCTTGAGCATCATAAGGATGTAAGGTGATTAAACTCAATTTTTAAAAACAACTTTAAAAAAGTGTGATTGTTTTTTAATTTTTAAATATTAAAATTCTGAAATTACTTTTAGGTGTTTTGATTTTTTTTTAGTTTTTCAATCTATTTTTGTATTGAAAATTTTATAAATAAATCATTTCATTTATAAAAAATAACTTTTAAAAATAGATTTCAAAAATTGAAAATCAAAACTCAATCAAACATGCTAGTTTTACAGTTTTTAAAAACTGTAAACAAAGAGGGCAGGTCATCTTCTTTCTTTCTTTTGAGTCTCTATTTTTAAAAATTGCAAATCCGTGGATATTAATTGGTCAATTATGCTAGTTTAAATATTAAATCTTAAACACAATTTAAATCCCACATAGGTGAATGAAATTTTATTCATTCAATATATGTGTGCGTAAGCGTAAGTATATGTATGCAGGTGTTGAAAATAAACAATAATGGACATTAAAGGTAAACACAAACAAGAACTTTTAAAAAACAACAAAACAGAAAATAACTATTTTATTATCTATTCCATGACAAAGAACTCAAGTTAGAAACATATTGCATAGAAAAGGACAAGCTAAGTAAGGCATTACACACTTGATCATTAAGATTTAAGTAAAAGAAGACATTTTTTAGGCCTGCTCGAACCGAATTTTGAGTGGCACCTTAGTGAGAGCAAGATGCTTGCCATACTCATTTTCATATATTCCAATATCACCGCATTGAAATTTGCAAGACTTGCACACACTTGGACAGTAAACAAGTTTATAAGCATCCTCATACTTCTCAATCTTGAACCAATTATCAATGGTTTTCGAACCCGGGTTGCCCAAAACACCACCAACAGCCACAGTCCTCGTTCCTTGATCATTCTCTGGAAGCGCCCACACTGTGGAATCTTCACAATCAGTTACAGCAGGGAAATAGATGTTTAGATCAGTGTCTAGGACAACTCCAATATTCTTTTGGCTAACAGGTGTAAACACCGCAGGCAAGCCTTTGAAATCATCCCAAACCGCAACATCAAGTGGGCAATCTTGTTCATCTACGGTGCCAAAGGCAATTCCAGTAACATGAGGGGAAGAAGAAACTGGAACAATGTAATATTTGGAACCAGCTTGGACCTTCTTCCCTGATGTATCAACCACTTGCTCTGGTGCTGGTGGACGACCAGCCAGTGCCTTTGTGCACAAGGCAAGCAAGAGGACTAATGCAAATAGTGTGATCTTCATTAATTGTTTTGTAAATGTTGTGTTAAATTTGTGTGTTGTTGTGAGTTAATTATGATAGAAAAAGAGATACATATGAATGAATTTATAGGCAGGGGAGGTGGCTATAATTAATGGATTAATATTGTGCACTGATAGCTCATACAATTGGCCGCGAAACAATGAACTTCTCAAAGTGATTGATTTGTGGAGTTGCCAACTTGTCATGCTCTGATGGCTGGGGTCTCTGATGAGTTTCGAATGGACTTTGATTCAATTAATCCTTTCTTGGTCAATAAGTGCCAACTTCGTATGCATCTTTAGGAGACGTTTGTTTATAGCGTCTGACTGAAAATTAAGAAAGCACACAGTTTCGTGTATTCTTTTAATTTTTATAAGGTTTCTTTTGTGAAATTAACGAACGAACGTGTTTCTTTTCTCCTTTTACTCTTTTTCGGTAAATTGTTCTTTCTTGTCTTTAAATTAAGTCAAATTATATGCAAGGTTTATGGTTTTATTTCATAATATTTTATATTTATTATTAATAATTAATATTAATATTAATATTAATATGATATATAATCTTATTAAGTATGAATTTAATAATACATATAAATGTAAAATCAAAACCCTATTTCATATATTACATTTTAATATTATTTTAATATAAAAATGAGATATTTATCCAATTTGAGTATGTAGAATTTAATAGGGTGATTAAAAGAACAAAAAATCATATCCCAATAATAAATAAATAGATACAAATAATTGGGAAGCAATCTTATTAATTTATCATCTAAAATGTCCCTTGCTTGATATGTGTATAGATTATCTTTAATTGTAATTATAATTGTAAAAGTTTGACAATAAACTCGACTTATCCATTTCAAGTTAAAGCTCGTGTAACATTTATTAATTACAAAATAAAACAAGTCATTAGAAAAATAAACCTTGAAAAAGAGTATAAAAAATCTTACTAAATGAAAAAAAAATTAAATAAAAAACTAATATTGAATGATTTACAATATTAACACAAATATTTTTTTAAATCATATTAACACAAATAGATCTATTGATCTTTGTTGCATGGTTAACCTGATATTTTTATTTTCATATATAGTTTAAATATTAGAGAAATTATTTTTATAAAATAATAGAATTGTAAGAAAAATAAATTAAAATTGAATATATTTTTATCTTAAAAAATATTATGTTTTTTATAATTAGGTAAAATATATTTTTGGTCCACATATTTTTGGTAAACTTTAGTCTTTGTCCCTTACTTTTTAAAACCTTTGTTTTATATCCCTATAGTAGTCCCTGACGTTGGGTTATGGAAGATCATTTTTACACATTACTAAATTTTTATAATAAAATTAACTTATGATATAATCATCAACTAGTAAGATTCCTCTTTGAGTTCTTCACGATCTTATCTGAGCTCCACATGGCTTGCGTCATCGATCCAAAGCCACCTGATGGTGAAGGGAAGACTGCTACGGAGACAAATTTCTTTCCGGGACAATCTGATCAACAAGGAAAACCAAAGCTCTACGAAGGAAAGGGTTGATCTTCTCGGTCATAATCTTTTCAGAATCGAGCTAGAAGATGGTAATCGTCTTAAACCTAGATGCTACATTGCTGATTCTGCCCTTGATTCTCTTAGGTATCCTTGGAGGGGTACTCTGATTGTCAAATTATTAGGGATAAATTTGGGATTCTTGACTATGCAGGATAAACTAAAGAAAGTTTGGAAGTTAGCGGGGGGTTTGAACTGCTTGATGTTGGGAATGGGTATTTGTAGTGAAGTTTGATCTTGATAATGATTGGAACAAAGTTATATATGACAGTCCATGGATGATTTTTATCATTACCTCTCAGTGAGAGCTTGGACCCCTTATTTTGTTTCCTCTGAGGTAAAGATTGATAACACAATGGTATGGATCAGATTTCCAAGTCTGGGTTTAGAGTATTATGATGAAAATTTGTTGCTTGCAATGGCAGTAGCTGTTGGGAATCATGTGAAGGTATATAGAACAACCATTAATGTTACTAGGGGGAGATTTGCGAGGGTGTGTGTAGAAATTAATCTAAATGTACCAGTGGTTGGTAAGGTATGGCTTCAAGAACACTGGTACCATGTGGAGTAGAGAGTTTGCATTTGATCTGTGGAAAATGTGGAGTGTATGGGCATGTGTCTCGTTTTTGCAACCAAAAAGATATTGTTCATATGGATCCTAATCAATCTCAAGTGATTAAGAATGCTGGCAGCAATGACAGTTCTTTGAAGACTTAGGATTGTGAGAATAAAAAATCTGATTCTTCTAACTTGTTGATAAGTGAAAAATAGTTGATAAATTAGTATATATTTTATTTCACTTACCAAGGACAAAATGGTAATTTTGCCCCATTTTATCCCTTTTTATTTAATATTTAATAATTTGTATTTATTAATCCTAGTTTAGAATTTGATGCTATTTTAATGGATTTATTGCTGATTTTTGCAGGATTCTTGCAAAGATTTAAATCAGAGATTAAATGACATTAAATGAGGTGGATTTATGCAAGATTGAAGATTGATTTAGGACAATTAATTAAAGATTTGAAGAAGCTTTGAATCATTAATGAGGAGATAGAGCCAATCAATCAAAGATATTGCAGACAAGCTTCCCAAATAAACAAGGATTGCACAATGAATACAAAGATATCAGAAAATAAAGGGAAACAAGGAAGGACAAACGCGTGAAAACCAGTCTCGGGGAGAGATCAACAATTTAAAAGAGGAAAGTTGAAGCTGCAGACGCTAGTTGCGCTTCACCTCGCGCTATAACGCATGTGAAGCGCAACTCTCTGGAACCTGCGCTACAGCCTGCGCTGTAGCGCAGCTTGAAGCGCAGAACACGCAGATCACGTCCCTGTTGCCGTTTTTAAGAGGATCTCTTCCCAAATTTGCTTTGTCTTTCCTAATCTATAAATTGGAACCTCTTGCGTCAGTCCAAGGGAGTTAGACAGTTAGTTGGTTAGCGAGTTAGATAGTCATTGTAATTCAGTGATTATGTATCCAAGCTAAGTTTAGAGTAGGAGAGGAGGAGCGCTTCACGAGGATTGAAGATGGTGACAGCGTCTTCAATGGTTTGTATGGCTACTTCATGTAGTTAACTCTCCAGTAGGACTGGATGTAATTGATTCTATCCTTGAGTGTATATAAATTCTATATTATTATTTCAATGAGTCCCTATCTATAATGGTGGTAATCTTATTTTGTGCTTATTCCTAATTCCCACGCTTGCGTCTGGAGTTATAGGCTAGTCTTAACTCAAGTAGTTTAGATTAGGAACGAGAATGGGGGAGCGGATTCTAAAGAAACTCATTCTCTGATTGAAAAAGATTACTCGGTTACTACTGACAGCGGAAAGGGGATATTTACTAATGAGTGAGGGGTAGTGTGAGTACTCTAAGTGAGGGAGCATTCGCCAAATAGAACTTAGTAATCGATAGCAAAGAGTTACGGGGTTGTCAATCCAGGATTCGAACATGGGCGTATTCCTAATGAGTATAAGGTAGTGACAGTACTGGAGCGAAGGGTGCGTCTACCATTAGGCCTCGTTTATCGTCTAACTCTTACAAACTGAACAAAAGAGAGCAAAATAAGCCGAGATAAATCTATCGCCTGGGAGAGCCCGAACAATTTATCCTTGAGTGTTAAGGTCGCTGGGTAGGGGCTTTAGCAATAAAGTTTGTCTACATATTTTATAGAGTATTACCTAAAATAATACATAGTCTTTATATGCACAATGGGTGTGATGAGATGAAATCCAATCCTGATCCAAGTAAAGTGTCTCTAACTCTACCTTTCTAATTTCAATTAATTATCTACTCTTTTTACCATTCTGCAATCATACTCTCTAAACTGTTCTTTCTCTTGATAAATACGATTTCGGTCTACATAAATAACCGTTCCCTGTGGATACGATACTCTTTCTTACTATTATACTGCTGGATTTGTGGTTCGCTTGCCAGAAACCCATCACTTGTGTCATAACAAAAATCAAGATTCTCTACATGGTGATTGGCTGGTGGTTTCAAGAACAAAGAAAACAAGTCAACCCAAAGGTAAAAGGAAAGTTTTTGAAGGTAAAGCTATTGGGGCAGAATAAAAAAAATTAAGACTTTCTTTAAGAGCTTCAATAAGTTCCCTTCATTAGCTTCTATCCCTGTAAGTGTTGAAGGTCCTGGGAAAGAGGTTGTTTTCTCTTCCAAACCATTAAGTTCACCACAAAAATACCCTCTAGGAAGAAAAGACATAGATCAGACATTTCATCTAGTTCTTCACATGATAATAAGAATATGGGATCTAACACAGAGATTCCCCTAGTGAAACCATCCTTGGATATGGGCAAGAAAGTGATTGCAACCACTACCTCTACATCTAGTCCTGATCCTACAACTATTGACATAAAGACTACCACAAATATAAATGATCTTGCTGTCAAAAAGTTGAGTCTGTAGGATGATGAGATTCTCTAGGACAACTTGGATGAGAAACTGGGGGTTAATCTTCAACTACAACATTTGACTGAGGAATAAGAAGGGTCAGGTAAAGGTTCTGATGATGATATGGATGACAAGCAGGATAGCTCAGGTGATGATTCTGATGCTAATATGCAAGAGGATCACGTGGGTAATCTTCTTGAACCTCCTCCTGGATGATTCAGGTAATTTTACTACCTATCCTTTGTTTAATTTTTTATATGAATGCTTTTAAAGAATTTGTAACTCTTTCTTGGAATATAAGAGGAGCAGCCAACAGGAGAAGTCATTGGCATATTAAGGATTTACTGATAAAACATAAACCAGATCTTATGTTTCTTCTTGAGATACATACACAGTTTGCAAATACACAAACCTTCTGGTCTAAAATTGGTTATCATCCTATTGCTATTGAAGAAGCTCAAGGTCATATGGGGGGAATTTGGGCTCTTAGAGCTGTAAGTTCTCCTATTTCCTTTATTATTTTGGATTCATTCCCCCAGGTAATTAGCCTAAAAGTATCCCTAGGGGACTCCAGTTGGATCTGTTTTGGGGTTTATGCTAGCCCTATTCTTTCAAATAGGAATTTAATGTGGGATCATCTTTGTGTGTTAAGAAGAGACATCTCCCATCCTTGGCTTCTTTTAGGCAATGTTAATGATATTTTATTATCCTCTGAGCAAAAATGAGGTAGTTTTTCACTAACTAGAGCCAATCATTTTGCTGATAAATTAGACCTTTGCAATTTACTAGATGTAGGATTTTTTGGTTCCAAATTTACTTGGAGCAGAAAATGTAGAGGGGGTCAATGGGTACATAGGAGACTAGATAGGGGAATTGCTGATCCGAATTGGAGAACTAATTTGCCTAATGCTAGAATTGAAAAACTATGTAGGTTATACTCTGACCATCACCTTATCCTCCTTAGATGTAGCAGTAGATATTATATTCCAGGGGATAGACCCTTTAGATTTCAAGTTGCTTGGTGTACTCATGCCTTATACCCTGCTATTGTGAATGATGCTTGGTCTGCTGACCATTATGTTATTCAGTCTTTAGTTTCATTTAAAGATGCTTCTATTAAATTTAATAAGGAGATTTTTGGTAATATCCATGCTAGGTAGAGAACCATGTTGAGTCTCAGAATTAATTTGAGTAATTGAAATTAGATTCAAGACTCATTATCCTTAGTTTTAATGATTAACAAACTAGATTGTATAAGAAACAAGTTCTACTGAGAAAGGTATTATCTTTTGTATTTCAAGAATCCTGAAGAAGCAATTCTCAGAAGAAGATCAACCTGCCGATCCAGAAAAAGAAGAACGAAGCAAGAATCAGAAGCAGAAAAATGGGACAAGAAAAAGAAAGAAGATTAGCACAGAAGAAATGAAGAAGAAAGGCATCAGAGATCAACAACCAAAGAGAAGAAGAACATTTGAGAAAAGCTACCGAAGAAAAGGAAAGCTATCGAAGGGAAGCAGCTGAAGAAGAAGAAGAAGAAGAAGAAGAAGAAGAAGAAGAAGAAGAAGAAGAAGAAGAAGAAGAGAAGAAGAAGAAGAAGAAGAAGAAGAAGAAGAAGAAGAAGAAGAATAACAAATGGGCAAAACTAAAGTGAAGATAAACTTAAGGCTCAAAGAAGAGCGAAGAAGAAGAAAGCAGCAACCAGCCGAAGAAAAGAAGAAGCAACTTGCTAAAGGAAGGAACTCGCTGAAAGCATTCACAAGTTGAAAAGCTAAATCATGCTGGAGTCAATCAACCTTCTGAAAGTCTGTGCGCGATGAAGTCAAACCTACTGAACACATACTCACTAATGACGTGGCATTTCAAACCCTCTGAAGAAGAAGCCAGAAACGTCATGCTACTCTCTGAAGACTTGTGAGTCAATCTACACAATACATTAAAAGACTCAAGTCTCAGCAAAAAGAAAAGGTGAAGCTGAAATTGTGCAAAAAAAAACAAAAGCCTTCGGGCACAGCTTTAGTTCCCGACATGAAAGAGGAAGCCTACTGCAGAAAAGTGAATAGAGGTCAGAGATAGAGTCAGCGTTGTTGCAACACCTACTATGTACTTTCTCTGCAATACGCTATCAGAGGCGTGCACCTCAAGTGGGAAGAAAAGCAGAACTCGCAACGGGACAAAGGAGAAGTCTAACGGATCGTAGCATCCTACCTCCTTATACTCACATAGAAGAGAAAGAAGAAGACAAAGAAGAGAGATGAATATCAACCTGCTGAAGATCGAAGAATATCTCTCAAAGCAAAGACTAAGAGCCTATCTGCTGTGTGTCAGAACTAATTCATCTGCACACCTAATCCACTTAAGTCAGAAGCTACCGAAAGAGAAGTTATATCACAACGGCTCTTAGAGCATTAATCATTTCTTCTCAATGGTAAAATTGAGCAATCATCAACGGCTATATTTCCAGAACATATAAATAGCCTCAAGGAAGGATAATGAAGATTGGCGGCATTGAAGCCCATAGTAGCCATAATTCCAAGACAACGCCCAATAGAGAATCGACTAGAGCTCAATTCAACTTCTTATCAAGCCAACTCTCCTTAGATGAAGAAGCAGTTTTCTGTTATTAGATACAGAGTAGATATAGAGCTTAATTCATACACTTGTATCTTTGTATAATCTTGTACTTAGAATTCACCCATTGTATCCTGAGTAGTACTCAGTAACCCTATGTACAAGAAGAATATTAGTTTAAGTTTCTAGGAAACTTAAACTTTATGCTGTAAACACTCTATGTGTCTGAGATCCTGGAGAGGCTTGGTGGAATAAAGAATACTCGTTTGAGCTTGGAAAGGCTTGACTGTAAAAGAAGATTCGTTGAGCCTGGAGAGGCTTGTCTGTAAAAGAATACTGCATGAGTTGCCTGGAGAGGCAGTTGAGAACAAAGAATACTCGTTGGGCCTGGAGAGGCCAGGTGTGTAAAGAGTACTCGTTGGGCCTGGAGAGGCCAGGTGTGTAAAGAATACTCATTGAGTTACCTGGAGAGGCAGTTGAAAACAAAGAATACTCGGTTGTAATCTTGAGGGATTATTGGAAAATCCAGTGGTGGTTTGCCCTGGGACTGGATGTAACTCACTGGGTTAGTGGGTGAACCAGTACAAATCTTTGTGTTAAGTTCTCTCTTCCCTTGCCTCTTTACATTCCGCTGTTATCTGTTTTAAACTAACAAAGGAGGGTTAAATAAAAGAGTTTTATTAATCTGAACAGAAAACAATCTTTTCTTTAAAGGGAAAATTATTTTAGTAAGGTTTTATCCAACCTTCCGAGTTGCATCGGCAGGTTGCTGAACACTCCAGTTTCGGAAGGTTGATCAAATATTTTCAAATCGGTTTTGCTTGTTTCGAAAGGTTTTCCAAAATCTGTAAAGATTATTAAAACACTATTCAACCCCCCTTCTAGTGCTTCATGTGGCCCTAACAAACCATTAAAAAAAGACTATTAGGGATTGAAAGGACCCTATAAAATATTGATCCAGCTTCATTAGTGTTACTTCAACAAAAGTTGTTGAGAGAATTTAATGATATTTTATTTCAAGAGGAAGTTTTTTGGTCTAAAAAATCAAGGGAAAACTGGGTTAAATCTGGGAATAGGAATACTAATTTTTTCCATACTTAAACTATATTAATAAGAGCCAAAAATAGGATTAACGGGCTTTTTCTTCCTAATGGAATACGGTGCACTGATAATGAAGTTTTACAAAGAGATGTTGTTGTGTTCTTTAAAAATTTATTTTGTAATACTGCAGCCAATGGTGGATACATTAATTCACCTAATCTTCCTACCATATCCCAAGCTGATGTTTTTAGGCTGCTTGCTCCTGTGTCTAAAGATGAGGTTTATAAAGCTTTATTTGCTATGAAGTCTTATAAAGCTCCTGGGGCTGATGGCTTCCAAGTTATTTCCTTCAAGATGTATTGGGATAAAATAGGAGATGATATTTAGAAATTTGTCAGTGATGCTTTTGTGACTGGTAAAGTTCATCCTGAAGTAGTTGAAACATTAATTGTATTAATTCTTAAGGTTGATAACCCTACTTCATTTAAAGAACTTAGACCCATCAATCTGTGTAATTGTATTTATAAATTAGTTTCTAAAGTTCTGGTTAATAAATTAAGACCAATCCTTCAGGAGATTGTAAGCCCACTACAGAGTAGTTTTATACCAGGTCATTCTTCATCTGATAATGCATTAATTCTTCAAGAAATAGTTTATCAAAGGAGAAAGTCAAAAAAATCTAAAGGGGATGTAATTTTCAAATTGGATTTAGAAAAAGCCTATGATAGAGTAGATTGGGGTTATTTTGGAAAAGGTTCTTAAGGAGTTTGGTTTTCTAGCTCCAATTATATCTTTAATCATGTGTGGTGTCACTTCTTCCTCCATTTCTATGCTTTGGAATGGGATGTAGAGGTCTTAGACAATGTGATCCCTTGTCTCCATATCTATTTGTCCTGTGCATGGAAAAGCTTGGGGCTATGCTGTCTGAAGTTGTGCAAAATGGTTCCTTACAGACAGTTCAGTTAGTGCAAGGTGGTCTGGGTGTGTCACATTTATTTTTTGCTGATGATGTTTATTATTTTCTAAATCTAAGCCTGCTCAAGTTAGATTTTTATCACAGATCATTCAAAATTTTTGTAATATATCTGGGTTTAAGGTAAATATTGATAAATCTAGAGCTTTTTTCTCTGTAAGGGTAACAAACCAGAGGAAACATAAAATCCAACAGACTTCTGGAATTTATTTTACTAATTCCATGGATAAATATCTTGGTTTTAAAATCTTTTCTGGGAAACCTAAAAAAGTGGAGTTTTTTACATATTATGGATAAAGTTAATAACATGTTAGCTTTTTGGAATGGTAAGCTACTTAATAAAGCTGGTAGAATGGCCTTGGTCAACTCTTTTTTCACATCAATTCTAGCATACCCTATGCAAATTCACTAGTTTCCAGAGAATATTTGTAATATGTTAAATAGATCTGTTAGGAACTTTCTCTGGTCTACCGTTACTTTGACTAAGAAGGTGGGGGTCTGGGGGTTAGGACTGCTAGACAACAAAATATTGCTTTGCTTGGTAAATTGGTTTGGAATTTATTATCTAATGATCAAGATAAGTTATTGATATAGTTTTTAGGTTCCAAATATGGCACTGGTTGCAATGTTTTTAAATCTGTGAATGGTTGTTCATATGTTTGAAAATCTATTTTAAAAGCTGCTAATTATCTTAAAGATGGATTTACTCCTAGAATAGATGGTGGCAATTATAATTTTTGTTTGATTCTTGGCTTCCTTCTGGTTCCATAAGTGATAGCTTAGCCTTTATTAATACTCATGATATCCAATTAAAATTAATAATGTTTGGACTGGTCAGGATTGAAACTTTAATATTTTCTGGTCTAATTTACCAACTGCTGTTTGTGAGGAAATTGCACAGATTAAGCCTTGTATATCTGCTGGAGTGCCAGACTTAATTAATTGGAGCTCCTCCAGTGATGGTATTTATTCTACAAATTCAGGGTATAACAAGATTTTGGGACTTAGGATCCATTACCCTATCCTCCTGATTTTGGGCATGTCGTTAAAAATAGTCCTGAAGGAATAAAGAATGCTAGACCGGTGTTTGGGAAAGCGATGAGTTTTTCAGATCCAGAGAACATGTCTCCATAGCAATGACAAACACCGACACCTTCATTTGCCTTTTCATCACTGTGGTGGTCCTCTGGGGTACCATCGACACCAACAAGTTGGTATGCTTCGACTTCAATGAGATCTGCCACCACCTCTTTGTTGCTCTCATCTGATGCGTCGTCTGATAATCTCAACCTAAAAATAGGAAAAACAAAAGGAGAAAATAGGAAAAACCATAAACAAATAGGAAATGGAGAAAAGAGAGTTAGAAAACGAGAGAGAAGAGGGAAGTGACGTTGCATGTTGTTGAGGACGCCTCAACGGTCGCTGTTCTTGTCATCGCGGTCTGGATTGACATGTCGTGGCGTGGGGGCGTAGTCAGAGTGGCAGGGGCCACAACTCCAAAAAAATTTAAATCTTTTCATTAGTTTTTTTTTAAGTCATTCTTTTTATTAGATTTTTTAAGTCAAACATTTTTTAGTTATACAGATTTCACATAAAATATTTTATTAATTATTAATTTGGCTCTCTCAAATATTTTTTAAATTTTGTAATACTATTATTTTATGATTCTTTTATTACTTATCTCTATAATTTTTTAAAAATAATTAATTTTTAGTTTTTCCTTTTTGTTATTTTTATATATTCTTTATATCAATTATTATTCCTTATCTAGAGATGATAATGTGACATTTAAATTAAAGAAGATTTTATTTAATTTGAATGTGATTTTTAATATTGCATGATAAAAAATAAAAAAAAAATTCTTTGATTTATTTGAATTTGACTTTTAGGATTAGGTAATAAAACAAAAAAAATCTAAAAAAATATTCTTTATGTTGTTTCAATTTTCTTTTAAGGATTATATGATAAAAGAAAAAGGATTAAAAATTTTATTTTATTTTATTCAAGATTATTTTTTTAAGATTAGGAGATAAAAAATAATTTTTATCTTAATTTCATTTAAATTATTATAATATAATATGTATTAAGGAAAAATATTTTAATGTATTAATTTTTAAAATTTCTTCAGCTTCCAAGTTTACCCATATTTTAAGTCAAACTCAATGTATTTAATTCCTCCACATTAATTAACCAAGCTAAAATTATAAATGTTTAATAATTATGAGTGAAAAAGATAAAAAATAATAAATTTTCCTAAAATTATATAAATAGTCTCAAAAAGGACCAAATAAAATTATAAAAAAGAGTCTTGTAAAGAAGATGGGAGGAAGCATTTGATTCAGGACCCCCGATGATAAAATCTTGGTTATGTACGCACCTGCCATCGCGCGACGCACATCTCAAGCCAACAGAACCAGCTCTTTGTCGCTCGCACGACACCTCGTCCAACCAACAAAACCTCCCTCCCTGTCGCGTCAGTTTTTACTTGGATGTTGAGTTTAAGTGAGAAAGAGTGTCCGAAATTGATGAGAATTTGAAGTTTTAAGAGGTGTTCACGACCGCCACCCTTAAAGTCCAGTTTCCAATCATTTTCTGAAGAAACCGACACCGCCATCGTGTTAGAAGGTTGAAAAACCTTGGAATAATGAGTTTCGTCTTTGCCGGAAAACCATCGCCAGAAAATCAAAGGTTGAAGACGACCACGTCAGCTGCCACGTCAGCACTGAGGTGCTAATTTTGACACGTCAGCCTTATCACATCTTGTCACTTGTCTCACTTACCACGTAATCCAAACTCTTGGTTATTTCAATTCTACCCGATATTTCCAATAATTTCCATTTCAACCTATTACTTTTGAAGAATTGTAGTTTGGTCCCTACACTTTTTGTAACTTCAATTTTACCCCACAATTTTCTAAAAGTTACAAAATTTCCCCAAAACTTTTCGAAATTTCCGTTTAGCCCCTGAATTTTTGAAAATTTTCCAAAATTTTATTTTCCCTTTAAACCTCAAATACATACCTAGCCTACTTTTAACCTACAAAATGCCACCTAGACAAAGAACTTACCGTGAAATTGAGATGGAGGAAATGAGGAGTCAACTTCAACAACTTCAACAACTTCAAGCCACTGTTGAAATTCAACAAACCTAAATTTAAGAACAAAGAACGCGTTTAGAAGGAGAATCAGATGAAAGTGGTTCCCCATAACTGACAACCATCACTCTCGGAAACAACAATTTCGGATTAGAGATATTAAGGTGGAGATTCCAGATTTCAAAGGTCAACCTGATGAGTTTGTTGATTGTCTTCAAACTGTTGAATGATTGTTTGAGTTTAAGGACGTCCCTGAGGATAAAAAATTCAAGATCGTTGCAGTCAAGATGAAGAAGCATGCTTCCATATGGTGGGAAAATTTTAAGAAGCGTGAATGTGACGGGAAGAGTAAAATCAAGACATGGGAGAAAATGGATCGCGAGCTAACACGTAAGTTCTTACCTGAATATTATTATCAAGATAATTTTATTCAATTGCAGAACTTGCGGCGAAAGACCTAGTCCGTAGAAGAGTATACCAGAGAATTTGAAAAGCTCAAGATGAAGTGCGGCATCCAAGAAAAGAAAGAGTAAACAATAGCTCATTACCTTGGAGGATTGAACACATATATTGCCCACCAAGTCAAACTTCAGCAATATTAGACTCTAGATGATGTTATTCGTCTGGCCATCCAAATTGCAAAACAATTAAAAAAGAAATCCTCATCCCAACCTTCCTCCTCCTGGAACCCTACAAACACTCGTAAGCCATAAACCCAACAACCTATCTTATCCAACAAAACCCCTCCTAAGCCCACCAAAGAGACCAACCAAAAAGCAATGAAGTGTTTCAAATGTCAAGGATTTGGCCATATAGCTTTTGACTGTCCTAATTGTAAAATTATCACTATTATTGAAGAAGTCCATGAAGCATCTAAAGAAGATGAAGATTCAGTGTTTGATGAAAAAGAACCAATATATGATGAAGAATTCACATCTGCTGATCATGGTGAATCATTGGTGATTAAACGAAGCTTACAGACCGCACCAGCAAAAGAAGAACCTTGGCTGAGACACAACATCTTCCACACCCGTTGCACTACTCAAGGAAAAGTCTGTGATGTTATCATAGATAGTGGAAGTTGTGAGAATGTAGTATCAAACTACATGGTAGAGAAGTTGAAGCTACCAACAAAAAGTCATCCACACCCTTATATGTTACAGTGGCTCGATAAGGGTAGCGAGGTAAAAGTTTCTAAACGTTGCCTTGTGTCTTCTTCAATAGGAAAGAAATATAAAGATGAAGTATGGTGTGATGTTATTCCTATGGATGCATGCCATCTTCTTCTTGGGAGACCCTGACAATATGATTATCATGCTTTGTATGATGATCATTCAAATACTTACTCCTTTGTGAAAGATGGAGCAAAGATTAAGTTAGCACCTTTGCCACCCAGTGAATTCGACCAAATCAAGAAGGAAACAAAGCCATTGGTGTCTTTGGTCGCGAAGGAAAAATTCAAGGTGACGAAAGAGGAAGCACAAGCCATGAGCCTTATACTACTACCTGAATCAACTGAGGATATATACTATCCTTCCACCTTCCACCAGAGATTGAACAACTGCTCGCTAAATATCCAAACGTGATACCAGAAGAGATTCCGCATGGACTTCCTGCAATGCGAGACATCCAACATGTCATCGACTTCATTCCCGAAGCTGTAATTCCTAACAGACCAATTTATCGGATGAGTCCACAAGAGCATGCTGAAATCCAACGTCAAGTTGAAGAGCTATTGAAGAAAGGGTTGATCCAAGAAAGTATTAGCCCTTGTGTTGTGCCAACTATTTTAGTACCGAAGAAGGATGGAATTTGGCGAATGTATGTTGACAATCGAGCTGTTAACAAGATCACCATCAAGTATCGGTTTCTGATTCCAAGACTCGATGATTTGCTTGATCAGTTAAATGGAGCTGCAATCTTTTCCAAGATTGATCTTCGTAGCGGATATCATCAAATCAGGATTAGGCTAGGAGATGAATGGAAGACCGCTTTCAAAATCAGAGATGGCCTATACGAGTGGACTGTGATGCCCTTCGGGTTATCAAATGCCCTAACACATTCATGTGTCTGATGAATCAGGTACTTCGACCGTTCATTGATAAATTTGTTGTTGTTTACTTTGACTACATCTTAATCTATAGCAAAGGCAAAAAGGAACACTTAGAGCACCTCCAACAAGTGGTATAGACTCTTCGTGAACAAAAACTCTATTCCAACCTGAAGAAATGCTCTTTCTTGACCAATGAAGTTATTTTTCTTGGGTACATCATTACTACTGAAGGCATTCGAGTTGACCCAAGCAAAATCGAAGCTATTAACAGCTGGCCCATTCCAAGATCTATCCATGATATGAAGAGTCTCCATGGATTAGCTTCCTTCTATAGGAGGTTCATCAGGAACTTTAGTTCCATTGCTGCCCCACTCACATATTTCATCAAAGGAGACAAGTTCCAATGGACAGAGAGCAAGCTCAGAAAGGTTTTGAGGAGCTGAAGAAACGTTTGACTGAAGCACCTGTGCTAGCTCTTCCAAACTTTGACCAAGTGTTTGAAGTTAGTTGTGACGCTTCTAAGATTGGGATTGGTGCTATCCTAAGTCAATAAGGACATCCCATAGCCTTTTTTAGTGAGAAACTAAACTATGGCAAACTCAAATACTCCACATATGACAAGGAGTTCTACGCCATGTTCGTGCACTACATGAAGGGAAAGAAGAAAGGGTCTTGTGATTAATTCCATAATCAATTAAGATTAGGATGCTTCACATGAGAATCTATCAGGGTAGTTAATTAAAATCAATAAATGTTTTATCAAGGAATTTAGCCAAGTAACCGGTGAGTTGAGAGCCCAAACACTGAATTGAGAGTTTTTCACCGCTGTTTGTCAACTTTTATTACTTGAGTTTTTGGATCTTATGCTGTTTATGGAAAATATGGAAGTGACAAAGGCAATTTTTGTTTTTCAATATATTTACTCAATGCCAAAAAGCCAACCTTTGATATAATTTTTTCCAATTTTTGATAACCCATTTTGAGCCTTATTTGATTATTCTTGTTCACCCAAGCCAAAATGAATATCTATATCCTGTCCCTTACACATTTGGGATAGAGAGCAAGGTGGCAAGCAAAAATAATGGGAAGAAAAGGTTGAAAAATTGAAAAAGATCAGGTACATGAAAACAAAAAGAAAACGAAGGTCACTCCCCCTAAAATCAAAAAGAAAAACTGAATAAATTGAATAAGTTGGGGGGAGTGCATCTTCAAACAAGGAAAGAGGCCTGCAAAGAAGTGAAATAAATCAAGAAAGAGATGGTAGAAGGAGAGAAATTCAAGAAAAGCAACATCCAAAGATGCTCTCTATTTCAGGTGTTCATTGTTTATCTAGAAAAACCATGAATTCTTGATAGCCTAGCCTCATTACAACCTTGAAAAGACCTTTTGATCCATATTAACCATGAACATGCTTAGGAACTAGAAATGACTATCAATCTTAGTTGTTCAGCTGTGGTGAAAACATTGAGGGAAATAGTACTCGTGAGCATGAGTGAAATTCCTTGGTTTATTGTTTATTGCTTTAATTGCTACTCTTGAGAAAGTTCATCTTGTTGATTGTGTTCTGGTTTTGGTTAAGTAATGGTAATATCTCTTGACTCTAATTTTTTCTGTTAATTGGAAAGTGACTTCTGCCTAATAAAGAGATAATGAAAATTTTTCCTTGTAGTTGTTTTGAGAATTGTACACAAGGGTGATTGGAAATTTGATTGCATAAGGTGTCTTGCTTGAGGACAAGCAAGAAGTTAAGTTGGGGGGTATTTGATAAGTGTAAAATATGTGTTATTTTCCTATATTTTTTATTACACTTATCAAGGTCAAAATATTAATTTATGCCCAAAATTATCCCTTTTTGTTAATATTTATAATAATTGTAATTATTTGGTTTAAATTTGAATGTGATGCTATTTTAAACAGAAATCTGTTATTTTATGCAGGTTTGCATAAGATTTGAAATGAGAGAGAAAATAGCATCAGAAAGGAGGTTGTTTGCAGATTCAAAGTTTAAATAAAGACCAGATAAAGAAGAGATTAACAGTTATTTAAACAGAGAATCTTGTGGATAACTTCCCCAGTTCAAATCCAAAGCCAATCAAATACAAAATCAATCCAGAAAAAGGGAAATAGGAAAACCAATCAAGCAAAGGCAAGATCAGAAAGAGATCAAGTAGTTAGATCAAGATCTAAAGGAAGTCTGCAACGCATGTCACGCTTCACTTGCGCTAAGCGCAGGTGGAGCGCAGCCACGGATCGACCCAGGCTTCATATGCGCTTAACGCATGTGAAGCCCAGTACGCGTAGCAACTTTTTAAATTCAGATTCAGATCGATTTCTTCAAAGAGAATTAGGGTTTTCCCACTCTATAAATAGGGCCGTTTGCATAGATTAGAAAAAGGGAATAACACAAAGAGACAGAGGTAGAGAGAAGCTCTAGGATTGAAGAAGGTGACAGATTCTTCAGTGGTTTGTAATGGCTACCATGAGTAGCTAAACTCTCCAGTAGGATTTGATGTAGTGGATTCAATCCCCAAGTGTATAAGATTTCTCTTGTTTTAATTATGATTCCCTATTTGTAATTTATCGGTATCTTTATGCTGTTTGTAATGCATTGCCTCTGCGCGTGCGCCGGGGTGGTAGGCTAGTGCTCTGGATACAAAAAGTGGAACTCCGGCTAGTATTAGAGTTAGGTGAGCATAGAGCTGTCTATGAAGCTTAATCTCCGATTGCTAAAGATACTCGTTTAGTTCATATCGTACTATAGTTCTTCGCTGCGATTGAAGTGTTAGGTGAGTGACACACCCCTTCATAGTTGTTCGATAGGAAAGTATGGATCAAATTGATAGCGCTGATTGCAAAATATAGGGAATGTTCGGGGTCGCCAAGACACTTTGAATGCCTGTAGAGAATAGCTTTTAGCGTTTAATTATTGTGTTATAGGGGAATTTGCGGGTACGATAATTTCAAAGCATGCCTTATAATTATTGTAGTTAGACAATGCTAAGGTAACTACAAGTATAATCATAATTAAAAGAAGGGATTCACATACTTGAAGGGAGAGATGAAACGAAGTCAAATCCTAATCCAAGTAATTCTTCCCTATCTCCGTTTATTGTTCATTCTTTATTTTTCTGCATACAAATACTCTTATTAATTGTTTACTTTCTTGCAAATTCGATCACTATAACATTGCGAAGTGAACCGCTCCCTGTGGATACGATACTCTTACTTACTATTATACTTTTGATATTTTGGTACGCTTGCCAGAAAATCATCAACGCCCAAGGTATGAACTCTTCATGTTCCATGGGACCCTCTAACACCAGAACATATAAATATATATACATCGAACACAAAACAATCAATAATGGAAACAATATAAACTGCAGTGCGCACCTGCGCTTCACTTACGCTCAGCGTGAGTGAAGCGCAGGTCTCAGTTTCAAAATCCTGTGAGTTGCGCTTCACCTGCGCTCAACGCAGGTGAAGCGCAGGTTCCAATTTTAAATCCTGTATGTTGCGCTTCACTTGCGTCCAGCGCAGGTGAAACACAGACAACAACGATCAATGCACACATTGCTCTTTAAACAGGAAAACATAATATCACAATATTCAAACGATTAAAAGCCTAAAACGTGTTTATCGCAAACCATCGCTCTGATACCAATTGAAGGGAATCAAGCATGTGGTCAGGGTGCAGTGGAATAAATGGATTCCCTCCCTTGTTATGATCGTTAATGCGAAAACACGAATTAAGGCAAAAAAGGCATGAAACATAATGACATACCTTATGCGAATTGCAACCGAGGCAATAACAGCCACGTCTCTAGAGGTGTCCACGTCAACAACCGAATTAGGAAACTCTCCTCAACTCTGCTAGTAGCGTTTAGAGAGTAAGAGCGATTGCTCACACGTATAGGGTAATGCATCTTATGTTATATTTATAGAGTGGTGGCTAGGGTTTTACCCCTCACTCTATTAACCCTAACATATATGGGTCTGACCTATTATGTTATAATTCTAATCAAATTAGAATTATTACCTTTCCTAGCGGCTTGTTGTATGTGTGTGACCCAATAGACTTTTAATATCTAGTTATGATATTAAAATAAAACCCTTTATATTTAATATCGTAAATAGTGAGTGGTATCTAGCAATACATCACTACTACCCAAATATTGAGATTGTCAACAACTTTGACAAATCCTATTTTATGATAATAATTTATACGATCTGTCCCTTTGTCCAAATATCTAATTGAACTCAAGGGCATGGAATGTGTCATCCTTGTACAGTTCAATTTATGTTTTCTTGATGCCCAAGTAGACTATACAGAAAATAAACATCTCATGTTTATCCTATTGAGCATGGCCATGCATTTTGTAGTCTAACTTTATCAAGAGACCTACAGATATAACTTCTGTTACATAGGAGGGACAAATCTCATCTAGGTCACTCACATTCCACCAACTTTATGATGACTTTGTTACAGGCAACGTTTGATGATATTTAAAACATATAATTCCTTATGTAGGAATCGTAGTGATTCCAGGTCAAAGGACTTCATATAATATTTATCAATATAAGAAACATTCATGATACTTATGTAACAATCCATGCAATGTTCTTAAGGTGAGTCAGTCCACACTAGTACAAAAAACACATTTAACATCGGTTAAAATTGACTTTTTACCTCGGTTCTCCAACTGATGTGTATAGATCCGATGTAGAATGTCAAATTATTCTACATCGGTTATTCATAACCAATGTTGAAAGTCACATTTTGACATTGGTTGCTTTCAGAACCGATGTTAAAAGTAACTCTTTTAAGTCAATTATTAGAGACAGAATTTTTCCGTCTCTAAATTCATTCTCTTAAATAAGACAGCCGTGAAAATAAATTGTCTAAAAGTAATAAAAAATTTTAGAAAAATAAATTTGTCTAACCCAAACAGAGAGGCAATATGTACGTATTAATCTAAAAGTTCTTAACTACTTAATGTAGACAAATGCCATAATGAAAATAAATTGTCCTAGACATCAAGTCATGCATTAACTATAACTATAACATGTATTGTAATTTAACAGATATAAATTGAACTCATATTCATCCTAGAATAGTAATTACCTATAGAAATAGAATAGTGTCAATACATAACCCTCACTTTTCATGTCTAATACTCCCTTTCAAAATAACTTCAGCATCCCAGTATAGGCATAACCAAACAATGATTAATTCAAGGGATTTACTTTGGTAAATGGGAGTGCCATAATTTATTTAGATTGTAACACATTTGACAAAAATTCTGCAATTCTATAAAAAAAAAAAGATAAGACAACACTCTAATTTTTTAGGGCCCGTTTGGTTTACGAAAACATTTCCTGTTCCCATTTCCTGTTTTCATTCTGTTTCCTGATTTCTGAAATTTTACAAAGGAAAAACTGGAAATGCTGGAAACAACAAATATTTGTTTCCAGCATTTCCAGTTTTTCCTTTGTAAAATTTCAGGAAACAGGAAACAGGAAACGAAAATGCAAACCGAACAGACCCTTAAGAAGTGCTGAATTGGACCACACATTCAACGCATGCAAATAAACTAGGAAATTTAATAGCTAACTGGACTTGACATGATGAAAGAAAACAATAGTACTATAGAGGAGGAATCCAACAAGATAATATGAAAGAAGGTTATAAGTCTGAGAGTGACATCACAGGTTTCAATATTTTGCATCAAATTTACAGCTCACATACTTAACTCAATTCATAGTTAAAAAAACAAATGGATAAAATATGACTACTGTAAAAAATTACATTAAATTACATATAAATGAAAACATCAACCAATTCATGCAAATTACCTCTATATCTTAGCTTTCTAATGGGTCAAAACTCAACTTTTACTTGAATGGATGAATGCTGTCAGAACTCAGAGCATGCAGAAATTTTATCAACTTGGATCCAAAACTGGTGCTACACAGAAAGGAGAAAAAATATGAAGTTTTACTGGTTGAGAGATATATATCTCAGGGTTCTAACAAAAAAAAACGACATTCAAATATAATGTGTTTAGCTCAAGTTATGAATGAATGAGTAAGGACTAGTCAAAGTATTACGACATGCGAAAATGAGTTCTGAAGTAGAGTTTGGTGCACATGTTATATTCAAATGAGTTCTAAAGTAAACTGAAATTAACCATAAATAAAGCCTATTTTCAAACACGTAGAATTTAATATAAATTTTTTTGCCCTCTCTTGTGTAACATCATTTTTTAGATTAGGACGAAAACATGACAAATACGTATATAGAAGTCAAGATATTAATTTTTCCTATTTAAGATATTGTGTAGTAAATGTGAAACTAAAATCTACATGATATAGCAACAAATGTGACAAAATAAAGCCTATTCAATTAAATAGAAATTAACCATATAAATTACGTGTAACTGTTATTGGTACCACTGGCTGTAGAAGACTTCGGCTCATTGACACAGGACAATGTCTTTGTAGCATATGTTGTGCTCAGATTTAAAGCAATCTAAGCAAGCATTTTGAGATCTGATGTTTTGATACTAGGAACTGATCTTAAGGAAGAAACACATACTTGAAAATAAAGGGTGTTGCAGTAACCAAATCTTCTCCCTCTTCTGTGCTCTGCAGCCTAGGCCTAACACATTGACCCAGCAAGACAAAGCAATTCATTAGCAGGATTGGCAAAAGTATGTATTGATTGAAAGCTTTTCTTGATGCCATTTCTGCTCCTTGTTGTTTAGAGGCTATGCGGGTGTTTTATATATATATATATATAAAGACAAATTTAAAACTTCAACAAATTAATGTCCATGAGCTACTGAGCCATTTAATTATTAATAAATAATGTGGATGCCAGGCTTGATTGCAAATAGAATAACACTTATTTTTGGTAAGTGGCCTTTGAATTATTTGGGTAGTTTTCTTTCATTGTTTGTCATGTGTGGTTGATAGATCAAGTCAGCTCTCTGCATTAATTTTTGTCTTATGGTATAAACTAATATCAAACCTTCAGCTACAAGTACTTACCTTATGTTTCAAAAGATAATATAACACTTACTCATGGAAACTACAGAAAATTTGATTCAGCATGGAGTGATTTTTAATTCACAGGACTAGTCCTCATTCGGTAGGACTACTTCATCAGAAGCTACACTGAATGGTCGTCATTAATAACTTGTACAGTCTTGTATAAGATTGAGCCCTTAATTAAACTTCAATTTTACCATGGTTACATGCGATAACTTTTTTTAATAGTGACAAACTGAAAATCCTATCCTAATGACTTGCAACTTTAAATTGAAAATATTTTGCTAGAACAGGTGTTACAATACAAATTATGAAAGTTAGATATATAAGCATGTTCCCATAGCTAATCCAACACTAGATGTGAGTAATTTTCTTGAGACTCAACTGCTTTTCTCTCTTTGTATTACAACTGCAAATGACATTTTTATGAGACTATTATCTTGAAAAACAGTAAAAGACCATCAAGCAGGAGGCAACTCACAAAACATAACAGTTATTATCAAGCCATGGAAAGCAACGTTACTAAATCTAAATCTGGTCTGAGAATATTGGTTAAATACCTGTAATATAGGCCAAAGAGCTTCAAGTGGTCGATCCTTTGGGCTTTCACCATGTTGCTGTTTCATTAAAAGGCAAGAAGAGTGTCAGAAAATTCACTATATGCAACTATTACATAGGCATTTTTCCAGAAGTATCTTTCCCAGTGCCTAATCAGGAAAATTGAAGTATGCACGCTCATGGTCATGGCATAAAGGTTAAATATTAAATGAAAATTTAAATGAGCAGTTATCACTGAATACTCATGGGCATTGACCATCCTGATTTCATAAGTTACAAACAAACACACAGAAAAACACAAGCACATACCTTAGAAATGAGTGGTAGCTTTTTAGGCATATGGCTCATAATTCTTTATAATACATAGCTCAAACGACAGGGTTAAGATTAGCATAGAAGATGTGGCTAGTGGAGAGGATGACAATCATAACAGCAAGACCAGTAGAGTCAGCACATCCAATCAGAGTCTCAGAGGCTTGTGTCTTTTGGTTCACAATAGCGATTGCTGTCCCAGCAAATATGAGAATGAATGTCCCTATAAACTCAGCTCCTACCTTCAAGTTTTGAAATCAAAACCAAATTGTAGTGTACTGATTAGTGAAAGCACATGTGTATGTATTGAAGCTATGGTTAAGATGTATCAGTCAAAGATAGATCAATTC
This sequence comes from Sesbania bispinosa, assembly GCA_026901365.1. Lineage (NCBI taxonomy): Eukaryota > Viridiplantae > Streptophyta > Magnoliopsida > Fabales > Fabaceae > Sesbania > Sesbania bispinosa. The sequence continues at coordinate 35,014 of QLOH01000937.1, read as the reverse complement.
AGGAATTGGTATGAGGAACGGGAAAATAGTAGACTCGGGGTGTCCATGTGTGAACGAACCAAACTGAACTGGTATGAACAAAACCAAACCCGAAAACTAGTTCAAACGAACTAAAATGAACCAGAGGATTAATAACCAATACCTCTTGTAGACTCAGTCTTGGACTCTCTGAATTAATAACTAATTCCTCTATTAGGTTCCTAAATAAAGAGGATTAAATTATTTAAATTGAAACAATTACATAAATTTCACATGCTGAGAGAGTTTCCTAATGGAAACTAACAAAATCTTGCCACTGTGACTATAGAGTTACCCTGGAAAGAGGGAGATATTATGCAACGTGACCTATCACTTCAGGTCCAGTAAGCTACTAAACTTCATCTCATCTCCATTCCACAAAACTTCATGTGTGTCATCATGCAGCAATGCATTAAAGCTCATAAACAGTTGTCCCTTAAAAATTATAAAGATACATGGGTAGGTTCAAAACAATAATAACAAAATTGAATGCAAAAGTAGAATTTGATGAAAGAAAGCTAAATTGGAGATGAAGAGAACATGCAGAGCTCCAGTAATGGTTGTTCAAACCTATTCGTCGTGTTCATTGAACTTAATAGATAAAAGGAAATATCATATTATTGGGGGATGAAGAAAAAACATGATGGTTCAACCCACTAAATTCATGTATAAGTAGCAATTTGTGTAGGATCTGAAAACTACAAAATGATGAAAAACCTACCACTGTTTGAAGTTGTCCTGTCGCTACTCGCGCGCAGTTTCTCAGTCAAAGCCCATCGCGGCTGCAAACTGTGCCGTCTCCCAACGCCACTGTCGTCCTATTTCTCACCGTTCAAGACTCTCAAGCCGCCGCCTCTGGTTGTTGTTCTCTCCCCATCGCAGCGGCGCTCTGGCGCCACTTCCTTTGCTTCCAATCAAGCCATCACTCCATTCCTATCTACATCCAAGACAAAAAAAGAAAGAAATCGAAATATGCCAGAGAACTAGAGAGTGAAATAGAGAGAGAATAAACCAGATACAAAGACAAAGAGGGATCGGATTTTAAACGATGGAACGGAACGGAGAGATTGAGGGAGCAGCCATTCGTGACGCTGGAGGTGGATGGTCTTATCTGAGCCGCTGGAGGCAATGACAATGCCGGAGACGACAACGAATTTCATGAGGCAGATGTGGGAAGGGTAGGAGAAGAAAGGGGTTAGGGTTTTCTTTGGGGTGGAGAGCCCTGTATGAAACTTGTTACTCCTCTCGCGTTTTTGTATTTTTTTTTCTTGGATAAAAATTATTTTCAAAATCGGTTTTATGTTAACCGAAGTAGATAATGTTAGAACCACAGGCAACACTAGAAGGAGAGTTGAATAGTGTTTTGAATATTTTGACTATTTTGGAAATCTTAAAATAAATTATGAAGTTATTTAGACATATTAAAAAACTTATAACCAGAGTTAATGTAAAATTGAGGAAGATAAGAAGGACAAATTTTGATAAACTTTGAGACTATAGGAAGTTTAGTTGAAACATTTATTTGCTTAGTCTCTTAATTAATCTTAGTTATTTAGACGAATAATTCTATTTCCTCCTACTTTATCCTCCTACAAATCCTCCTAATACTATATATAGTAAGTACTAAATATTTTCTCTTTTTTTGAGATATGAAATATATTTGCTTTTTATTTAATACTTACTATATATAGTATTAGGAGGATTTGTAGGAGGATTAATTAGGAGGATATAGCATTTCTCTATTTAGACACATCTCAAGATACCCTCTGAAGGATACTACAGAGAATCTTTTCAGAACTGTTTCTGAACTACTTCAGATGATTGGTAATCGTCTGAAGTATATTTCTAACTTCTGAACTGAGACATTTTCAAGTCCACTCCAGACAGTTATTTCAGAGGTTCTTCAAAGTACATTTTCTATAATACTTCAAATGATATAGGATCAACAGAAAGATTGCTTTATCTTATGAAAACTTGTTTTATTGAAATTGTTGAGTTAAGTTAATTATGAAAAATACTTTTCAATCCCCTTCAGAAATATAAAGCTATAAATAAATGAGTTTAAGGGAAAGAAGACTTAGCCAAGAATTTATCCTGGTTCACGCACCAACCAGTGAGCTACATCCAGTCCTAGGGCAAACCACCACTGGATTTTCCACTATCTGAAACCACAGATACAAGTATTCTTTAATTTTCAACTTCCTCTTCAGGCAACTCATGCAGTATTCTTTTACAAACTAGCCTCTCCAGCCTCAACAAGTATTCTTTCTTATCAAGCCTCTTCAGGCTCTACACTGAGTATTCTTTCTCACAGAGCCTCTCCAGACTCAGCACTAAGTATTCCTTCTTACAGAGCCTCTCCAGGATCAACACCAAGTATTCTTTCTTACAGAGCCTCTCCAGGCTCAACACCAAGTATTCTTTTTTAGAGAGCCTCTCCAGGCTCAACACAAAGTATTCTTTCTTACAGAGCCTCTCCAGGCTCAACACAGAGTCTCTTTATTCCACCAAGCCTCTCCAGGCTCTCAGACACATAAAGTGTTTACAACTCAATCTAAGTTTAAGTTCATGAGAACCATAAACTCAGATTCTTCTTGTACATAGTGATTACTGAGTCTAACTCAGGATACATGAATTGACAATCTAAGTACAAGGATAAGACTGAGATACAAGTATATAAATTAGGTACAATCTCGTCTTCTAAGTGAGGTAGATCTCCCTCAACTAATTGGCTAAGTAAGATATGAAATTATGCTTCAGCCATTTCTTTCTTTTTGGGCTTCAATGCCCTTTAGTTGGTCGACACCATGTAGATGTGTTACTTGAAACTTGGTCGACACCTTCAAAGTCTTTCTTGAGGCTATTTATATGTTCTGATAGAATATAGTCGTTTGAAGGTTTCTTGGTTACCATTTGAGAAGAAGTGATTTGGCTCAAGTAGCCGTTGTGAAATAACTTCTCTTAACGATTGCTTCTTCTTAAGCAGAATAGGTGTGCAGATAGCTCAGCTCTGACACACTACAGATGAGTTCTTTAACCTTTGAGAGAATTTCCCTATTCAAGTAGATGTTCTCTGTTCTCTCTCTCTTCTTCTTCTTTTTTGTTCCTCTTTCCTTTCTGTGAATGTGAGGATGTATCCGTTGAACTTGTCTTTTAGCCCGACTTGTTCTAGCTTCCTTTTAGCTCAGCTTCTGACATTCTGTTGCTTTCATCTTTTCCTTTCTTGATCAGAGTTCCTTGATAATATTTGAATAGTATCTTAGCCATTGAACAACTGATCTTTACTTTTGTTGAGACTTCTCATATTGGACTTTGTTTAAGTAATCAGTAATGAGAGTCTTCAAAACCCAAAAATATGTTCACAGAGTATGAGTGTTCAGATGATTAAACTCTTCACATATTTTTAGATGATTTGTAAGCTTTCACCTTGAGATATTATCTCATTAGTTTTCATCTGCTTTATCATCTCCATTGCTTGCTTCTTTATTCTTAGAATTCATTCAGCAGGATTCTTTCTTCTATCAAGAGTTGCTTCTTCTCTTCTTTAGACGATTGAAGCTCTGTTCTTCTTTGTCTTTTCTGATTCTTCTGATACTTAGATGGATAGAGATGTTGAATTAAATTTCCTTAGTTCAAATATCTTTCTCATCATTTTCCTGTTCAGACTTCTGATTTTCTTTGGGGAGCAGCATGTGCAGTATGTCTGCGTACACAGTGCCTTTTTGTTGCAGGTGCCGCAACCTTTGCAGGATTTCCTTATTTCCGCAAGTCTTTTGATCGAGGTAGAAAAGCATGCCTAGCTCTTGCACTGAAATGATATATAGTCCATTAGATAGAGTGTTGTTTATGCTTGACGAGATCGTTTCTTGATTCTTTCATTTTCAGCTTTCAGATTGCTTTTGGTCAGCTTCAATTCTTCAGATGATAGATGTTCTTCAGACAAGATCCTCTTGTCTTCAAGTCTTCAGATGATAGAAATGTTTTTCAGATGATTAAGTTTATTTCTTCTCTTCAGATTCTTGTGCTCTTCTTTTTCTTCTTCAGATTCTGCATTGCTTCATCTTTTGATTCTCACTTCGTTCTTCTTCTTCTGATCTGTTCTTTCTTCTTCCGATCTGTTCTTCTTCTTTCTGATCTGTTCTTCTTCTTCTGATCTGTTCTTCTTTCTTCTGTTCTGTTCTTCTTTCTTCTGTTCTGTTCTTCTTTCTCTGATCTGTTCTTCTTCTGATGAATACTTCAACCTGAAACACAATCAACAAAACAATACCTTTCTCAGTAGAACTTGCTTATATGATCTTATTTGTTAATCATTAAAACCTAAGGACACTAAGTCTTAAATCAAGTTTGAATGCTTAAACTGATTCTTAGACTTCACAATCTCCCCCATTTTAATGATGACAAATAAGTTATGTATAACTTACAAAATGTTCTAAAGAAATGAAATGAAAGATTGATTAAGTATTTAGAAAGCTCCCCCTATCTATATTACTTCCCCTGAGAAAAACATTAAATCTTTTAGATGCCTATTGTTAACTTCTTAAAAAAAATTGATTGTTAGTTTTTAGATATCTAAAAGAATTGATAACTGATTAATTACACCAATGGTTAGTTAATTACACCAGTTGTTTAATATTACTCAAATACTACCTATTAGAAATTAACTGTTTTTGTTTTTACAGTTTTATTTAGTTAAACCATTGTTATAACTCCAGTTATTTCTTAATGTTATCTTCTGAGTTTCTTGTATACTTATTTTTCTTATGAACCAATTGTTATTAGTTTCTTGTATACTTCTTTCTCTTATGAACCAATTGTTATTACCAGTTGTTATCTTCTGAATTTCTTGACTTATTACATTTTGAATAGTTATATATATTTCTCCCCCTTTTGTCATTGATTAAAAAGGTTTTGTTGTTATCTTTCCTGTTTTTATTAGATCTCAGTTTTGTGAAACAACTGTTATATATATTTCTCCCCCTTTTTACTAAAGGAAAATTACCAACTGTTATAAGCCAAAAGTTATATGTTATCAGATGTTATTAAAGGTTGTTATTTTGAAGGTTAAAACCAGAAGTTAAACTTGAGATTCCAATGTTATCGAGAGACTTAAGATATTATTACCAATTGCTAGACTTAAGATTAATATCTTCTTAATCAATAGATTCTGAGATTAATAGCAGAAACAAAGACATGCAAATATGTACAGAAACACATTCTGAAATGTAAAAAAAAATTACACAGAGAAAAACTTTTATTTACAAATATTTTATTTACAAAGAAAATTCTTTTTAAAAAAAATACATTTATCGTCGCTACCTCTCTCGATTCTTATGAAGGCCTGAGGCACGGCCTAAGCAGCTTCATCTCTTTTAAAGCTACCACCACTCCTTCGGCTGTAAAGCCTCATAAGCGCCTCTAGAGACCCTATACTTCCATCCCAACCGTGCTTATCGCACGCAATCTCCTTTTAACAACTGGGACAGTGGAGGTGCATCATTTAAGATTGTATTTCGACCACCAGCCACAACCTTAATCCTAAGGACCACATTTGAAGTGGTTCCCATCATAAGATTGGCTATTCTGGGATCTCCCAGTGATCTTCCAGTCCACTTGTGATGCAGCAAGATCACCATGGTCCAAGTATAGAGAAACGGGTTTTCAGATGAACCTTTTCCCTTACTCATCATTCCATACGCCATCCAAGATGACTTGATCTTTGCCTCAACGTGTTCCAGAAATCCTTCTCCTGTTTCCCTTTGCTTTTTTATCATCCTTCTGAGAGCAATACACTCAGTATCTTGGACAAAGCTATAGAAGAGCTTTGAAGATATGAGTTTGTGTATAAAACTCTTGTGAATTTAAAGGATTTTGAAGCAGGGGTAAAAGAGAGAAGTAAGGAGATTGAATCTTTTGGATTGTTCTTCACGGGATACATATGGGCTCGGGTAGCATTTATGATGACAGTTTCAGACCTTGGGAGTATCGAAATGTACATCATTGATTAGTCATAGATGAAGCGCCATAGTCATAGGAGACTGAGTCAATAGCGTTGATAAAGAAAGTTTTGAAAATCGTTTCTGAAAGAAAACAAAGAAAAGATACACAAATACATGTTTGAAGAAAAATGCTTTTGAATTACTTTTTGAGAGAAAAGAGAAAAATAAATAAAAAATAAACAAGGAAAACATTTTATAATGAACATTTTAAGAAAACCCTTTTCAGATACAGCAAAAGAAAATAAAAAAAACATAAAAGAGTTCTAGAGATATTATCTGAAAATTTTAAGTCTTTTAAGTTTTGTTTTATTAAGGATTTTAGAGTTTTATTAGAATTCAGTTTTCACAGATATCTAAGTTATAGGGTAAAGTGATGTTACCATTAGATCTGCTTTTTGTCCTTTGGTTGGAAAGATGCATTCTGACACTCAGTGGTTGCTTGTTGCTTGTTGATAGCATGCTTCTTGTTCCTTGGGTTCTGAGAGATTCCTTCAACAATCATCTTGACCTATTCCTCAAGGATTGAGATAGACTTTCATGTTTAGAGTATCAATCCTCTTAACATTCCTAACCCATAATTTCATTAAGTTCATTTAGAACATTCTGAACAGGTTTAGCAAATGAGGATGATATCTTGTCATATTTGTCTCTCAAGATTTGAGGTAGTCATAGAATGTTGAATATTAGTCATCTTAGTATTTCTGACCCATAGTTTCAGTAAGTTCACTGAGAACCTTCTGAACAGGTTCAGAAAATGAAGATGATGTTATACCAACTACTCTATTAGATGATGTCATCTTCAGAAGTTTAACTTTAAGAAGAAATTTAATAACTTAAGAAAGAAACTCATAGCAAAGTAACAGTTTAAATTTTATATATAAAAAAAATTGTAAAGGACATCATAATCAAACAAAAAAAATGACAGGACACAAGTAAATCATTGATCATCAGAAAGGTTCTCAACAGCATCAGCATTCTCCTTCTCAGCCTTGAGCTCTTGTAGCTCCTTCTCAGCAGCTCTCAACCTCTTTGCAAGCTGAGTTACCCTATCATTCACCTTCTTCAGTTTGTATGCACCCAACACCATCCTTTTCCTTTTATGAGTACTCAGGTGAGTAACATTCCTTTCCTTTTCTCTGCGTGGAACAAAGATGGGATGAATGACCACCTGATTCTCTGGAGCTTCTTCTCTTTCAACTAACGTCTGGTCCAACTCAGCATATATTCCCGAAGTGAAGAAGTTAGGAGGCGGTTGGTCAAAGTGACTTTCCACTGGAAAGCCCTTGTGCATCAGAATTTTCATTATCAAGGTGTTGTGAGGGTAGAAGTTCTCATTGCCCATCTCATCCCTGAAAGTCATCTGAAACAGCAGCATCCAAGGGAGATTGATTTTCTTCTTTGTCAGCAAATGTCCCAGCACAAACCTTTCCATCAAATTAATCACCAGCTTGTTGCTCCCTTTGGGAAGGATGTAGCAATTTAGCACAGCAAGAAGTGCTCTGGGAGTGCTCAGGAGTTGAGAAGGTCTGTAAGGGGCTATACATCTTCTTCCAAAGAGATGTTCATCAAAGATGAAGGTTCCACCATGAAGGGATTCCCACCTTTGAAAGTATTGTTCTCCTCTGTCCGGCACACCAATCACCTCAAAAATCAATTTGGTGTCCACATACAGTGATCTTCCCATCACCTTCGTCTCAATTCCAGTCCTTCCTAGTCCAGATACAATCTTGGAGTTGTTCCAAAACTCCAACACACTTTCCTCATGCCAAGAGGAGTAGATGTTGTTGAAGAAAGGATTCCATCCAACGGCATCAAAGTACTCAGATATTTTGACATCAACATCGTCAAAGTCAGAGAGATTGACCAATTTAGAAGGTATGATTCTCTCGTCAAACATGGGAGGGTTTGAGTCATTTGATGATGTAGATAAGTTGGCCATGAGTACGGTTGAACTGAGAGGTTAAGATACTTGAAGGTCTGGGGATTTAGAATGGATTGATTTAAGTGTAGTTTCCATGTTGATCTCCCAATCCTTATATATATGCAAGACGACGTGCTTCAATCATTGATGAGAGACGGTAACATGCACTGAACAGACGTGGAGAGTTGTGCGCCGTGCCGATTATGAGAAACCGGTTAATGATTCAATGATTCATGTGGTGCCGTATCACATTTAATGACAAAATGATTTAAAGTGAACGACTCTTCAACTATTTTTCATACGATACAAATAAAATGCAATAATTGATTTTCACACAAATATATACAGACATGCATTCACAATTTCAATAACATTATGTAATTCATAGAGTAGTTAAATAAATATATTTAAACTTAAACTAAGATAGGAAGGATGTTACCCATATGTGATCTGAGATAAATGTACTTCCCTTTTCCATCACGTCCTTCTAAAGGATGCCTTAATTGCTTGAATAATGAGTTTTAAGAAAATATTTTCTTTTCTCATTATTAGTCTTTAGAGTTGCTTCAGCTTGGTGAGATTTCCATCTTCTGAGGATCTACTCCTTTTGCATTTGTTAGATGCTCAACCCGAAGGTGAGCTCTGATACCAATTGTTAGAACCACAGGCAACACTAGAAGGAGGGTTGAATAGTGTTTTGAATATTTTGACAATTTTGGAAATCTTAAAATAAATTATGAAGTTATTTAGACATATTAAAAAAACTTATAACCAGAGTTAATGTAAAATTGTAGAAGATAAGAAGGACAAATTTTGATAAACTTTGAGACTATAGGAAGTTTATTTGAAACATTAATTTGCTTAGTCTCTTAATTAATATTAGTTATTTAGACACATCTCAAGATACCCTCTAAAGGATACTACAGAGAATCTTTTCAGAACTGTTTCTGAACTACTTCAGATGATTGGTAATCGTCTGAAGTTTATTTCTAACTTCAGAACTGAGACCTTTTCAAGTCCACTCCAGATAGTTATTTCAGAGGTTCTTCAAAGTACATTTTCTGTAATACTTCAAATGATATAGGATCAACAAAAGGATTGCTTTATCTTATGAAAACTTGTTTTATTGAAATTGTTGAGTTAAGTTAATTATGAAAAATACTTTTCAATCCCCTTCAGAAGTAAAAAGCTGTAAATAAATGAGTTTAAGGGAAAAAAGACTTAGCCAAGAACTTATCCTGGTTCACCCATCAACCAGTGAGATACATCCAGTCCCAGGGAAAACCACCACTTGATTTTCCACTATCTGAAACCACAGATACAAGTATTCTTTAATTTTCAACTTCCTCTTCAGGCAATTCATGCAGTATTCTTTTACAGACAAGCCTCTCCAGGCTCAACAAGTATTCTTTCTTATCAAGCCTTTTCAGGCTCTACACTGAGTATTCTTTCTTACAGAGCCTCTCCAGACTCAACACCAAGTATTCTTTCTTACAGAGCCTCCAGGCTCAACACCAAGTATTCTTTCTTACAGAGCCTCTCCAGGCTCAACACCAAGTATTCCTTCTTACAGAGCCTCTCCAGGCTCAATGCAAAGTATTCTTTCTTACAGAGCCTCTCCAGGCTCAACACATAGTATTCTTTTTTCCGCCAAGCCTCTCCAGGCTCTCAGACACGTAAAGTGTTTACAACTTAATCTAAGTTTAAGTTCATGAGAACCATAAACTCAGATTCTTCTTGTACATAGTGATTACTGAGTCTAACTCAAGATACATGAATTGACAATCTAAGTACAAGGATAAGACTGAGATACAAGTATATGATCTATGTACAATCTCGTCTTCTAAGTGAGGCAAATCTCCCTCAACTAATTGGCTAAGTAAGATATGAAATTATGCTTCAGCCATTTCTTTCTTTTTGGGCTTCAATGCCCTTTAGTTGGTCGATACCATGCAGATGTGTTACTTGAAACTTGGCCGACACCTTCAAAGTCTTTCTTGAGGCTATTTATATGTTCTGATAGAATATAGCCGTTTGAAGGTTTCTTTGTTACCGTTTGAGAAGAAGTGATTTGGCTCAAGTAGCCGTTGTGAAATAACTTCTCTTAACGGTTGCTTCTTCTTAAGCAGAATAGGTGTGCAGATAGCTCAGCTCTGACACACTACTGATGAGTTCTTTAACCTTTGAGAGAATTTCCTTATTCAAGTAGATGTTCTCTGTTCTCTCTCTCTTCTTCTTCTTTTCTGTTCCTCTTTCCTTTCTGTGAATGTGAGGATGCATCCGTTGAACTTGTCTTTTAGCCCGATGATAAGTGAAAATTATATAATAAATTAGAGCACTTTTTAGTTCACTTATCAAGGATAAAATGGTATTTTTACCCCAATTTAATCCCTTTTTATTAAATATTTGATACATTGTATTTATTAATCTTAGATTTGAATTTGATGCTATTTTGATAGAAATATTGCTGATTTTTGCAGAATATTGCAAGGATTTGATTTGAAGGAAAGATGGCATTAAATGAGGAAGATATCTGCAAGATTTGAAGTTTAATTGAAGACATTTAATAAAGATTGAAGATTATTTGAAGCAATTAATGAAGATATCACTGCCAATTAAACAAGGATTCTGCAGACAACCTTCCCAATTAAATCCAAGATGCTCAATAAATGCAAAGATTTCATCAAGAAAAGGGAAACAAGGAAAGACAAATCAGCCAAAACCAGTCTCGGGAAGAGATCAAATTAAAAAAGAAAGTTTGAAGCTGCAGGACGCATTCTGCGCTTCAACCTGTGCTACAGCGCAGGGTGAAGCGCAACCCTCTGGAACCTGCGCTGTAGCGCAGGGTGAAGCGCAGAACACGTGATTCTTGCCCTGTTGCCATTTTTAGATAGATTTCTCCCCAATTTTCTTTGTCTTTCCTTAGCCTATAAATAGAACCCTCTTGGACCAGATCAGGGTGCATGATTATTGTAATTCAGTTATATTTTAGTGACAATGCACCAATTCTAATTTAAGAATAGAAGAGGAGGAGCGCTTCACAAGGATTGAAGATGGTGAGAGCATCTTCGGTGGTTTGTATGGCTACCATGTGTAGTTAATTCTCCATTAGGATTGAATGTAGTTGATTCTATCCCAAGTGTATGTAAACTCTATCTTATTATTTCTGAGCTCTCTGTCTATAATATTGGTAATCTTATTCCGTGCTTAATCCCTAACTTTCGCGCTTCCGCCGGAGTTATAGGCTAGTTTCGACTAGGATTGAGGATGGGGAAGCCTAGACATAGGAAACTCAAACTCTGAGTGAATAACAGGACTCGATATCAGAAAACCGACACATGAGCGTTACTAATGAGTGATGGGTAGTGACAGTACCATAACAAAGGGCGTTCACAGGATTAGGCCTGTGTATCGATAGCAAAGGTTAGTTGATAGTAATTCCAGTGGCCGACACATGGTCGTATCTAAGGATTAAGGGGTAGTGTGAGTATTCTAAATGAAGGTGCGTCCACAGGATTAGGCATTGGTCCATCAATGAGTTCCTTTACAAACGGAATAATGAAACCAAAATAAGCCGAGGGTAAGTTTGTCGCTTGGGAGAGCCCGCACAACTATCTTTGAGTGGTGAGGCTGCTGGTAACTCGGGGTCTTAGAAATATAGTTTGTCTACGGTATTATAGAGTAAACCTAAAATAATAAATAGTTTTTACATGCACGAAGGGTGTGATGATACAAAGTTCAATACTAATCCAAGTAAAGTGTCTCTAACTCTTCCTTTCTATATTCAATTAATTATTAAATTGCTATTTACAATTTCCGCACAACAATATTCTCTAAACCCGTTGTTTTCTCTTGATAAATAGATCCCGAGTACACGCGAATTAACCGTTCCCTGTGGATATATACGATACTTTTTCTTACTATTATACTACTGGATTTTTGGTTCGCTTGCCAGAAACCCATCACCCGACTTGTGCTAGCTTCCTTTTAGCTCAGCTTCTGACATTCTGTTGCTTTCATCTTTTCCTTTCTTGATCAGAGTTCCTTAATAATATTTGAATAGTATCTTAGCCGTTGAACAACTGATCTTTACTTTTGTTGAGACTTCTCATATTGGACTTTGTTTAAGTAATCAGTAATGAGAGTCTTCAAAACCCAAAAATATGTTCACATAGTATGAGTGTTCAGATGATTAAACTCTTCACATATTTTCAGATGATTTGTGAGCTTTCACCTTGAGATATTATCTCATTAGTTTTCATATGCTTTATCATCTCCATTGATTGCTTCTTCATTCTTAGAATTCGTTCAGCAAGATTCTTTCTTCTATCAAGAGTTGCTTCTTCTCTTCTTCAGACGATTGAAGCTATGTTCTTCTTTGTCTTTTCTGATTCTTCTGATACTTAGATGGATAGAGATGTTGAATTAAATATCCTTAGTTCAAACATCTTTCTCGTCATTTTCTTGTTCAGACTTCTGATTTGCTTTGGGCAGTAGCATGTGCAGTATGTCTGCGTACACAGTGCCTTTTTGTTGCAGGTGCAGCAGCCTTTGCAGGATTTCCTTATTTGCGCAAGTCTTTTGATCGAGGCAGAAAAGCATGCCTAGCTCTTGCACTGAAATGATATATAGTCCATTGGATAGAGTGTTGTTTATGCTTGACGAGATCGTTTCTTGATTCTTTCATTTTCAGCTTTTAGATTGCTTTTGGTCAGCATCAATTCTTCAGATGATAGATGTTCTTCAGACGAGATCCTCTTGTCTTCAAGTCTTCAGATGATAGAAATGTTCTTCATATGATTATGTTTATTTCTTCTCTTCAGATTCTTGTGCTCTTCTTTTTCTTCTTCAGATTCTGCATTGCTTCATCTTCTGATTCTCACTTCGCTCTTCTTCTTTTGATCTGTTCTTTCTTCTTCTGATCTGTTCTTCTTCTTTCTGATTTATTCTCCTTCTTCTGATCTGTTCTTCTTTCTTCTGTTTCGTTCTTCTTTCTTCTGTTTTGTTCTTCTTTCTTTGATCTGTTCTTCTTCTTATGAATACTTCATCCTGAAACACAATCAACAAACAATACCTTTCTTAGTAGAACCTGCTTATATGATCTTATTAGTTAATCATTAAAACCTAAGGACACTAAGTCTTAAATCAAGTTTGAATGCTTAAACTGATTCTTAGACTTCACAGAAAAAGTCATTTTATTTTCAAAATTGCCACCGCATTTTATTTTACATCGGTTATATTATAACCGACGTAAAATCCTGTTGTAGAATCCACTTTTTGTACTAGTGCCAGTACATCATTACTCTTAATATGTACTTATGTGATCACATGATATCTCATATCCATGATCCGTGAGATGTGATCATCAACGAACTCACATACTAATCTAAATGCATCTTTTGTCCTAAGATGATACTTGACCAGGGACTATTTTAAGAATAGTTCTTTATAAGATCTCACGATCAAGTCATCTACTTGATTTCTTATGAAGTTTAAGCTTACTATTCTAAGGACATTAATTATATTCTAAAAGAATGAATTTCCTTTATAAAATAATATGATACAAGTGATGGATGTTTCAAAACCATATAAGTCTCTAGTGCATATACTAACACCATTCTCATGAGGCCCAAATCAAGAAGGTGTATGAGCAGAGGGTTGCTCGTCGCCTTCGAGATATGATGAACAAGGCCTGAAAGGCTGGGAAAAGGGCCACGTGGTGTGGTGAGGAGGCCTGGGATGGTCTTTTGGCCTACTGGGACTCTGAGGAATTCAAGGGGAATTCTGCTCGTTTCTCAACGTGGGGGGGGTCCTCACCATAGGCCGCAGGACCCACCATTGAATATGGTATGTATAAACAAACACTCTTCTGTATTATGTTTATATTTGTTGTTAAAATAATTAACTTTTGTAATTTTTCTATGTAGGCTCCACATCTTGGGCTGGAGGTCGAGCCCGACGAGTTACTTGTTGCCACCGACATAAAAAAGGTAGTGGCTGGGTAGATGACCGAGCGCGGTCCATCTATGTAAGTGTTTTTATATAATTTCATTTTTATGCAATTGAATTTATAACTAACTAATTTTACTTTTACCTCAACAGACAAATTACAGGGACTGCCTGAGGGAGGTTGAGTATTAGATGGGGAACACCTCTATGACTGATGCCTCCACCAAGCTGGAGATCTGGAGGGATGTTGCGGGTGGCAAGACCCGAGGCGGCTGTTATGGCACCGGGGACTTAGCAACCAACATTCGCCCAGGTGTGACCTGCCTCACTCAGGAGTCTCGAACTCATACCAGTGGGAGTGACGGGTCCGGGTCACGGCATTCAACTGAGGAGGCGCTGTGCCAGGAAGTAATTAAAGCAAGGCAGGAGTCTCGCCAGGCAATAGCGAAGGCTGCATAGTTGGAGGATGAGTTAGGACGACTCCGACAACAGATGCAGCAGTTGCTGGAGGCTCAGGCTCAGTCGCACCCACACTACGATACCGCCTTGGACGACCATCCGTTGGATGAGGAGGAGGAGTCGACCCCACCACAACACCAGCGTCGCCGCCACCATTGATTTTTTTAGAGTTTTATTGTATTATGTTTGAACAAAATATGTATATATACCAAAGAGTTGTGGCTTAGTTGGCAACACAGACTGAGATTGTGGGAAGAGCTCTCGGGTTCGATCCCCACTAAACACATTCTTTGGGAGGGGAGAGGAGCCTTAACTGTTACTAAACCCCGAATAGGATTGCCCCTGGTAATATGGGATACATATGGTTTACACCAAAAAAAATTATGTATATCTATTATATATATATATATATGTTTTCTTCTGTCGATGTGTTGATATAGTATTTAATATTGTTTTTATAATTTTAAAATTAATAAATAATAAACCCTAAATCCTAAATATTAAAATAAAATAAATAATAATAAATTTAATATTTAAAAAAAATATCTTTAGAGACGGCCATGGCCATCACTAAGGCCGTCGCTACATAACAAAAATTAAAAAAAAAACAGTAATACGTAGCGATGACCATGATTTTAGAGACAACGTTAGCGACGGCCTGGTCGTCTCTACGTAGCGACGACGTGCTTTGTTCGTCGCTACTGCATTTACGACGAGCTCTGTAGCGACGTCCACGTGGCCGTCGCTACGTAGCCTGTAGAGATGGCTTTCACTACTACAAAAAAGGCCTTCTACGACGGGCATTCCACGACGGTTGAGGGGCAACCGTCGTTGAAACTGACGCGGTGGCATTTTTGCAATTATGTGGGTAACTTACAACGACGGTTGCCCCTCAACCGTCGTGGAACGTCATTGAAAGTACGTTTCTACGACAGTTGCAAAGTAACCGTCGTAGAAACACTACCTCAGAAAAAATGTTTACAAAATGAAGGGGGTGGGAATAGCAAAACATGGGTGGTGCAGGAGTAATAGTGGGCTACCACGACGGGCCCAGTGGCCACCCGTCGTGGAAGACCTTATGGGGGTGTGACAAGTAAAGTTGGGAGGTGCAGGGAGCATTAGGGGGTTCACAAAGGAAGGGGGTGGGAATAGCAAAACATGGGTGGTGCAGGAGTAATAGTGTGCTACCACGACGGGCCCAGTGGCCACCCGTCGTGGAAGACCTTATGGGGGTGTGACAAGTAAAGTGGGGAGGTGCAGGGAGCATTAGGGGGTTCACAAAGGAAGGGGGTGGGAATAGCAAAACATGGGTGGTGCAGGAGTAATAGTGGGCTACCACGACGGGACCAGTGGACACCCGTCGTGGAAGACCTTATGGGGGGTGTGACAAGTAAAGTGGGGTGGTGCAGAGAGCATTAAGGGGTTCACAAAGGAATGGGGTGGGAATAGCAAAACATGGGTGGTGCAGGAGTAATAATGGGCTACCACGACGGGCCCAGTGGCCACCCGTCATGGAAGACCTTATGGGGGGTGTGACAAGTAAAGTGGGGTGGTGCAGGGAGCATTAGGGGGTTCACAAAGGAATGGGGTGGGAATAGCAAAACATGGGTGGTGCAGGAGTAATAGTGGGCTACCACGACGGGCCCAGTGGCCACCCGTCGTGAAAGACCTTATGGGGGGTGTGACAAGTAAAGTGGGGAGGTGCAGGAGTAAGATTGATCTACCACGACGGTCCCGTTGAACAACCGTCGTGGTAGAGTCCAGATATGAGCAGCCCTAATGCTCCCTGGTTTCATTTGCGCCGCGCGTCCCTTTCTCTCTCAACCTCCCTCTCTCTCTCTCAAGTTCCCTCTCTCTCTCACCACCGTGCCTCTCCCTCTCTCTCTCAAGTTCCCTCTCTCTCTCACCACCATGCCTCTCCCTCTCTCTCTCACCCATCGTCCCTTTCTCTCTCAAGCTCCCTCTCTCTCTCTCAAGCTTCCTCTCTCTCTCACCGTGCCTATCCCTTTCTCTCTCACCGTGAACTTCCGCGACTCTCCACCGTGCCTCTACCATCGTCCCTCTCTCCATTTTCACCTCGTCTCTCTCAAGCTTCGCTGTCTCTCTTCAGCTGTTGCCGCCGGCCGCCGTGAAGTGCTCCATCTTTGTCACTGTGAGTTTGTTTCTTCAGCCCTAGCATTTTTTGTTTATTCTCTAATTTCTCTGTTATTTGTTAGTGGTTGAAATTGTTGTTTTGACCCACTTTTTACTCTCTTGAATCTCTGCTAACCTATTTTTAATCATGTCCATATTTTGCTAATGCTCCTAGGCTAGTTTGAGATTGCTATATTAGGCAATTAGAACTTCAAAAGTGGGATATATAATTAGTCATAACTTGAAAGATGACTATGGTAAATAATATGTTTCTCAGTCAGTTTTGTTTACATTGCATATTTCAATTTCAGAATTAGCCACAGATTATTAATTAAACATGTAATTCATTTGTAATTGATCCCAATAACTTGGTTTAATTAATTTTCACCATTGTCACTAATTAATTGTTAATCTTACTAATGGTGAATTATACATGTTCGATTTTCTATGCTTATTGTATCCAAGCTGGATTATTATTTTATTATCATAATATGATTAAATATTGTCATATATTGTCAAACAGTTAATTTCATTTTATATTTTGCCTTGTTTTATTGTTCATTTTTAATGATTGCTTGATTCATTGCTTGAGTGAACCTTAGTTTCCCGTTTGAGATTCAATATGGAGATTGTAGTACTCCCTCCAAAGAATAATTTTTTTCATACATCTTTGTTATATTAACTAAAAGAGGGAGTACTATAGTGAACTTATTAAATCTTGAATTGTCCGGATGGACAGTTTGGGAAGATATATCATTTTTTTATAGTTCATTAATAAGTAAATTTTAATAAGCATTCCATACAATTCATGAAATTTCGATTCGTTGCATGTGTGTTGTTCTTCGGGGGCATATTTGATAGTGGTTCACCACTTTCATTTCGTGCCACCTGAAGACCAATGTGAAATGCTGCCGAAATTTTGTGGATTTTATGGAATGAGATGTAAAATTTACACAATAATGAACTAAGAAAAAGTGAATCTTCCTGAATGGGATAGGGCGACACCTTTGAATAAAAAAAGTGAGATCTACATGCATAATGTTGAATAAATGGAGTGTCGTTCACGAACGTACAGAAATTAGATATGGATCGAAGTTGGATGAATGCTCGGCGCATTACTGATGAGTATGAGAGAGGAGTGGAAGAATTTCTACAATTTGTGTGATGTAATGTTGCTAGTAGTGCCGACGCACAAGGAAGGTTCAGGTGTCCATGCGTAAATTGTTTCAATGGAAGAAGACTGGCTGAGAAAGACATCAGGGAGCATCTTCTGTGTGATGGTATTATGAAGGGTTATACAAAATGGATATGGCATGGTGAAGTGACACATATGCCATATGATGATGAGGTCCCAATGCCAGAGTATTCTCATTCAACCATGGAGGACTGCATGGAGGATCGAGTGGAAGACATGATTCGCGATGTCGGTGTGGACAGATTTGCAGAAGCACATCTGTATGAAGATATGTGTAGTGATGCTGAGACTCCGTTGTTTCCGGGGTCAACAAACTTCACACGATTGTCAGCGGTGTTAAGATTGATGAATTTGAAGGCATTGAATGGGTGGTCTGATAAAAGCTTCACGGAGTTGCTTCAGTTTCTAACTGACATGCTTCCTGAAGGGAATACACTACCTAATCGTAATTATGAGGCGAAGAAGATATTGTGTCCGATGGGTATGGAGTATAAAAAGATCCATGCATGCCCTAATGATTGCATTTTATACAGAAAAGACTATGAAGGGTTGAAGAAATGTCCGAAGTGTGGGTTATCCCGATACAAGGTGAAAGACGATGATCAAGATAGTATTGATGAGGTCACAAAGCAGGGTCCCCCGGCAAAGGTTGTATGGTATCTTGCAATTATTCCAAGGTTTAAGCGTCTGTTTGCCAATCCAAATGACGCTGAGAACCTTAGATGGCATGCGGATGGGATGATATGTGATGGAATGCTTCGCCATCCCGCTGATTCTTTACAGTGGAAGGACTTTGATGTAGAGTTTCCAGAATTTGGAAACGAGCCGAGGAATCTTAGGCTTGGATTAGCGTCAGATGGAATGAATCCATTTGGAAATTTAAGTACTAATCATAGTTCGTGGCCTGTTTTGCTAGTTGTTTACAATTTACCTCCCGGGTTGTGCATGAAGCGCAAATATATGATGTTGTCTATGATGATCTCTGGTCCACGTCAGCCTGGAAATGACATTGATGTTTATCTCAGTCCATTGATAGAAGATCTGAGATTGCTATGGGATGAGGGGGTAGAAGTCTATGATGGGTTTGCCAAAGAATCTTTCAAGATGCATGCAATGCTCTTTTGTACCATCAATGACTTTCCTGCATATGGGAACTTGTCGGGTTATAGTGTTAAGGGTCATAAAGCTTGTCCTGTGTGTGAAGAGGGCACATTCCATCAGCAATTGAAATATGGAAGGAAGACAGTATATGTTGGTCATCGGAGATTCTTGAAAAGGCATCACCCATATAGAAGATTGAGGAAGGCTTTTAATGGATATCCGGAGGATGGGATAGAACCGACTCCGTTAACAGGTGTGGAGATTTACGACAAGGTGAGAGACATTAATGTCGTATTTGGTAATCGGAAAGACAAGTCAGTTGCCTCGGGGATATGGAAGAAGAGGTCCATTTTCTTTGATCTCCCATACTGGTGCAAGTTACATGTTAGACACTGTATAGATGTCATGCACGTGGAGAAAAATGTCTGTGATAGCTTGATTGGAACGCTTTTGAATATTAAAGGGAAGACAAAGGACGGAGTCAATGCTCGTTTAGACATGCTTGAAATAAATATACGAGACAAGTTGGCCCAGGAGAAGAGAGGTAACCACACATATCTGCCCCCAGCATGCCACACCTTGTCCAAAAAGGAGAAGATTAGTTTCTGTGAATGTTTAAAAGGTGTGAAGGTACCACAAGGATACTCTTCAAATATCAAGAGCCTTGTAATAGTGAAGGAAACGAAACTAGTTGGGTTAAAATCTCATGATTGTCATGTCCTTATGCAACAATTACTGCCTGTGGCCATTCGTGGCATCTTGCCAAAAAATGTTAGGCATACTATAACTCGATTGTGTTTCTTTTTCAATTCTATTTGTAGTAAAGTCATTGATCCTTTGAAGTTGGACCAACTTGAAGAAGAAATTGTCGTTATCTTGTGTCAGTTGGAGATGTTTTTTCCTCCATCCTTTTTTGACATCATGGTGCATTTGCTAGTTCATGTATTTAGAGAAGTTAGATTGTGCGGACCGGTTTATCTTAGATGGATGTATCCAGTTGAGCGGTACATGAAGATTTTGAAAGGATATGTGAAGAATCAGTATCGTCCCAAGGCTTCTATTGTAGAGAGGTACATTGCAGAAGAAGCTATTGAGTTTTGTACGGGGTACTTGTCCAAAGCAAAACCTATAGGACTTCCTGCCAAATGTTGGAACAACCAACCAACCGCAAGTAGGTGCTCACGTGGTGTACATATGGTGACCAAATCTCGTGAAGAAATCCTTGCAGCACATTTGTACATATTAAATAACACAGATGAGGTTTTACCTTACATAACTGCTCACAAAGCAATAGTGAAGAACAAGAACCCAAGACACCCGGAGAAGTGGGTGTTGAACGAGCATAACAGGTCTTTTATGGCTTGGTTTAAAAATGAAATCATGAAAGATCCTACTGCATCTGAAACATTGACATGGCTGGCACATGGACCGAAGTTTGATGTATTAGCTTGCGCTGGATATGAAATCAACAATTGTATGTTCTCCACGAAGTCTATGGATGACAAAAGTACAGTGCAAAATAGTGGGGTCACTTTAGAGGCAGAGTCCATGCAATTCTCTTCATCAAAGGACGGAAGCCCAGTTGTAGGAACAATGTCGTACTACGGTGTAATAGAAGAGATTTGGGAGGTGGGTTACACTAAGTTTACAGTTCCTGTTTTCAAGTGTAAATGGGTTGACAATAAGAGTGGTGCGAAAATCGACGAATCAGGAATGACCTTGGTCGACTTTTGGAAGATTGGATATAAGGACGAGCCATTTATCATGGCACATCAAGCTTCATAGGTGTTTTATGTGAAGGACCCTGTGTCGTAAATTTGGTCTATCGTTCTCCATGGGAAGAAACAAGAAATTCTTCTGGAGTATGACCAGTTGAACCTTGATGTCGGTGAAACTCGATCATTTTCTTCACTGATGGTTAACAATGTCGAGGATGATGTTATCGATGATGTGCATGCCACTCGAACAGACCATAATGAGGGAATATGGGAACAAGTTTAAAGGTAGATTCATTTAATTATGCATTATATTTTATTGTGTTAATTTTATGTCTTATTTTTATAAGTTTTACTTTTGAAGGTTACTTTGTGTATAATTGTCACTCATATTTTTTTTTTTCATTTTTCAACAGAGATATGGCCGATGATCATGGTCCGCCTCCATGTTCAGGGGATCCTTCAGGGGATCATTCAAAGTCATCCTCCAGAAGATCTGTTAGAGGATCTACTAGGCTGAGATGGCTTGCACAGAAATGCGCCAATGGGGAGAAGGTAACACTGACCATTAATGTTGATAGCGGGGTGGCTACTGGGCCAAACTCCGATCTCCTTAGCAGTTATCTTGGTGTATTGGCTCGAGACAAAATTTCAATTTTAACACCGACTTGGGAGCATGTGACTGAGGCTGAGAAGACTGTGCTGTGGAAGGATGTTTTGGTAAAACACTTATATGATTTTTTGTCAAGTTTTTTACGAATTTGATGTTAACTCTAATGTATGACTGATTCTATCTTTGTTTTTCATATAGGCTCATTTTGATATACCAAATGTACCGTCATTGGAATCGAAGTTATTGTCTTCGATTGCGGTGAAGTGGCGTCAGTTTAAGTCCCTGCTAACGACCACATATATTTTTGGCCCAAAGAAGGGTCAGAATCCTTGTACCAAATACCAGGGCATTGATGAGGAGACTTGGGAACAATTTGTGGAACTCCGTGAACAAGAACATTGGAAGGTTAGTGCAATTCGGTTTGTTTTACTCATTCAGTTTTGTATAGATTTGTAGTAATTTATTATTCATTCACTACAGGATGTAAGGAGGAGGGCTAAGGATATTCAAGCACATAATGTAACCCCCCACATTATGTCTCGTGGGGGTTATAAATTGCTTGAAGAAAAAATGATAAAGAAGAAGTTGAAAGACAGAGCTGCAGATGGTGATGATCCTATTGCAGACCCTCCATCACCGCCTACACGTCATGAAAATGGAAGCAGGCTTGTGTTAAACCCTCAGGGGTATATACCTCTGAAGAATCACGCGTTATCTCTGAGAAGATTGTAAGTTTTAATTTTGTAATTGATTTTTTATTTACTATACAAATTCTTGATTCCATACTCACGCTCTCTGTCACTATATTTGTTAACTGCAGGATTCTTTGGTTGAGCAATCTACTCAGGGGACCTTTACACCAGAAGGTCGTGATGATATACTTGCTACTGCTATTGGACGACCTGAGCACCCTGGTCGTGTTCGTGCTGCTGGAGCAGGGGTTGGTATTCGGTCATTTTTTGGATCAAAGTCAAAGAACTCCTCATCAAGTGAGCCTAGCAGTGAGCACATCGAAAAGCTAACACAAAAGCTCACAGTTGAAATCACAGATAAGGTTAAAGATGAAATGAGGATCGAGTTGGAGTTGTACAAGCAGGAATTGTTGAATGCATCGCAGACAGGTGCTCCTAGTCAAGACTTTGTGACTAATGCTAATAAAATCAGCACAAAGGGTAGTTGTTCACCAGATGGGGGTCCGGTGGATGAAATCCCATGTCAGCTGTATGTGGAGTGCACACCATCCCCTAAGTTGGTGGCTTTGGGGAAGGTTTTCATAGGGGCCACCACGGTACATAATATTCCTCTTTCACCTGACACAGTCAAGGTATCAGTGGAAAAGGTTTTCGATGAGAATGCTCCTGTGCCTATCCAGACATTGGAGGTTGCTATTGTACAACAAGCATATCAGACCTTTATTGCCTGGCCCCAGCATCTAGTTAGGCAAACTCCAACCCCTATGGTATAGTTGACACTTATATATATTACTACTTTTCACAATTAAATGTTTCTTTTTTATATCCTCAACAATGTATCTATATATATTACTACTTTTCACAATACATTGTTCTTTATGTGCAGCAAAAAGTACAAAAGAAACGACAAAAAGAAAATACCAAGAAGGGACCTTTTCCAACCGATGATCCCCTTGCTAGCTTGTTAGAGGTTGCATCCGCCATTAAATACAGCTCTATCGAGTTGCCATGGGATGAGGAAGTTTTTGGTACAATACAGATGTCCATACCCCTGTATTTAACCGTCTCAGATATAGGAGAGGTTGTGGCGGGCGATGAATATCTTAACATCACTGTCATTCATGTGTGGGAGTTGTAAGTACTTTTCCAACTAAACTTGTAGTTTTATTATTAAGTAACTTTAGAAGGAAATTTCCTCACAACGAAATATTTCTTATTTCAGGTTTTTGGCTTCGTTATCCTCACATGAGGATGTGTATGGATTCATTGACCCTCATCTAACCTGCGAGGGTGTAAATGAAAGAACAACTATTCAGGTGTACATCGCCAATGCCTTGCAAGATGAGGGCAAGAAGATTTATTTAACACCTTACTTTCATGAGTAAGTGGAAATACTTGTAGGTTTTTTTAATATTTTTATCATTATCAATATAAATATCTTGCAGTATTAACTAATTTTCAATGCAGACGCCACTGGTAACTACTGGTTATATCTGTCGACGAAGACAGCGCTCTGTGGTTTTGTTCATTGCATAAGAGGCCCCCAAAGAGATTTTTTGACATAGTCAATAGGTAATGACAATGAATTTATTAACTTTAGAAGTCTTTTATTGAATTATTAAACTCTAAATCGTGTGATATTTTTTATATTAGTGCATATTCAACATATCAAATGTTGATGGGTAGAGCTGGACATAGAGCTCATAAGCTAACCTGGAAATACGTCAAGGTATTTACATGGATTCAATAAGATATTTTAATAAAGTGTTGTCTACGGTTTTAATTATTTGACTAATATTCATTTTGAATTGTAGTCCAACAAACAAGTTGGAGGGTATGAGTGTGGCTATTACGTCATGCAATGGATGTCTTGCATTGTGCAAGGGGGAATTCAAGCCGCATTGGACAAGGTAATCCAACAAACAAGTTAACATCAATCGTCATGCAACGTCGTAGAAAGTCAGTTTACAACGACGGTTAGCACGCGTCGTGAAAAATTCCACTTAACAACGACGCCTGGATCTACGACGGTTGTGCAACCGTCGTAGAAGCCTTTTTTTAACCGTCGTAGAAAGCCTTTTCTGCAGTAGTGTTTTCGCTTTCACTATGCCAAAAAAGGCCTTAGAGGGCGCTCCCGTGCAGGCTTAGAGGGCGCTCCCGTGCGCACTAATAGCAACTGCTCTTGTTTGGTCAACAAAACGAGGATGCTCATGGAGCGCTTTGATATAAGGCAAAAGAGGGCGCTCCCGTGCAGGCTAATAGGGCGCTCCTTGGAGGGCCCTCCAATACAAAACACGCAAAGCTATAGAGGGCGCTCCTTGGAGCGCCCTCTTTTTGTCATAACAAGGGCGCTCTTAGGAGCGCCCTCTGTTTGATTTTTTTTTCAAAACAAGGGCGCTCCATGGAGCGCCCTGTTTGTTCTTTTTTTTATTTTAAAGTGATTTAACCTGCATATTTATTTCAGTCTGATCCCAATGGCTTAATCCAAAATCATGCATATTAATTCCTTAAAATTCAAACACTTAGTCATACTATGAACAACACTTAATTAGTAAACAACACACATATCAACTTGAAACAAGAATTCAAACTTGTCATAATATGAATAGTTTCTTATGCAAGATATAACTTAGTGGTGTAAGTATGAATTACCTATACAAGTATGAATTACAAACAAGTTACTCTGTTGAATCCGTTAGTTAACTCATTATGTACATGTTTACTTACCCTCATAATGTAAAAATAAATTACAAAAAAGTGGTAACTACATGCTTTGCCCATTCTTCCCGGACCTCATCTAGCTGCTCCGTTGTGTAGCATCTGCATCGGCACTGAGCAAAGTACTGTAAAAGGCAAAAGTTGATATCAGTATATAAACTAGTGAATGAGGGTCCAAAAAAGTACTTTGCTATCACAAGCCATAATTACCTCTCTAGGTATTATCAGTTGGTTTTGATCAATGATCTCCTTCATGTAACGCATTACGTAGAGCCCACAATTGGAGTCATTGTTTTGGACAGGAGACTACAAGTATAATGAATTTAAAATAAGTAATGCTTATGAGCATAGTAATGAAGAAACAAAATGTGTAGAAGAGATCAATATTACCTTAATGCGGTACCATGTTGGATCTGGTAAAATACTATTCGGTCCTGCCTGGAATCCCATCAATCTCCTATATTCTTTTATAGAGCTAAAGCAATATAACAAGTAATTTGTATAAGAGCCCGTAACTATGTTATTGTGATAGTAAGGCAATGAATACTTACTTTTTAATCATTTCCTTGATGTTATAATATTCTGGGGGTTTACGCATTGAGTCCATAAAGTAAACCTCGCCAAAACAGTTGAGACTCAATGCAAGTATAATCCAATGTTGTCTACAATCACAATGAAAAATATGTCAAAGAAATGGTTTTTAAAAGACAAGAATATTGAGACATAAACAAATACTATACATACCCTTCATGATTGAATGGAAGCAGGAACAATTTGTCTTGCCCGCGTCTATTATACAACAAATTTCCCACCAACACATGTTGCATGGTGTTCGCGTTGAATAAAGTGGTGGTTTGCGGAGATATGAAAACATATCGATCCGTGCGAGAAGACGGGGCTAAGACCGAATGATATAGATAACTAAACGAAAAAATGTAAATAATGTCAATCCAAGCAAATAAAACGAGAAAAACAACTTATTAGATGTTTTTTATTGAAATTACCTGCAATACACGTTCATAACGGTGCCATCCAACCACAACCCAAATAAGAGCGAACGCAGAGAATTTCGATCAAGCCATTCCACCATTTCAGCCATATCTACAATGCCTGGAGCTATCGTACAATTAATCACGTCAGCTTCCTCTTGCATCTTTTCAGAATAGTAAGTTTCCAATCTTGCCAGGTATGTGCTGGTAGATGCAACAGGCGCTGAAGTCACCACCTGTGCCGGGCATTCACGAATGGGAGACTTCCGCAAAGTTGAGTGTGGTGAAGAACGAGTCTCCACATGTGGCCCAGCACCAGAACATTGTGGAGTATTCAAATTCCACAATTTGTACATATTAATATTTGTTCTCTAAAAAATTAAAATGCACTTTTGATACAAATAAAAAACAGACATACCAATGCATCCAATCCAACATGTGAAGAAGGCCATGCAATGAAACATCCTACAGCATCAGCAAGAATGGTCGTTTCCCCGTAAGCGTCAGGGCACGGAGTCGTCGCATGGGGTTCAATAGCAATTTGAACATTGACCTTAATTAAGTTGGAGGGAAGTGGGGAATTGTGTAGCTCCTGCCCTGGGAGTTTCCATGCTTGTCCTTTACCCACAACTCGTAACACCGAGTCTCCCAAGTACAATATACATTGAAAGACACCCTATGTAATTAACACAAGTATTCAACTTTAGGGATAAGTAGGGAAAAAAAACATAACTTCAGAAACTTCTACCGAAAATCCGGCAGAGTTTCCCCTGTAAATTGGACATTTCCAATTTTTAGAACTTCACCTGAAACCCAGAAAATACCAGTGCAGTTTATAATGTCCAAAGCACTAATACAATTCAATAACAATAGGCCTCCGTGGCCAAACATACTACAATAACAATTGTCATAATATAAATAGTTTCCTATGCAAAACCAACCATACCAGTAGCCAGAATTCTTAAGTCATTGATATTCAACTTTAGGGATAATTAGGGAAAAAAAACATAAGTGTTTAGAAGTTAAAATACCTCAGGCAAGGCAGGTCTACTAAAAGAGGTAGAATCTCTGCAGCTTCGTTGTGCTCTTACTTCATACAGCTCTCTTTTTGTTTCAGCCAGTTCTTGTTTCATGTCCAAGTATCCCGCTTTCACTTCTCTCATTTCCGCAAGGATTTCTTGAAAATTTTCTGGGACGACATTTGGTTGGGGTTTTGGATCATTATAATATTGACTGGGATAAACACCAAATCCCACACCCCGAACACGTCCCCGCTAGACATCCTTCTTCAAAACTTGGTCAAGGACCTGTCTATCATCGGAGGTACCACTCTCGCCAGATTGAGACAATAATTCTTCCTAATAACATAAGGGCAAATATATATAGTCCACGATAAAGAAATACATGAGATGTAACACACAATGGTAGGAACTATATACTTACACATTGTGTGAAGACCTCTTCCACTCCTTCATTGTCTGCATCTTTTTTTTTTGTTAATCCTGGCGGTTCTCCACAACATATGTCTGGAAACTTCGGAGGTTCCTTCTCCCGCTTGTTGTAACTGCAAAGAATTATTGAGACACAATCAATACTAAAAACTACTACATTGGGATAAAATGTTAACGACCTTAATTACCAATTCTTGCTCTAGCTTGGCATAACCCTTTCTTGAACCTCTGTACGGGTATTGAGGATTCGAAGCCCTTGCCTTGTTTTCTTCACTAATTTCCTGGAATAAGACATGGTAAATATAACGTGACAAATTGTTACTTAAGTTGACAATGTTTAATAAAACAAAGTATGAATGATTATATTACCTTAAAATGTTCTTGGCCCCGTAGGGCTACAAAATAATCCCACTGCTCCTGTGATATGAGGTCCCCATACCTCTTAGGAGGATGTGGGATGACATTTCCATCTTCATCATGCATGAAGTGGGTAGACAATGTTGACCTAAAAGCTCTATGCCTTTTTCCAGCCAACATAAGAATGTATCTTTTATGACGTTCTTCAACGTCAAATGCGGACTACATATAAAACAAAACATAATAAGATAATTAGTTAGTCACGTGCCTTTATCTCCTCCAATTCTTATTAACAAAGTAAGGGGAAATATTACATACCTTAACGTCCTCCCAGATCATTTGCTTGTATTCTTTACAAACTTCATCCCTCCATGTAATTATTGTGATTGGTACCCTTTCACGAACAATGGCACCAATGTAACTAGATAGTGTTGTGCCACCGAATCCAATAGGTTGGTCCTTTTCGTTCCACGACACCTGAGTCAAGGTACTTAGTTTATAATTACATAATCCATATAATTAAGCATAAATTATAGCAATGGAGGAAATTAAATGCTTACCTTGATTATATTTTCTTTGTTTCTTTGTTTCCTAACATGAGCCATTGTTGTAATCCCACGTCGGTGTTCGTTATCCATCTTTTGTGTGTCGTCATGGTCCCCGCCTGACATGATAGCTGCATGAAAAAAACATAACGAATTACTTAGTAAAATATTTTAAATGTATAAACAAAAATGCAATTTGTATAAGTATAGGGTTTAGGCATACATTAACTAACTCATTCTCTTTCTTTTTCTAGTTGGTATGATACTAGAGGGTCGATTTGTAATACGAATTGATGGGTTGATCCAAATACCCTCATCGTGGTCCGGTCTAGTGTAACAAGCAACATCTGTTGTTGAGTCAACTTGTAATATGTGTGGTGTCGTAACAAAAGGATCATCTTCAACATCCTCCCATTGGTCATCATCATCCACATTGGGGGAGTCTTTGAATTTGTTACTCAACATCACTATGGAGCAATTTTTGTCTGCGGGATCACTAACATAAAAAATTTGCTCAGCCTGGGAAGCTAGGATAAATTGTTCATCTTTGTAACCCACCTTGCTAAAATTAACTTTGATGAAGCCAAGATTGTCAACCTGAACACCACTATTATTGTCGACCCAGTTACAACCGAAGACAGGAAACCGAAAGTTTGTGTAATCCAATTCCCATATGCGATCAATGACCCCAAAATAGGACATATTGGCATAAACTGGATTTCTATCTTTCGCACTTGACATATGCAATGCTTGGGCAATTAAAGTTACTCCACTATTTTGTACCGTCGTTTTATCATCATGGTCCTTTGTGTAGAAAGTGTAGCCATTAATCTTGTAAGCCTTGTAAGATATAACGTTAAAACTCGGACCATACGCCAAAAATTTAAGCCTTGTAGAGAGTAAAGAATTATTTAAGTTCATGTCCTGAAAAATCCTAGACTTAAACCATGTGATGAAGCTTCGATTGTGTTCTCTTGTGATCCAATTGTCTCCTTTATTAGGATTAGACTGTCGAAGTATTTCCTTGTGAATTTCTACATAAGGCTCTACCTCATCATCATTATGCAAAACATAAAGGTGTGCTTGAACCCATTCCTCTCTTTTAATGCTGATGACTTCGCTTGCCCCAATCCCTCCTAATTGTAGGATTTTGTTGTGTCCAGAGACCATAAGCCTTATGGAGCTGACACCACTAAGGTATTCTGTACAAAACTCAACAACTTCTTCAACTATATACCTTTCGACCATACAACCCTCAGGACGACTGCGATTCTTAACATACCCTTTTAGTATCTTCATGTATCGCTCAACTGGGTACATCCATCTCATATAAGCTGGTCCACACAACTCAGTCTCCCGAACCAGGTGAATTGTGAGATGAATCATTATGTCAAAAAAAGATGGAGGAAAATACATTTCAAGCTCACACAGTGTCACAACTATTTGTCTTTGCAAAATGGGAAGCTTCCTAGGGTCAATTACCTTACTACAAATAGCTCTGAAGAAATGACACAGTTTAGTAATTGTAATACGCACTTTACTTGGCAGAATGGAGCGTATTGCAACCGGAAGCAAATGACCCACCAGGACATGATCATCATGAGACTTTACACCTACCAATCTTTGCTCTTTTGGTGATATTAGATTTCTAATGTTAGAAGAAAAACCCTCTGGAACTTTGACACCCTGCAGAAACTTGCAAAAAGTTACTTTTTCTTTCTTGCTAAGAGTATAAGCCGCCGGTGGTAAAAATGTACGTGATCCCCTTTTGTCTGGTACCAATTCTTTCCTTATACCCATTGCCAACAAGTCCCATCTCGCATTTACCCCATCCTTGGTTTTGCCTTTGACATTCAGTAACGTGCCAATAACACTCTCACACACATTTTTTTCTATATGCATGACATCAAGGAAATGCCTAACAAACAATGTCTTCCAATATGGCAAGTCAAAAAAAATGGATTTCTTTTTCCAACCTCCGGTAACGAGTTGTGAGGCAAAAGGTTTGCCGAAGTTGTTGGTCAAGTTACCCACCTTTTCCCACACCTGCTCACCAGTCAGTGGAGAAGGAGCCCTGCCCTCTTCGGTGTTGCCATTGAATGATTTCTTCAATCCCCTATTACGATGGGTTAAAGGCAAAAACTTACAATGACCCATGAATACATTCTTCTTACAATGAGTCAAACGCATCCAAGTAGTATTTTCTTCACAAACAGGACAGGCACACTGACCCTTTACACTATAGCCAGACAAATTACCATATGTAGGGAAATCATTTATCGTTCCAAACAGCATTGCCCTCAACTGAAAAGATTCTTCTTTGTAGTCATCATAGACCTCTACTCCAGTATCCCACAATTGCCTCAAGTCTTCAATCAATGGTGCCAAGTACACATCTATGTCATTACCCGGTTGTCTGGGTCTCGATATCAACATAGACAACATCATGTATTTCCTCTTCATACACAGCCATGGCGGGAGATTGTAAATGATCAATACCACCGGCCATGTGCTATGACTACTAGATTGGATACCATGCGGATTCATTCCATCTGTTGATAAAGCAAGGCAGAGATTTCTTGGTTCCTCGCCAAAAGATGGGTACTCATCATCAATCCTACTCCACTGCGGAGAATCAGCGGGATGTCTCAACATGCCATCCTTGATTCGATCATTTGCATGCCAAGTTAAGTTCCTTGCATCAATGACACTACGATACATCCTTCGAAACCTTGGTATGATGGGAAAATACCAAACCACCTTTGTTGGTGTAGTCTCTTTCTTATAACGAGGCAAATTGCATTTAGGACACGCACTTAATGATGCATGCTCATTTCTGAACAAAATACAATCATTGGGACAAGCATGTATCTTCTCATAGCTCATCCCAATAGAACTTAACATCTTCTTTGCCTCATATGTTCTTTTAGGTAGCACGTTGTCCTCCGGTAACATCTCCTTCAACAGGGTGAGTAACTCTGTGAAACTCTTGTCAGACCAACCATTTGTTGCTTTTAAGTTATACAACTTCAACACAGCTGACAACCTTGTGTACTTGGTGCACCCGTTGTACAATGGCGTTTCAGCATCACTGGCTAGGGTATCAAACATTTGGGGACAATCTCTGAGGTCATCTTCAACCACCTTTCGAATCTCATCCATTCGGTCGCAATCCTCCTACCCGGTCCCAAAGTCATCATCACTTGGTTCTACATTGACATTATTCTCTCCCATACCACTTTGTTCACTCCTAATCTCACCATGAAATGTCCAACATGTGTAACTCTTATCAATTCCAAAACAGAAAAGATGGTCCCTCAAGTCGGTTACACTAACTGGCTTAGAACAAAAACACTTCGTACAAGGGCAGAGAATTCTACTAGGGTTTGTTGCATGGTCAGTGGCAAATTTTATAAACATTTCCACTCCTTCCTCATACTCATGTGTCAGACGGTTTGCAAACATCCAAGAACGATCCATATTCTATCAACATAACATGACATCATTTAAAATTAACTTCAATAGTATAAATGAAATTCTTTAGATCTAATGACTAACTACATGCCTAATTAACACCTAACATACTAACTAGAAAAGGTTGAGAGTTCCTATCCTATCTAGATTTGTCAAATTCGTATCATATTACTTTATGACTATTGTTCCTAGTCTATGAAAATTTCAGCAGCATTTCCCCTTGGTTCTCCAAGCACACACGACATAATCTATAAGTTATGTTTCACATAGATTATATATGCATGAACTCAGAGAACAAGAGGAAAAACGTACTGAAATGACAAAAACATACAGTTCATAAAGTAATATATTTAATACGAATTTACAAATCCAGACTGTCCAACCATGGACAATTTATTCTTAAACAGGAAACTAAGGTTAATGCATGTACATACAAATAACCTAATAATTATAGTTGACAGAAAAAGGATAATATGATAAAGGATATACCTGATTAAAGTCAATCACCAATCAGCAGTGTTGAATTATAACTAGCCCCAGGAAAAAATACCTTTAAGAAAAAAAGACAAGTCAAAAAATATACTCGCTCGTAATAAAAATTATTAGTCCTAAAAATTTGAGCAGCATTTCATCTATTTCTTTAACATTCCCAAATTAAGGAAAAATAATTTTAACTCTAAACCACCAGCTATACCAGTCCAAAAGAGATCAATATGAGTAATATATATTTATATAACTTCAGAAATTTCTACCGAAAATCCGGCAGAGTTTCCCCTGTAAATTGGACATTTCCAATTTTTAGAACTTCACCTGAAACCCAGAAAATACCAGTGCAGTTTATAATGTCCAAAGCACTAATACAATTCAATAACAATAGGCCTCCGTGGCCAAACATACTACAATAACAATTGTCATAATATAAATAATTTTAACTCTAAACCACCAGCTATACCAGTCCAAAAGAGATCAATATGAGTAATATATATTTATATAACATTACTAAATCTAATATAATAGTTATTAAGCTCAAATAATCACTAAACTACACGTACAAGTTTCAATTTGTTCAAATATTTACATAATAATCCAATATAACAAAATTAGTATTTACATAATAATCCTAATTATTTTAAAAATATTAATATTCCTATTCTAACTAATTGCAAAAAATACTAACATACAAGTGCATAAACATACGGTGCATGTGGCAAAAAAAGTGTACATTAACAGAAAAAAAACACAATTGTAGAAGGCATGGTGCAACAGAAAAAATGAGCTGTGTAGAAGAAAAAAGCTTCAGCAACATGTTAACAAAAAAACAGTAGTAAGGTTTAGGGTTCACTTACCCTACCACCTTGATGAACACATTTTTATTCACACTTTGCATAATTAATCTTAGCTTGCTTGGACTATAATTGTTATTAAATCCACTGTTTTAATTGGAATTTACCAAATTGGGCTTAATTGGGCTTTAATTGTGAATGTTGTTTAAATTCGGATTTTTAAGCCTACTGACCTACCTGTCTTGTTTTGATGATATCTGGAGCTATAGGTGTCCGATTTGAGAGATTCCAGTGGCATTGGAAAGCTAACTTCCGGGGCTTTAATTTGATATCCAATATGACCATATTACCATGAAGCAATTAGGAGCAGTTGCTGTTTGAAAATCGCCTACTGTTGCTGTCTGACACAAGTCCGAATTTGATTAGTTTTGTAATTAGTTTGTGGGCCTGTTTTAATTAATTTCGGCCCAATTAAGGCCTAATCAGATTGTTAGTGATTTAGGCTCTATAAATAGGTGTGTTGTTGAGTAGTTTGAACACTTTACATTCATTTTTCAGATTTTAGAAAAAAAGACTCTCCACTTTCCCTCTCTTTTCTCTCTTCTTGCAATTTTCGAATTTGGTTCCTCTTCTTCATCTTCTTCAATTTTCGAGTTTCTCCTCCATGGAAATGGAAGGCTAAGCTTCAAGGATTGTTTCTCTACTGAATTCACAAAGGAACTTGAGGTTATAATTTCGTTTTTCATGTCTTGAATTCTTGGACAGATTCTTCACTTTCCTTCTCCTAGTTTCTTGATGTTTAGGTTTGAATTTGAAATTGAGTTACATGCTTTATGGAATTCGAATTCTAATCTGAATCTAACTCACATTTTAGGTTGCTTAATCTGAAATGAATCCTAGGTTTGCTTAATTCCAAGGATTAGAAATTAGGATTCATGCTAGTTTGCTTTATTCTAGTGTGAAAATTAATGAGGATGCTTAATCCGAATTTGAATCTGTCAAGGAATTGAGGAATTTTGTATAAACCAATGATTGATCCAATTTGTGAATGAGGTAGAGAACCAATTCGTTTTTCTGAAATTGTTTTCTGCAAATTTAAATTCTGTTTTGGAAATTAGGAAATTAGTATGAAGAACAATCAAAATCCTCTTGTGTGTGTGAGTTGCTATGGGATTGAAATTCTGAATTTGTAATTGGATTCCTTGAGAGGAGACGACTTTGGGTTAATCAACCTACTGCACTTTAATTCATTTTATTTGGTTGAGTACGGCCTCGACCAAATTTGGCGCCGTTGCCGGGGAATTCAATTCAAATTCTGTTTCAATTCCAATTCTGTTTTGTATAAAATTCTGTTTCTGTTTTGTTTTCAATTCTGTTTTGTAAATTCGTGTACTGTTCTGTGTTTAGGAAGTAGAGTCATAATTCATATTGTGTTTTGGTATACTAACCTTGGTTGTGCAGATTTAGTTTGATCAATTTTGGTTCACAGCTTTGAGGTAAGTAGCCTAATCTGTCATAGTTACTGTTACATTGCTTTTAGTGAGGTTCAATTTGTGTTTTGAGTTGTGTGATGTGTTGAGTAATTGTAATTAGTGTGTTTAGTCATGTTTTGATGTTTAGAAATTGTTTAGATGAATTAGGATTGATTTGGTTTGATTTGGATTGAATTGCACAAGTTGATCAAGTTGCTGTCGACTTTTCTGCTGTTGACTTTTGCAGTTGAATCTGATCTTTTTGTTTAACATAGTTAGAGGTTGAATTTTTGTGCCAATTTTTGTGTCCACATTTCTTTAGGTTAATAATGAATTTTAGATACCCCAGTTGCTGTTAGATTAGTCCTGATTGTGAGATTACACTTTGCACTGGCTTATTTTGACCTGTTGACTTCAATTGGACATAACTTGAGCTAGGAGTATCAGAATTTCACAAATTTTATATGCTTTTGGGGTAGAAAAAGCTAATTAGAAAAAGCTTGCGCC
This sequence comes from Sesbania bispinosa, assembly GCA_026901365.1. Taxonomy (NCBI): domain Eukaryota; kingdom Viridiplantae; phylum Streptophyta; class Magnoliopsida; order Fabales; family Fabaceae; genus Sesbania; species Sesbania bispinosa. The sequence continues at coordinate 426 of QLOH01000937.1, read as the reverse complement.
AGGAGGTCAACCATAAAATTGCCAAAAAAGGTCGTTTTCTATTTTTAAAGGATTTTTAAGTTTTTTTTTGTGTATTTTCCCTTTCTTACCTTAGGTAGTTTTGGTACTTAGGCTTTGAATTTTGTTCTGAAAATTTTTGTGGTTGTTTCCTATGTTAATATAGTGTTTTCCATGTATCCATTTCATTGGTTTCTGCTCATTTGATATAGGCTGCCTTTATAAGCTGACATGCTGTTGTATGCTTCATTTTGTGCATTTTTGTGTGCATTTGGTGTATGACTAGAGCAAACCCAGGTACCCTACATTCATTTGATCCAGAAATTGATAAGACATATCATAGGTTAGTTAGAGAGTCTAGGATTCCATTTGTGCATAATTCTGTTAGTGATAGTGAGTTGTCTGATAGTGTGTATTCTGCTGTTAGTG